>OX411807.1:18825297-18999330 GCA_948253155.1 Leucoma salicis | reverse complement strand
GAGAAATAATGAGTGTAATAGGCTATATAGGCGTGTCTAAACACAAAACTATTTTTTTTAGATTATTTGTTTGTTTGTTTATCTGTTTGTCTGTTTGTTTGTTCGCGCATCACCCAAAATTACTGAACGGATTTTTGATGCAACTATTTATTGATAGCTATTGATTAGACTTAAAACTGGTATACATTTTATCCCGCTGCTGTATCGGGAACCTGAGATATAACCTAAAAACTAGGTATTGGCTGCGGCGGAGCCGATTTATAAAACTTTAATAGAGAACACAAAACAATTTTCCTTAGAATTTCTCTATTTATTTTTCGCACATTACACAAAAACTACTAAACAGATTTTGATGAAACTTTGTTGTATGATAGATTTTGGTTAGACTTAAAATATAGGTACATTTTATTCCGCTACTATATCGGGAATCTGGGATATAACTTGAAAACTAGCATTTACTTGCGGTGGAGCCGTAGGCAAACGTAGGCAGTCCATCCATCAGCCTTTCGACGTCCACTGCTGGACATAGGCCTCCCCAAGAGAACGCCACAACGAGCGGACTGCATCCAACGGCTCGCCGCGGCTTTGACCAGATCATCGCTCCATCTGGTGGGGGGCCATCCTACGCTGCGCCGTCCGATACGTGGTCGCCACTCGAGAACCTTTCTTCCCCAACGGTTGTCGGTTCGTCGAGTGATGTGGCCTGCCCATTGCCACTTAAGCATGGCAACCCGGCGGGCTATGTCGGTCACTCTCGTTCTCCTACGGACCTCCGTATTACGGATTCGATCACGTAGGGAAATACCAAGCATAGCCCTCTCCATGGCCCGCTGAGCGACTTTGAGCCTTGATACAAGGCCAACATTCAGAGACCACGTTTCTGTTCCATACGTAACGTAGGCAGTAATTAAATAAATCAATACTTTGGAAAATCTAAAACTGCACGCCTCATAATCTTCATTTTTCACAATAAAATTGAATATTTGATAAGTAACTAATAATGTATTGGTCTTACTAAGTAGTTTTCAATAAATCACATAGATAGCGCTAATTTCAAAAATGGTAATGTGTTTCTCATGTCTTATACGCCATCTAGCGCTAATTTTAAGAAGTACTAATATATTGGTCTATAGAAGTAGTTCTACGAAATAAGGTATAGGCTATAGCGCTGGTTTTAGTGTATCACTGTGCCATCGAGTCGAGCGTAAATATTCACTATTTTTTGTTTATTTAACCACATCGAAACAGACCGTGAAAAGTAATAGGCAATTTTTTTTTTAAAACTATTCGTAATTATCTGAAGTTAATAAGAAAAAAAAGACTCGATTAGTAAAGTATTGCGGTTGTTATCGTGTTAACATACTTACACGTCCAAGACAGAACTTTTATAAAGAGTAAAAATAACAAAAATGGCATAAAAAATATAATGAGTGTCAAAAACAGTGTTTTTTCTTGATATGTGTGTGTGTATATATTGTTTTACAAGTGCAATATATGATAAATAGAGACATTTTAAGTTTGAAAAATCAGTTGTTCTGTGTAAAACGAGAATAGTACCCCCCTCAACGCTACGCTTATGAGGCGTGCATTAAAGATAGGTACACTACATAACATTTGTATTAATTTCATTAACTAGCTTCAGTAAGTGTAGTAAGTAATCTAATAACACTATAGAATACATGACAGATAACCTACTTGTGTACCTACTATAGTTTTTATAATTTGCAAAACATGTCTGTCTGTTACTAACCAACCAACGGTGCTGGATGCGACTAACGGCTTTGAGGTCGTTAGTCTACCAGCAGTACGGGCAGCCGACCTATGTTTTCCTTTATTATAGCAAATATTAATCAAGCAAATACCGACCTCAAAGATAACAATATAATGGGACACATCCTATAACTTAAAACATTTAGGTATCTCCTTTATATGCTTAAAGTTGGATAGTGTTACAAAATTATATAAAAACACTGGTATAGTAATGTTCTAAAGTTTTATATTACGAAAACGCTATATTTTGTTCTATTTTCGCTATAACTGTCGTAATAATTGAAACCGCTTATGCTTATCTACGGAGAGAATGCTACGTTACGTTACTTACGGTTGTAAATCAGAAAGAAATTGAGATTTCGTGATGGCGCCGAATGATTCTACCATGTAGGACTGGTAAACCACACAACACGCACAACTGTACACGCACACTTACGTGCCAACACACACACACGCACGCAACACATCCTCCAGTAGTTTCAAAGCAGGTTTCTTATTAGGTACGGGGTGCAGCTATCACTTGTCTCATTTATGCTGTTACGGGTATGAAGGGGTGCATACGAAGGGTGACAGACTTTGTGCCATAGTAATGATTTTATAGATTCTTACGTTATTAATTTACAATGCCAAAAAAGTAATATTAATACATGATGTGTTCAGATTTTGTGATATTATTCATGACGTAATATTTGTTTAAAATCGATTACCTTCGGCCAGCGCAATCGATGCTGCCTACATAAAAAGTGGTTGGAACTGATTTCTAAGTGGCGTTAAGTTAGTTAGTTGATTACCTACTTAGTACTTTTTTCTAATCAACAATTTAGTGTAATAAACAAAACCCAAAAAATAAATAAAAATTCTAAATAAGTAACTCAATTAGGGATTTCGGCGTGAATCTATAGTCTGATGGCATTTTAGGGATAAGCGGTTGTGATACACAAACGCATTTGGTTTATGTAATTTTAGTTTCACGAATAGCAGTAACACGTCTGCCGCTATAAACAATAAAAAAGCAAGTTAACTGGGTATGTAGGTTTTAACTGTTGGAAAGGCAGAACTGATGTGTACAAAAATCGAGAGTTTGTCTAGTTCTGTCGCTTCCATTTTGGCTTTTTTGATTCCTGTATTTCTTTTTTATTAAGTCGTTTTTACACAGCTTTACATTAAATTTTTACCTTATTATTAAATTATTAACTTTGGTCATCTTATCAATAAGAAGCTGAAATTAGATGATATCATTATTTGATGTTTATCAAAATCATACCAGTTTACAGTCAAACGCAAATTTTTGATTATAATAAAAATACAATCTACAACGATCATAATCAAAACGAGCAGGCGCTCTGCATATCTGGGATCATTCTGGTTCCTATGCTGTACGTAATCCTCAGTCAATTTACCATAATCTGCTGGAACAAGTGACATAATGCACTAGATAGATGCGTTTTGATGCCGTTACTGCGTGTTATGCTTATGGTTCTAAACTTTCCGTATAGAACGTAACAGTGATGGGTGAGTGTGACCGCAACTTGCATTATTTCTTTTTTTTTAAAGACAACACCCTGCACCAAGGAATACTCACGGGAGATATATACAAACATAAAATTACAACATACACCCAGACTTAAGACAACATGTAAGTATATAATCAAGTAAATATGATTTACCTTCACACACTATAGCCGCTCATTTAGGCATGTCTAGAAAACTATTTTCTGACGTCCTATAGGTGCATCTGTTTGTTCAGCTCACGAAGTATAGATACAGGGAGTCCGAACGGTATAGGCTTTTCCATAGTATTCATGTACACAATAATAAACCCAGATCTTAGTTCTCTTTTCTGCCACTGGCTGCGCTGGAATATAGGACGTACTGATGCTATTATTATTTATTACACGTAACCACGCGTTGGCTCGCGAATGCTGAATTTAATTAATTTAAGTATAAAATAATAATTTATTTATTTAAAATTAGTTGTAATAAAAAGAAATGGAAAAAGAAAACTTCCCGCGTAAGGATTTAAACGAGTACTTCTTGAAAAGTGGTGCACTCTACCGGCAAAAGTTCTGTCCCCTAAATTGAGACCATTCGTTCAACATTACGTTCGGACTCCTTGTATCTATACTTCGTGGTTCAGCTGTTTATTCCTGCCTGTCACGGCGTAAATGTATTTACACTGTGTGGATAAAAAAAAGATACTGCAATCTAAGTGCCTAATGACATTCATTTAAATTTCAAATATAAGGAGTCGCTTCTAAGTAAAAAATCAGTAGTACGTGACGTTGTGTTGACATAGCCTTTCCTAAAAAAAAGTAAATAGGGAAATTCCACAAGGAAAATATTAAGCACCACTATGACACAGTCGAGCATTATGAACACAATAAATAAATAGTAGCCGTAGGGAGCTTTAGAATTGAAATGGGAGTCGTAAGAGCCGACTGAGGGAATACCGGGGGAGTGGGCAGCAGCACTCCTTCGAAATGGAAAATCGAACTGTTATTTTCGATTTCACATTTTCACACTTTGTGGTAAACAATAAATTGATATCATTTTTCGAACAACTTTATTTGGAGGTCTTTCTAAGTTTCAATATTGCTACATCGATTTAGATCTATCGGTAGTATCGCATCAAAAAATACAATATATCGTCTCGTAAATTCTAGTATGTTGTATTGTCAAAACGTCTAATACGCGTGTAAGAAAATTTTAACATAATAACTTCACAGGAGGAACGCTTGTATGATAGAACTTTATATATATATCTTCGCGTCTTGTTGTTTGTCCGCGATGAACTCCGAACTACAAATCCGATGCTAACACTTTTTTTAATGTGTGATTTGTTCCGACTTAAAAGATGAATAGTTATAATCCCGATTATTTATTTTTTATAGTATTTCAAAATTAACGAATAAATGATTTGTGAAACAGCAACGCGTGGCCGGCTCTGCTAGTAGACTTATCCTTCGTAATATACATAATATATGTATGGGCGATAAGTTGTTGTTGGTAACGATGCAGTAATTACGTCGGAATAAGCTATTTTACAACAAATTTCTACTCGCGACTTCGTCTGTGGTTCAGAAAACGACCTCATACTATAAGTAATATAAATACGTCAATCTACGTAGCATTTAAAATTGCAAAAATAGCTACCTCACAGGAACCATCCCTTTTTCGGGATGAGAAAATTAGGGATGAGCCGAAATTCGTTTTACATTCGGTTTAACCGAATTTCGGGCTGAAATGCCGAACATTCGGTAGAAGAAAAAGGTATGGTATGTAGGTACTAAAATTAAGAGAAATCAAATCTGTCACAGCTGTAAAATAAGTCACATATACCAATTAGCGATGTAACGAATGTTAGTTTATAAGCATTCGCGAACGTGAATGCGGATGCGAATGTTTAATGCGAATGTTGATTTTCAAATAAGCGCGCGCATAATATCATACGGGTTTCACATCTAGTGTCACTGTCAGTCACCCATGTTTAAACCGAATATAGCTGAGGTTCATTTTGACAAGTAGATTGAATGAAGTTAGTCGGATTGAGTTCATTCAAAAATATTCGTTGTTCTCCGCCCACACAGGTGCGTGTACAACGCCATCGACCGGACCACCCCTGCGTAAAGCCGTCGGCACGCATTGTTTAGTCCGCCTATATTCGGCATGAGCCGTGCAAGCCTTGGGGACAGTTCACGGAAGTGCACGCCATAGCGCCACCGCCCGTACAGCACCAGGCCCAGATACTTGATCTGGGCCGTCACCTCAATTTGGACCCCGTCCATCATGATCGAGGCGCCAGCAGGTGGCTGACGTCGGGGCCCATGGAAAAGTAGGGCCTCCGAATTATCCAGGGCCACCCGAAGCCCAGCGCCCCGATCCTCCTGACCACCTCCGAGGTCCCTAAGGTGGCCGGGAACGCCGCTTTCTCGAAGTTTCCGCTCCGGGCCACGACCAGCGTTTCATCCGCATAGAAGATGACCGCCAGCCCGGGTGGGAGCCGACAGCGTAGCATCTAGTCGTAACCGATGTCCCACAGGAGTGGCCCTAGAACCGAACCCTGTGGGACACCGCACGACATGGATCTCCTCACAACGTCTCCTATGCGGCTCTCATAGAGAACGCTGCGGCCCTTAAGATAGTCTGCCACTAGCCGCCGCAGATATGCAGGCACCCTGTGATACTGGAGCACCTCCCTGATGCAGCTGAATGGCAGACTATTGAATGCGTTGGCAATGTCAAGCGACACCGCCAATAGCACTCCACCGCCAGTGACGACCGCCGCGGCCGCGGTCCTCAGGCGCATGATCGCGCCGACCGTCGAACAACCAGCTCGTAAACCGAACTGGGCGGCTGACAAGTCCGGTCCGATGTCGCGCAGGTGCTGGACGATGCGGGCAGCGAGAATTTTCTCCAGCAGCTTACCCGCCTCGTCCAGCAGCACGATGGGCCTGAAGTCCCCGACCAAATCCAGCATTCACCCTGGCAACGGCAGGACTACCAGCCTCAGTCCTTTCAGCAGTCAGGGAACCGTCCGGACGCTAGGCACGCGTCGAACAGTCCCATGAGGCGGGGCTCCAGGTGGTCCAGGGCCAGAGCCAGCACCCGGGTGACCGGGTTTGACCCGTTTGAGCCGGGGGCGGTGTTCTTGGAATGAAACCGCGAAACAGCCACCCCATTTTCGATGCGGTGACGGGCGGTACACTGAGGTCGGCCTCCCGGTCGCTACCTGGCGGTGCCATGACCGAAGGCGTGTGCTCCGCCTTCGTCGTGGGAATAGGCCCTCGACCACCTTGATGGGGAGGCTGGGCTGAAGGGTCTTTGTGTGACCTGAGTACGGAGCTAATACAAAACTAAGCCTAATGGTCCGTTTTTATCGTATTTTCACGAGTATTCAAGAACTCCGTCAACTTCGGAGCGCTGTAAAACCCAGATAAATTAATGAAATTAAACAAATTTATAGTGGAAATTATTTGAAATAATGTGTAACTCTCACACTTATTGTTTTACGACGTTGGCTTTCATAAAAAAAATACACACAGAATACAACAAGTTACTCCCGAGAAAGCACACACCGAAGTTCGGCCGAAGTTCGTATTCGGTTAAAATCACATTCGGCCCATCTCTAGAAAATATATAACGCTTGTAAGTTTAAAGTTATATTATTACTAAGGATAAAGTAGCAAGTTCTGAACCTCACTAACATCATGTGTATAATAATGTATTATTGTATATTTATGTTTGAAGAGGTGAGTGCATAGTGGTTTGCACTCAGTGAAATTATGTCGGGGTCTGAGTGTGTGTCTAACGGTACTAGGTAGCCAGTTGGCGCTGTATAAACGCCGTACTGCTTTATTTACATCGCAGCCAACTCGTAACTTGATACATCGAGGCATACCGAGGTTACTTAGTTAATATCTAAGGTACAGAATGCGGCAGTTAATTATTTTGCGTTCGCTTTTATGGATTTTCGAAATTGGATGTTGTGACTAAGTACTACTTCGGAGTACAAATTATTTAATAATTTCACCTTTAGGCAGCTGAAAAATGACTATGAGGAAATCTGCAGCCTCAGAGAATTTTTGGCTACTTTTGAATTTCGGCAAACCCTATTGAGCGAGCGTAAAGCGCATGAGCCTATTAATTAGTCTTTCATGAAAAAGAGAGTCACAAAGTTCTCTAACTAAACATCGTATAGGTAATAAAATTTTTACTTTGTGTTTTCCATAAATTAATTAACAAAGTTTTCTAAAAATAATCCCTTAATCATACACTCAAAATCAGGAATTGTTATGTAAAGGTTTTATTTATTATATAATAAATATTCTTTTCTAAATATGTAGGGACTGGTTTGGAATAAAGATTGTTCTAAAAAATACGATGATATGGAGAAAAATAAACAAGACTTATTTTCTCAAATAATTTATTATTTTACTAGCCTTGGCTGCGGAGTCGCTGATTTTTAGGTTATATCTCTGGTTCCCGATGTAGTAGCGAGACATACCTACCTACTTAGTGCGTTTAAGTTGGACGGAGTGGAGTGTTACGTTATGGCTATGCAAACGTTATTGGTATCTATCTAGCTATCTACCGACGTGATTCGATCATACCGGCTGTTTTGCTACTGCATTTACAGATCTATGACAGCACGATGCTGATACATATGTGGGGCTTCACAATTTCGAAGATGACGCGAAGCACGGCGATTATTAGTAATTTTCTCAATTGCTGTTTGTGAGACAGAATCGATATGCTCAAGACCCACGGAGACTAAAGATGGGTTAATACCGATATTTGTCAATATCAGCTGATATGAATATATTCTTCAAGTAATATCATAATATGTATACTAATATATGAATATCACTAATATTGAATACGGAGGATATAGAGATGCTGCATATCAATGAATTTGTGCTATTCGTTTCAGAATAATATCTAACTATCATTATATTTACATTAATATCTGTTTAATATTGTTACTGGTTTTAATATTAGAACAAGTAGGTAACAACATTAAAAAATACCATTATTAAAACAAATAACAATATTAAACAGATATTATAATAAGTAAGTACCTATAAAAAAAACGCTCAGTCGTTTAGGCATGATTGACGGTTAAACATTCAATAATTTTCACAAGCTTTCTTATTTACTGACTAATTAACAATAAATGGCTTATTTTGTTATTATGTATCTGATAAGATCAGTCTCAAAAGTAAGGAAAGTTACGTAGGGTTATTTTGGTCCCGATCAATATTGGCACCGAGGGATCGAGGCTCGGTCGAGGGATCATCCCTCGTATTAATACGATCGTTTGTAGGGATACACCCTGACCGTTGAGACAGTCGCTTAAACAGCTTCATAGAGACACCATAGGTGTGATATGTTAAACTTGTAGGTATATGTATTATTGTCGGTTCTACAAACTATACATTTTAGAATTATTCACGTAGGTAGGTACTAACAAGGTCAAAAGCAATAAAACATGGTTAATTGTAAAGGATCAATAGAGTATATTTTTTTATTATTATTAAAGTTTGCAGAAGAATCACGGTCTATCGGACGGTATGTAGCTTTTTGCCTTCACCAGGATCTTAGTAAAATATCCCTCCTTCTAAAGATCCAATACTACTCCTCTCACGATAGGATTTAGAAAATGTTTAGGTGCTACATACAGGTTTAAAATCAGTCAAGATTGACGGATTTCGGCGGATACTAGTTCGATTCCGTTGAGAATTAAACCTATGCGTTTTGCCTTTAAATTTTTTCGTCTTTTGCAGATATGATCTGCTTGCTTCCTTTAATCGTTTAGTACGGCGGTGTTGTTAGCTATAGGTTACAGTTACCGCTTCCCATCAGCGTGTGTTTGTTTCCATCCCGCGTAGCATAATAAAATAAAGAAAAATCAAATTTAATCACAACGGGACACGTCTTGGTTCTATATGATAAACACGTACGTTTACTACTGCACTAATCTACAGCGCTAACAACTAACTAGGTTTCGTAACTACGAAACCTGTAAATATTTGTCAACTCGTCATGTCATTAGGCGACGGTCGATACCTCGGTAGATTCCGAAAGGTAAGTACCTATCTCTGTGGTGGGATACAGATAGTTGTGTCAGTGACAGTGTGACACACAATCGGGACTTATCGAAGGCGTTGTTTGCGTAGCATGTCTGCTGCCGCCGCGGCAGGCGGCTGGTCAATGAACTAAACAAAAACACCTACAAGTTTACACTACACTAGCTAGTGACATCTGCTTCGCACGCGCGTTTTAGACAAATAAAAAGATTTATACAGTAAAAGTAATATTTAACTAAATAACACCTTATTTAAAGCCAAATTTAAATATACTAACTTAAGTTATTTCTTTTTGGGGAGAAAATCTTATTTTTTTCAAAAATAAAAGTACCTTAAGTTATTTCTTATAACATCGCCTATATGCCAATAAGAAAAGTCCCATACAAAACGGTCCAGTCGTTGCGGTTCCGGAGATTCGCTGGAACAAAGAGACAGGAAAAGTCTTTAAAAATTGATAGGTATTTTGATAGGTAAGGTACCTATAATATACCTACTTTCATATGTATTTAGTAAAATTTGGACGATTCAAACATACACTTCAATTTTATTTATTTGTATCAGATATAGATTACGACGACGTGTGCAACATATCGCTAGGGTCGCGATGCTTGCCAGATGTTTGCTTTTGGAATGGATTCCGAAAACTTGCATAAATACCATCTTGACATGATCATAAAATACTACACAGCAAAATCTTAATAATTTTACATTTTGACAACCCTATCGGTCCTATTTGCAGTCAATTATCGAAATTAGAAGCGATTCAGTCAGATCTAATAAGGACATCTATGTTTACAACTTAAATAATCATCACATTCATCACACACAATGACCGCGGTGATTTTATTTTGTATTAAAAATCCGTATTTATGCGTGAAAGTAGTATAGAGCTATTCAGTTGTTTTCACTCGGCGATACGGTTGACTTTCAAGTTGTCAGTAATACAACGGCTTGTTACGTACACTCTTCGCAGTCGTGATTGGCAAAACCTACTTTATTCTTCCTGTTTGTTACTACATTTTATCTAAATGTTTACGTGTTTGTCGAGAAATTTCTAATGATTTGGTGGGCATTATATTATTTTCATTATAACTATGTCCCAATATTGGTCACACTCTTTTTCACCATGGCAAGCTGGCCAGACAATCGTAGGGTTCGTTTACTTCCTTTGTAGTTATATTGGATGCTTAATTTATTTTCTTAATAGAATCTTACCTATAAATAAAATTGACCCACCACGAATAATTTGGCAATACTAAGCACGGCATTATTCTTAGTCCCTCAACCAAAGTATTCTAATTTTAGCTTTTACAAATGCAAATCAAAACGCTTAAATTTAATATAATTTGAAAATGCATTCAGTCATTCAGCCCCATATCATGGAATCATCTAGTGGTAGAGCCTTGTTTGTCCCAGTATGAATTAGCTGGCTCGGTCGGAGAAGTAGGTACCACCCTCTCACAAAAGATCAGCGTGAAATAACGGTAAGTAATCCTACCGTTATGTTTAGTATGGTGAGTGAGTGCGCCGGAGGCCCAAACCCCCTCCCTATCTTATGCATCTCCTATCCCTTTTGTTGGAAATGGTGACGCGCGAGTGTTGCTAGTCTATAGGCTACCATAACCATTTAATATCAGGTGGGCGGTATGCTTGTTTGCATAACAAAATTGTTTTGGATTGGTTGGAGAGTGATTACTCTAGCTGCCCCAGAGGCGACATAACTCAAAACGTTTTGAGTCATAGACAAAGGGATAGGACGTGAAGAGGAATGTCGTACTTCCTTTTTTTTTTGTATTTCCTCATTGAAGAGGTATCAATCGAAAAAGTTTCATCAAAATCCGTAGTTTTTGATGCGCGAACAATAAGCTAAAAACTGCTTTAGCTTCAGAGACGCCTAAATAGCCTAACACACTGGTCTCAAAAATTTCAACTAGATTCATGTTCGAAGTTGCAAACTTCTTCCGGGTAGACTTCGAAATTGAACTACCCTACTCTAAGGCATCTCCCCACCACGCAAATTTAGCTATCCCACCCACAGGAACCGTTTATTGGTTTCCCAGCCAATAGACGGTTCCTGTAAAAAGCCTAGGTATGTCCTTTTTTGATTTCAGACTATAAGTAAGTTTGCAAAGTTTCATGATGATTGGTTCAGTACGTATGGCGTGAAAGCGTAACAAAAAAACAAAGTCGTTTGTTTTTTTGTTACATTAAATTTATAATATTAGTAAGGATATTAAACAACTCTGTAACAGTTTTATAATAGTATAGTATAAATTATTATGTGCCTTTTGATTTATCGCTATCTCTTATAAAAGGAGCCGTCTTTAGAATAAAGCTTTTGTTTTACGTACGTGTCTTCCAAACTATTGTCATTTTGACAGATTGTGTACTAAGTCACGATACAACATTGACGAACTGCAAATCACAAGGGAAAGTGATTGTAACATAGTTTATGAACGTGCCTATGGACCGTGATGCAGTGCTACTTACAATGCTGGTGATTCGACGTATCGAGTACAATACATTATGTATTTATATATATGCAATGCAATGTCATACTTGTGTTGTATTTTATATTAGAATCATCAACATTTTACGATGACGATTGGGTATTTACTGATTTGATTTGCTGTGATAAGATTCCGTAAACGTAGTTTTATTTCAAAATGTGTAACATTCGCGTAAATATCAGAAAGTATTATGTGATAAGGCTGTGTGTGTGTGTGTGTTGTTTCCGTTCACTACAATTAGCAGCTTCTAGTTATCTCGGGTTCATATTATCTATGGGTAAAATATATATAAAATTGTGTTGTCATTATATCTACTTTTATTTGTCCGGAATACTCTCCTCCAGTTGAGTTTATTACTAAATCAACTTAAAAGTGTTTGCTACTTTTAAGTTAGTTGCACACGGCTGGTTGACGGTACTGGCTTTAGTTGTTTTAATTTTTCCGATCGTATCTAGTTTCATAATCACTTAATCGATTAATTAGTTATGGCTGGAAAATTTGGAAAAGTCCTTTAAATCCACTAAATTCAAAGTTATGTAACGTGTTTTGACAGGGGCTCGAGTAACGACAACGCTTTAGAAAATACAGCGTCAAGTCATCTTCACTATCACCAGAGTCATTGAAAGCAAATGGTGTAGAGCCGCTCATTTTGACGTTGCAGTTTAATTTTGCCCCTGGTATTGTTGGCTCCATGAGTGGCGTTTACCACTTACCATCAAGCGGGCTGTGGTCCACATGCTGCTATTAGCAATACAAAAACACAAAAATGTTTGTGCAAAGCACAGAAGGCATCTGATGCACTGTACAATTAAGAATCATTTGGCTCAAATTCAACAGTAACCTTGCCCATATTATCACCTTTTTATAATACAGATGTATATAAATGAAAAGGTTGTAATGATTCGTTTTCCAATATTTTTTGTATAGCCGACAGACTGTCCGCATTAACATTTGCTCAAGGTGACCGCCACGGAGTTGCGGCTGACTGAGCATTGGTTGAAATGTTTGTTGTTTCTACGGTACATCCAGTTGAATACGACTTGTTGATTATTTACTTTACACTATAAATTAAATGATAAGAGGTGTTTATAGTTTCGTAGTATCTTCGTTCTCTAGAGGGCACTTAGATGTCCTTTTATAAACTGAATATTCGATTTCCTTGCTTTCGCGTTGTCAGTAAACTCAATCCTAAGCACTTTTTACTAATGACCGGCCGGTCCTCCGGCAAATATGGCAATAGCCTAAGCTCATAATACGATCTATGTCGGTTACTTCAGTTCTCAATCTGATATACGGAATTTGTCCATTAGAATAGCAGCCACACCATTGTATAGTCCAGTTCAATGTCTTGAAGAAAGCCGGAAACGTGCATTGGTGAAAAACATTAAAGCTATTACATCCTGTCTTACACCTTAACCAAGTGTTGTGGGGTTGATGCTTCGGTCATTAATCCAGATCACTTTGTTGGTGTTACCACCCTCTCACAGAGGGCGCATAGCAGCGGTACTTACTCCAACTATTCTGTTTCGTATGGCGATGGGAGCGTCGTTAGACCACACCCTCTCCTTATCGCCTCCTTATTATCTTTACTGTCCACCTCTGCATCTCCTCTCTATTATCCTTCCTCTACACCTCCTATCCGTTTCCCGGGGGTTAGTAAACCATTCAGGACCTCCCAGGTTCCGATAGGGTTAAAGGCTTGTTATGTAACGCACAAGTGACTGATTCTTCAGTTTTCTTTTGGCCTTAGTAATTGTTTGATGGAATGGTACGGATGTGGTACACTTTCTTTTTTCAACCCTTTTTCTGTCTCACTATTGGGCATGCGTCTCCTTTCATGATCGCCTTTCCAAACCTGGATAGGGGCGATGGCTGGAGCTCGTTCGAGTCTCAGAGCAGACAGATAATTCTTGCGATTATCTCGCGTTATTTCCTCGAGGGAGAAACGGGTCGCATTATTACTTAATCATTACTCTTTAATCAAGTGTTGTGTAGTTGTGCACCGACATGTTATAACTTCGTTTTGTTTGTTTCAGACGAAGGATAGAGACATATCGTCGACGCCAGTCGGAGTGCGTACCGAGATTCGATCAGTCGTTTAGCGGGGCATGCGAGCAGCAAAACCTGGAGACCACTGCACTGCAAAAGCGTTTTCTAGAAGGAAAGGCTAAGCGGCAGGCTAAGAAGAATGAACGCAAGCCCGACTTACCGGCCATCAGCGGAAATCTTCACAGCAGTGTCGTACATGTGGTGAGTACATTAAAAAGGCTAATACAAAAGATACCATAAAAATTGATTACATGACTGTATTACACTAAAGTAGAATTTTGAAGTACGCTGTAAAAATGACCTTTAAAAGGTTATGTTGATAGAGGTTCTAGTCAATGAAATGTGTGAGTGGAAACTCTCTGATATAATATTTTTCGTGAAGATTATAGAAAATTCAGAATAAGTTGTAGTTCGACAGTCTTCGACGCAGGGTAATTTCGTTAAAGTTTTTTTTTGAAAGATAATGAAATAGTAGTAGTAATGCATAATACATAATAGTCGATAATTTACGAAACAAAAAAATAATAGTAGAATGAAATCCATTGGAAAAGTAAGAAAATATAACAAAAATAAAAGGAAAAGTAATTTACGGGTAATTTGAGGTCGCTAAGGGGGTCGGGGTGAGCTTTTAAGGGTAAAACCGGTTTATCACGATTTCCGGAAAAACTAAGTCCATCGAAAAAAATTAAATGGCAAAATTGTAGGCAATAAAAAGATCTACAACTTTTGACAGACTTTTGTCACATAACCTCAAAACTTATGTGAAATATCCAAAAAACCGACTGGATTTTGTGGCAGTTAAAAGTAAAAAAACAAAACTTCGGTTTTTTACATTTTTCACTTAAATTTTGAGGTTATGTGAAAAAAGTGTTAATACAAATTTGTAGATCTTTTTATTGCCTACAGTTTTGCCATTTCAACTTTTTTCGATAGGGCTCTTAGTTTTGCCGGAAATCGTGATAAACCGATTTTCACCCTTAAAAGCTCACCTCCAACCCCTTCCCGACCTCAAATCGCCCATAAATTATTTTTGTTATATTTTCTTACTTTTCCAACGGGTTTCATCCTACTATTTCTTTTCACTTTTTACCATTTTCAAAGGCTTCTTTTTTTTCACTTAATACTATTTTCGGCACTGGCCAAATATACGTACGTGTATGATTGACATACTCGTAACTTATTGTTTATTGTAATTAATTATAATTGTTTAGTCAGTCTTAAAAAAAAAAAAAACATCGCATCACGCCTGTATTCCCCGAAGGGGTAGGCAGAGGTGTATTACACACCCACGACTCGCCAGATATGTTTAAGTCCCACATAATAGGGGGCGAGCCTATTGACGTCTACCGGGCACATTTGAATATGGTTAAAGTATATTATTATTATTAAATTCAAAAGTATATAATAAAACGGATTTGAAAATAAAACTGGTCATCTCTCTCGGCATATCAGGGTAAGTTGGACATATTACTCATAGTAGTGCAGGACAAGATGACTAGTAGGTTCTGCTTTTGCCCTTGTTTATTCACTTAATGATGCGTGCTTTTGATTTTATTTATTTGTTATATTCTCATTTGGAGCATGCTAAAAGGACTTTTATATACCTACTAACTAAATTCTGTATAAGCCAATACGACATCATCATTATCTCCCTGGTAGTTCCTATTTTCACAATAATTTATTTTAGATCGAAGTTGAATATTTAGAAAATAGCTCCGTTACAACAGTTTTACTCTAACCATAATGTGGAATAAACGATTCTCAAGGATATCATGAATAATGCAAAACTTTGTAATTGACAGGCTTTGGAACAATGTGGTCAAAAACAAGAAATACTACTTCCAAACCGGTTACGCACACGTGTTAGGGTCTGTCAATATTCACTTAGCATTAACTACGTCAAATGTTTGGTCATACGTTATTATATTTATTATTATAAAGGCAAATGAGAGAATGGAAACTGGTAGGTAAGTACTAGACCAGCATAGCATTCTCAATTATGATGCCTATTGTGTCATAGTCAAAGAAATACTTGTCCCGAGAAAATTCCTGGGCTGACATGACCAATATAAGTAAATGTAGCAAGTGAGCCTACACCGACACCATTATAATAAATAACTCTTTGTGGATGTGGATAGTTTAATGCCAATGTATTTGAAACGCATTTTTTTTTTAATTGCGTTACAAATTTATGTTACGTTATACAATACCGGTTTTTGATAATAATATTCCAATTCACGTAAATATCAGAAAGTATTACATTCTATCAGAACTCAAATTTTTTTTCCATTACAAAATTTGATAAACATAGGGTACCTACTTACTTTATTTAATAAATAAACCGTGTTCAAGTTATCAAGTTAAAGTTGGTTTAATTTATGAATTAACATACAGTAGTTTTACAAATGGATCAATGTACTGTATTTCAGATATTAAACAATTAATGGCGATGTGAGTGGTCGATACGCAAGGCTATAAGGCTTGGCGGATAGGAGATATTTCAGACAAATCCTAATTAGCAACAAAATCATGCTGATTACAAAAAAAACATCAGATAATTCGCACATATTTCAACTAAATCATATTTTTTACCAGACTGGCGAAGCCAAGCTGAGGGTTGTTACCAGTATAAATATGTATTTACTCTCAACAAATTAGGCATACCCAGTTAAAAGCGTCTTGATCCACTGGTTTAAGGTTATGTAACGTCACAATAAATTCAGTACTTAGGGACATACCATTTGTGATATTTTTTCTTTGAAAGGTAATTGGGTGTCAAATATAGCTTTTTCATACATACAAAAAATATATTTTGCGGGCTCTTTTGCATGCATCACTTGCTTGCAAAAGGAGATGGCAGCGTCCCACCTGCTCTCACTTCGGACTATGGACTGTATCACGGCCGGGAACGAGAGGTTTTCCACCCTGACTGCCACAGTCAGTTCACGGTGACGCTCTGCCCAAGTTGAGCAGTCCACCAGCATGATGTGCAGCGCCGTGTCCTGATGGTACAGCGCTGTCTCTTTTCTGGGCCTAGACGGTGCTTCCCAAAGCAAACGTGCCCCGAAAGCGCCTTCGTCAATCGAAGAGAAATAGTGCCATTTCGTCTCTCCAACCGCTCGTCCGTGTGCGTGCCCTAGGCTGGGTTATGCCTGTGTCATTAGCGTAAACATTGCTTACTGTCTTCAAGTTGCAAGTTTTTGAGCAACCTAACTTAGTACGAATGCTTCTCTGATATGAAATCAGGCAAGGCGTTAACCTGTTTTCAGTATTTTTATTGATGGAGCCTTTTGATAATTAAGGCTTTATTCATATGTAATATTAATGTAAATAAACCGAGGGCTACTTTTTCTTCATTGAATAGACTATATATAGATATAGAGACTAGCTAGTTTTAGTCGCTGTGTGCCAAAATTTTACATTTTGGAGCCTTGAGACTGCGAGGCGGCTAGACGAATGCTTCTCTGATATGAAATCAGGCAAGGCGTTAACCTGTTTTCAGTATTTTTATTGATGGAGCCTTTTGATAATTAAGGCTTTATTCATATGTAATATTAATGTAAATAAACCGAGGGCTACTTTTTCTTCATTGAATAGACTATATATAGATATAGAGACTAGCTAGTTTTAGTCGCTGTGTGCCAAAATTTTACATTTTGGAGCCTTGAGACTGCGAGGCGGCTAGACCATGCACGTTGCACATAACGGCGGGACCAGCTGAATGACTTCGAGAGGGACTGGTAAAGGGTGCTCAGGATCACAAAGAGTAGCAGGTATGATTCATTGGGATGATTCAGCCTAATAGTAATATTTTTTGTTTGTGATCAATGATTTACATTACAATTTGTTCATCAAAAATACAACATTGATCATATATAAAGCTACATTCTAGCATCATAATAAATATGTTAATACTAATCAAATTTAGGCGACTTAAATGCCGCCCATGGACTCGATAACATTTGAGTCAATTAAAATGATATCTTGTATGAAACTTACAGTCGATATAATTAGTTTTCTAAATAAATGTGCATGGCATGTGTGAAATCTTGTTTTTTTTTTTTTTTTTTTTTTTTTTTTTTTTTTTTTTTTTATTATTGCATTTAGTGCCAGACGAGCCACGGTCCATCTGATGGTAAATGGTAACCGCCGCCCATGGAGTCGACTATACCGAGAATATTGTCAAGCCGCTGCTCACCAATTCATTTCACAGATGAAATGAAATATAAACGGCTATCACACACACAAAACGCAACGATGTGCTTCATAGCCGGTCACACGGGAGATGGTGGTACCAACCCGCTCGGGCTAGATACCAAGTCAGTACTCCCACTTGGTACCCAGCCCTACCACCAGTCGTGCAATGGATGATAATTGCTTACTTCCCTTAGTCGCCTCATACGACATCCGTGGGAAAGAATGGGGTGATGACACTTGTATTCTTAATCCGTCACCACACGGAACGTTAGGATGTTGTTAGGCACATGTTTTTACTTCGAATAAATTTAATACAAACTCCTGAAGCCCTATCGCGGCGCCACCTACCGGGTCCAATTGTGAATCTAAACCATTCTTGAATCCACTTAAACATACCTACAGAAAAAAAATCATTGAAATTGGTCCAACCGTTTAGGAGTTACCAATTACATTATAATCATATTTTTACTTTTCTATACTGTGGCAAAGGTAACCTATAACCCGCTGCAACCTCTCGTTTTTATTCATGGATGGTTTTATAGGTATTATTTGCAAAAGATGATGATATTAGCTCAAAAATAGAATAACGACGTTATGACGTAGATAGCCGCGCTTTAAAAATCGTGGGCTGGCTGGGCTGTGAAGGTACCCTAAGCCTCTCGAGCATCTTATATGGGTAGACAGTGCTCGTGCCGCGGTATAAAATTGAATGCGGGACTCGTTACAGTTTAAGGAATTTGTGTCTCTGAATTAAATGCTTATATTAGTAAAATATTAATTAATAGGTGCTATTATTCTACAAAAACTACAAAATCTATTAAGTGCATATAACATCGTACCCAATACGGCCGCGGTCGGGTTAAGCTGCTGAGATTCTTAGACGCAGCTTCGCTTAGTAGTCCGAAACTGGCAGATAATAATGAGTAACTAGCACGTGCTGTGTATGCGGCGCTTGGTCGTACCGGATGTTACTCGACGTCAATTGACTTGACCCTCTGTCATCGCATCCGTACCTCCGAGCGCTACACTTTACTCAACACGCGACATCAAATGAACAACTACTATTAGGTACATTATAATAAATGTTCCAACAACTAACACAATCACGTAGCTATTCGCTACAAACTGGTCTCCGAAGCTATTGCGTCGAAAAACGGCCTTCATCTTAGAGAAACACAACTGAGGAAACTATTATACAATTGTTAAGTTACAAAGTTGTTACATTCTCTGAAGGTAGATATGTAAATAACTAGTTGAACGTAGATTTCTCAGTATGTTTATCTGTCGACCGATAGAGGTTCCTAGTAATATGTAAAGTTATGAATATTACCTGCGCGTGCACTAGATCATGCACATGTATGTATAGGCATGCTAGCCATGCTAGGGCAGTCTGCGGTTGTGCAAACTGCGCGAGTTTCACAACAAACGCCTCGCATTGTCTCGCGCCGCTCACCGCGACGACCTCCGAGTGCCTGGCGCTTTTCTGACACATTTTATTAAGTAACCACTTCTTATGTACTTACTGTAATGTTCTAATCAGCAATCTCTTTATTGTTAGTATTTAAGTTCAAATCTTCTATAGGTATAAAAGAATAACTGACTGTCTGACTGACTGACATATTGAAACGCACAGCCCAAACTCCTGAGGCTAGGATCCTGAAAATTTACATAATTATTGATACTGTAGGTGAGCTCTAAGAAAGGCAACTCTTATCCAAATGGGTTTTTGACACCATGAAGCTAGTGAAGTCGCGGATAATGCGCTAGTACTCTATATACTAGAGACTATGCACTATGTTATGTTAGTGGGATATGTTCTCTATCTAAATAGTAATAATAGTAGTGTCAATATTTCGTGTTAAGGAATGAAGTGATAAAATAAGTACGGTTCGACTACTTTAATGCATTTTGGAATTCAATTTTTGACGCAAAAAAAAAGTGAAAATATGCCGCCCCCACGGTATGCACTCTAGCTATTTCACGTTTGTATTATGTAGGTATAGTTAATAAAATGATTTAATTTTTAAAGTTGAAAAATATATTCGCTCTAACCTCGGTTAGCACCGAAAAAGCCTTTGGTCCCGGTTGGCATAAACATCTAAGACAATATTTTACCGGCTTTCCAGTACCGATTTGTCATTTTCAATGTAGTAACCGACTCTTTTTCAGTAGGAACGTCCGCTGAATGCAAGCGTTCACTACTTACGTGATATTAATTTCACCACTAAGCTAACTAGTTTATTTTATGCTAAGTACATATTAAGCTAGTACCTACTTTAATGCATTTAGGAATTAAAGCCTTACGGGTTATATTACCATTAATACGTCACATTTTAAATCAACTACGTTTAATGTAAACGTTATTAATTAACCAAAAAAGACACTATAAAAATCATTTTAAATCATCGAAATAGGTTACTTTAGTCGAGGTCACGTGAAAATTTTAGCAGCCAGACCACAGGTATAAGTTTAACAGTAGAGCGCCTTATCCGACGGCGAAGTTAGTCAAAATATAATTGTTTTGATAAACATTACGCGCGACTATAATTATCATATTATTCCTCATATTAATGGAGAGAATACCATACAGCTGTTGATGATTACAGCAGTGTAACTGCCAAGTATGGTTAAAGTTGACGAATTGCGCTTTAATAATGAAGGAGATTTATTTTAAGATGCGAAAGGGAATGCTTCGATGGGAATGCTCCGATGGTTCGGACATGTGGAAAGAATGCCGGACGAGTGACTGGCTAAGAAGATATACAATGCGAAAGTGGAAGGATGTGGGTACAGGGGGAGAGCGAGACTTACCTATCTAGACCAAATTGGTCATGTATTGAAGGAAGGTGGAGTCAGGAGTCTCCGAAACCGGCGAGCGTGTATGAAGAGAGTTATGAATGTTGAGGAAGCGAGAGATGTATGCAAGAATAGAGCCTCTTGGCACTCTGTTCTCTCTACCTACCCCGCAAGGGAAATGGCGTGATGATAAGTAAGTAAGTAAGTGAGATTTATTTATTTAATTCTTTATTAAAGGAAGGGTTTGATCACTGAGTGATCATGTCACCCTAGGAAAGAGATTTGTGGCCGTGAATAGGACGCTTCACCGATGAGGAAGATTTCTTTTTTTGTTTAGGTGGGAAAAAATGTAAACGTAGGAATTAAGTGTTCAGCTATTCTATGCCCGCCCACACCTAATCGCTTACTACTCCATTCGGAATCGTCATGGCATTATAGCGATGAGTATATTTTCTCGAGGGCTTTAGAACCGTGTTAGTTTTCGTCCTGTAATTGCATTGGTGAATCGTAGCTTCAACACCGCAATGCTGCTAAAATAGTTTCATCCAAGTTCTACGGTATTAATAATATTATTAGGAAATGTGTTTTTATAATTTTGATCTGGATTTTTAGTCTGGCTAGTGGTAGAGCCTTGCTTATCCCAGCATTAATGGAGTGGCTCGATCGGGGAAGTACCACCCTCTCTACAAAAGATCAGCGTGAAAAATCCCTGCCGTTGTGCTTCGTATGTTGAGTGAGAGAGGAGTGTCGGAGGCCCAAACCTTCTCCCTTTCCTCTCCTTATGATCCCTGCTATCCTCTCCTTATTATCCTCCCTGTGCTCTCCTTAGTATCTATCCGTCCTAACCTGTCGCTATCAACCTTCATCTCTATCTCCTATCCCTTTCCTTGGAGATAGTGACGTGCGAGTGATGCATCTAATGCTTCTTGCATCTATAGGCTACGGTAATCGCTTACCATCAGGTGGGCCGTATGCTTGCCTGCCACCCACGTAGTAATAAAAAAATTGTCCTTGCAATCATTAGACTATTATAATTTCTAGTGTTACCACTGTTCTGCTTCTGTAATTGTCTACGTTATAATTAAATGAAATATAATATTTATACATATATATCGACACGTTTTGTATGTGTTGTATGACGTTATCGCTCACATGCAATTACAACACTCCAATGCGTGATCTTCACCTCACTTCTACCAATCACTAAAAATTCTTTAACTAACGGCCTAGTATAGATAATAAATAATTATTAGACAATACTCAAAGAGTATTTAAATTGTCGTCGTAATGATAGAGTTGTTACTAAATAGTATAAAATATTATAAGGTTAGCTCAGAGAGAGAATACACGGATATATAAAATTTTTAGAAAAGGTAATACATATTGTATAGCTGAGAAAATATACTTAGGTATTTTGTTACAAAGACCAACATATACATATATGTATATACCTACTGTATAATATAACTTGCCATCGTAATGTAGACACGTGATGTCCGCGCACTTGATTAAACCATTTACCTACCAAGGCCTGTCGTTCGTATTTATTGTTTGTTATCAGGTACTCGTACTGCAGAGTTCTTACATTGTAATGTTCCATACTAACACACCCCTTTAATAATGAAAAACAGAAATACACCAAAAATAATGAACATTGCACAGAAAATTACAACGTCCTCTTAATGAATATGAGTACACCTACGTGCTCAATATTTAGAGTCGTAGGTACTAAAGAAAAACATAACTACAAGATATACATACCTACTTTAACACATAGTGTGAAAATGTGAAATCGAAAAGCGATCGTGACAATTGATTGGGACTGCGAATTTTGATAACACATTCACTCTTAACGTCTTGGGTGACGCTGAATTGGCGAAGCATATGGGACGGTATTCCAGGAGATGCAGGTTCAAATCCTGCTCGTCACTGTTATTTTCGAGTTCACATTTTCACACTTTGTGTTAATTTATATGGCTAAGCATGTCAAATGCAAAAATAATATATAAAAATATCAAAATACAAGATAAAAGTATATCTTCGATGTAAGTTTAGCGTAATTTTCTCTTATATAATGTATGTTTGTTTCAGCAACAAAAGTTCGGGTGCGGTGACTACGAGCCACCAGCGAAATTACAATGCGCAACTGGTGCTGGCGGTGGTGTCGGTGGCGAGGCTCTCACTAAATTCTCAGTAGAAATAGTGCAACAGTTAGAATTCACCACGTCTGCTGCTGACTCCCAACCTCAGCAGATTTCTACCAACGTGACGGTGAAGGCACTCGCAAACGCGGTGAAGACCTCTAACTCGCCGCCCCTACCGCAAGCCCCTCCCCGTGTGCCAACTCCATTAGATTGTGAGCGCGAATGTAAAGCGGAGTGTAAGTCAGAAGTAGCTGATGATGATTTTGTTGGCCTCGAAGAGTGCGCTGCGGCTCTCGAGCGTGACGCAGCGTCTGCATTCCCCGGGCTGGCCGATTTGATCGGCGAAGAAGATGGTGATGAAACATTTGAACACCTAATTACTGAGATATCAGAGTACCCGGAATTCATGAGGGACTTTGATATCGATACTGGGAAGTTAAATTGTGGAGGTCTTGGCTTAGAGACACCCGAGGGTGACCCGTCACCGCGGCCTTATACTGGTGGTGAGATGTCGCCAGCGGCTCAGACTTTAAAACATATGGCTGAACAGCATCAGCAGGCGACTGGTGGCGATTGGGCGCGATATCGCGGCTACGGCGGGTACCGACCGCGGCCTGCGCCCCCTACCGTTGATCACTTGCATATGTCGCAGCAGCAACAACTACATCTCACACAGCCACATCACAACCTGCAGGTGAGTTTCTTCGTATTATAATTTTATACAAGATGATTATTTTTTAGCGGGTCTAGCATTGGTGCATTGGTTATGTTCATGTCATCGCTATCGTCGCGATGCCTAACATCGTTTAATCGATACCTACATACAGGGATTTCATGATCATACCTGAATTTAGTGTCTTATACATGTAAAATCTGTTAGTACTAATAATCATAAAATATATGGAATGTTCAAACACAATGATGATGTGTTCCACATATCCGTACAAGCCAATTAGTTTTCCTCGCGAGAATCGAACATGAGTACAAAAAAATTCTCTACTATGTTTTAAATATGTGTTAATTTCTCATGTTTTTAAGTAGAAAACACGACTGTTTTAGTAGATATTAGCTGTTAATAATGACAGTAATGTCAAGGCAAGTCTTATTGCAGAGTTGATGATAGAGGTTTTAAACATTTTGATCTATATTTTAGCACTTGATATGCTCAGCTACTCTTAAAGTACAAATTATAATTTGTGAATAAGGAAAAAGAGTATTTTAGTACGAGCGGGAATCAAACCTGCGTCCTTTCGCGTTGGTCGTTAAGACAAATGTGGTAAGTAGATTGGGTATTTCTAACAAATAGTACGGTAGCTCAGTGGATTAGAGCACTTCCCCGGATAGGAAGGGACGCAGGTCGTTCCTTATTCACAAATTATAATTTGTACATTGATAGAGGTTTTGTTTTCAGTTCATCAGAGACAAAATTGCTGGAGTCCTTACTGTGATGCTCTTACTATAGAATGTGTTAATTAAAATGCACAATAATCTCTTTTCTTGTTACGTAATAAAGTAAACTGTAAATTGTATTCAGTAATTATTGGAAAAGTCTTTGCTAAGCAATCTGTGACGTGAAAGACATAAAAAGCATGGAGTCTGGTGTGTTATCGACCGGGTAGAGGGAGTGCGCGCGCTGGTCGACGCGTCGTTCCTTCCACGGGCTTCGGGGCCGTGTGACGTCTACGTATTTCTACATAGGTAGATATTATGTTACGCATTCATGTTCGGCGGGAATTCATATTTAAACTAATTTTCATATAAATTCACAAAATAGAACTTGATATAGGTAGCACTATTGGATTAAACTGTATACTTACGTACGTTTACGATTATGTAGAGACTCCTAAAATATGTTTCCAGTCAGTGGTTTTTAATTTTTCAGAGATGACACTGACGATTTCATCTAAGTACGTGCGATTATCGGGTAATAGTAAAGCCAAACTCATCATCTCAACATCATCTCTATGAATCAGACGAACTCTTTCAAATATTTACAATATAAGTAAAGCCTAACTGAAGCGAAGTAGTGTACGAATATTGGCTTGCCTGATATTAGGGACTTAGTGTTTTAGATCTATATTTTTTTAGCATTTGACATGCCTCCGCTACTTTTTAAAGTATAAAGTATTTGTGAATAAGGACTTAGTGGTTTTTAGACATTTGTATAATATGGTGAGATTGGTAGTGAATATTGTGTTGCAGCTGGGGAAGTGGTTTAGATACCGGCCTCCCGCCTGAGTGTTGTGGGTTCGATTCCCACACATGACAACTCTTTGTGTGATCCACAAATGTTTGTTCTGAATCTGGGCTTACTTTGTGTCAGTGAAGTTGTATATTTGTAAACCCTCCGCGATACAAGGATTATTCCTTAGTGCAGCGTGACTAAGACAATTAAAAAAAATATGTGTTATGAAATGCGCAAAATCATAAAACAAGAACAATAACTTTTTGACATGATTGATAGTACTGATTCCTATTCCTATCTATTATATAGTTACGTACATCAATGCAAATAAGTAAAATTGAAATGTCTGTGTCTAACTTTAAATAATGTCTAAATAACAACATTTACTAAACGTATACGAGAGTGTATACGCGATTTGGACAGGAGGACTCACGGGACGGGGATCACTACTTTTAATTTGGAAAAATAATTAGGATTCTGCACTAAAATAGAAAATAAATAAATTTCACGCGGAAGAAGTTGGTATCAGCTAGTTTTTAATAAAATCAATTTAGTCGCTTAGGATTATAGTGACTATGACTACCACTGCAGTAATGTCACACAGCTCCAGTGGCCCGCCAGTACAGGCGGAGAGACGGCACACGGCGGGTTTATTTAGTGGGTGAGGGCTCACTGCTCTGTTCGTTGGCCCGAGCAACGGGGCGTGATTTTTCCCGCCTTAAAAAAAAGGATTTCAGTGAATGTCACATTCGTTTGCTTGGAATTTATGATTCCAATCCACCAAGTCTCTTTTACGCGTAGGTGTCCCTAGGAACTCCTTATCGGATTAAAAAAATATCTGTAGCTATACCAAATATCGTATCCATATGTAGGTCGACAAAGATCAGAGAAAAAGCCTATCCTGTAAGCGTTACAGAGTACTGTGAAATAACAAATTGATTATTATAACACAAAAAATATCATGCATAAGCATTTAAGACCGTTTCTATAAACATATAATTACATATTACCGTGTCATTTTTATAAACACGTGCATGTTGCGAATAAGCAGATGTATTCAAAGCCACATGTTTTAGCTTAAGGCCGTACCATTGTAAACAAGCCTCGATATGAACAACTTACATTAATATGGTGTGTTGCAAAAAAATTAACACATTTTTTATTTAAAAAAAATTAACCACATTACACGGAAGAACAAGGATTTATTACTTGCTTATTCGGCAGAGTACATTTGACCTAATATCACAAACATTTATCCTACATCTATTCAATACAGGTGATATAAGATAATGGCTGGAAATAAAGGGAATGGGGCACTGCATGGCTTTATGAACAGTCAGAAAGTGGTATAAAAGGCACGGCTGGCTGTGCATAGGGGGGTCTGCTGCTGGTCCCTACACTTATGTATGGTAGTGAACGTTGGGCACGGCAGAAGAAGCGTGAGAGTATGATAAAAGCTTTGGAGATGAGAAGTCTGAGAAGCATAGCCGGAGTGACTGATGGACATACTGAGAAATAGTGTAATACGAGAATGCTGTGGTGTGATGTAGTGACAAAAATAGAGAAAGGAATGCTTAGGTGGTTCGGACACGTAGAAAGGATAGATGAAAGAAGATTAACAAAACAGATATACAAAACAAAGCGACAATGAATGGGCAAATTGGTAGAGGTCGACCTAGGTGAACGTATTTAGACCAGATCGGAGATGTTCTTAAGGAAGGCCACGTCAAGAGTACTCGTAACCGACGAGCATGCGCTGATGAAAGTAGATGAAGCACCAGATGTGTGGATCGTAACAAGTGGAGAGAAGTGGTCTCTGCCTACCCCTACGGGAAAAAGGCGTGACAATATGTATGTATGTATGATATAGGATTTTACTTGTCTCATGTATGGATCTTTCACACTCTTATTCTTGTATCACGGGTAGTAGAATGTGGCCAGCCCACGTTACAGAGTGGATTTAATATATTTGTATTAGCTTCACATCAGACTAGAAGCAATATCGTTTATTTACGGACATATATTATTATTATGAAGATTTTTTCCGCTGAACTACTTATTTTGATTGTGATAATGTTATATGGAATTTTAAATGAAGACAGACAACGTTTTTGATCTATATTTTTTAGCATTTGACATGCTCCGCCACTTTTTAAAGTACAAATTATTTGTGAATAAGGGAAAAGAGATTTTTTGTACTAGCGGGAATCGAACCCGCGCCTTTTCCAATCCGGGGAAGTGCTCTGAACCACTGAGCTATAGTACAGATCTTTCGATCATCCCAATCTACTTATCACATTTTGTCTTTACGACCAACGCCATCTATCGAAAGCATTTACATGCATTAAACCAATATAGTAAGTTTAATTTTGCAATTAAAATTCATACTATTTGATGGCGCGATTTTCTAAACATTATTGATCCATATTTTTTAGCATTTGAAATGCTCCGCACTAAATATATTATGGTCGCTATGACAAAGTAATGCTGCAATTTTTACATAATTGGTAGTAATAGTCGCTAATAACCAATATAACTCAAGGTAACTTGAGTATTGTAATTAGACATTTTCTATATTATAACAAAATGGCCTCACCATTAATATGTGTACGTATATATTAAAAAGCTTTTATACAGCTACTTCTACTCCATCAATCAGCCTTTTAAAGTCCACTGTTGGACATAGGCCTCCCCAAGAGTGGGGGATAGTGCCGCAATCGCCACGCTTGGCAGGCGGGTTGGCGATCGCAGTGGATGTTGTTAATACTCGAAGGAGTGCTGCTGCCCACCCCCCCGGAATGCCCTCAGTCGGCTCTTACGACTCCCATGGGTGGAGAGGGGTGGGACAATTTTAAAGCCGGCCCCTTCTACTACTGCCCCGGCTTCTACTACTTATATGGTAATTTCATATGTATAAGTAGGTACGGTACATAGGTATACCTATTTGAATAATAATGAATAATGCAATCAATAATATTTAAATTAAGTGCAATATCAAATTTTACACTAGTTTTTGATATTTAGTAATTCACTTTTGTGTACGTGTTTTTTTCGTAAGGGTATAAAATATCCCCAATACTTTTCTCTTTTTAGAGTAAGTTCTCTAATTATGGACCACCTTATCGACTTTTTGGAATATAACTAAAAATAGTAAAAGCTTTCTAATTATTTATTGTTTGAATGAGTAGGTAAACTTTTAAGACATTATAATTTAATATGATAAAGTCATAAAAAAGTAAATGTTTAACAAACTTACTCTTTTTTTATAAATACTCATACTTAAGTCTTGTGAACGAGGTAGTTTAATATATACCACCAGGTTTTTATTATGGACCCTGGGTGCTTAATATGGATCACATATAGTCATTTTCAGCAAATAATCACAGTATAATATATGTAATTATAAACTACGTAATCTAATTATTAGATTCAACTAATCAGTCTCCAAGTAATCACAGCAGTTAGATTTAGCATTATCAGAATTTATTATTTATTTTGGGATCGATAAGAGCTTTCGTCTAAATCTTCGTCAGCTGCATAACTACTCTCTTGAGAACTCTTGTTGCTCTTCTAAGGTGGAATTTTATTGCTTTGAAGGTTTTCTCTTCTTTTCCTTTTATCTTTTTTGCTTCCCTTTTCTTGCTTAGTATCCGCTTATTATAGACAGTTTGTTGTTAGTCTTAGTGTTTTCAGACATTTTCTTAGTTTCGTTTAACTCTATCTCAATTTTTTTTTGGAGTTTGAGACTTGCGGTTAATGCGTGATAAGTAGCGCTAGCGTCTATTAGCTACGGTAACAGCTTACTATTAGTATCAGTAGGCTTGTTTGCTACCCGCGTAGTATAAAACAGGAAGTGCATAATGGACTGGGTCCATGTTTAAAACTCATTTATTGGTCCATATTATAAAATGGTTACTTGTTGATATTTTTTGTGCCGTGTGGAGCCGGCTCCAAGAATAGCTTCACCCCGTCTCTTCCTATGGGAGTCGTAAAAGCCGATTAAGGGATTACCGGGGGACCGGGCAGCAGCGTTCCCCTGTGTACTAAAAACATCCGCTGCGATCGCCAACCCGCCTGCCAAGCGTGGCGATTATGGTAAAAATAACAAAAAGAGACTTGATATATTTATATTTTATAATATTGACAATCAAGGCTGCAATAGTTTAAATAAATTATTAAAAGCCTTACAAAACTTACTGAAAAAACACATCAAATGATGCAAAAATATTAAAATGGCGGCCACTGACAGAAACATGCTTGTAACTCTGCCGTGATCCCTGGGTGGTGTGCTTCGAGGTAGGGCAATCAAATTACTTTAATTTCACGTGTATAGCAACGACATCTAGCGAAATAGGGCAGTGGTCTATATTAGAGGACCGGTCCATATTTAGAGAAATTACTCTGGTTGTGAATCTGTTGTTACCAAATCAATCGGCGACTATTACCATTTATCACCGAAAGGTGTATAGATAGTCGTCTTGCAAAATTAATCCACCTTGAACTGTCTTTTTTATTGTTTATGGCTGACCAGCCACGGTCCAAGTGTTGGTAAGTGGTAACCGGCGCTTATGGACACAATAATACTAAGAATACTGTCAAGCCGCTGCTCACCCTTTCATTTCAGAGATGGGAATTTAATGAATGGACTATCTCGCTACAACTAAATCACAACGAGCCTTAGAGTATACATAAGCTACTATATTCGTAAGCAACGAGGTGATAACTGCTTACTTGATTCATTGTTTGCCTCGCAAAACACCCGTGATATAGAATGGGGTGGTAACAATTGTAATCTTATCGAGTACGGAATATCGAGTACGGAACTCGGATAATTATGTCTTGTCTACAGAAAATTGTTTAAATTATTTAAGTAGGTACCTATGTTTCTTAACCATATTAATGCATTGGCTATTTACGGCAAAATTGAATCGCGATTCAACGTTTTAATTGTAATATATTTATAACACGATACATCCACACAAAACAAGGTTAAAATATTCTAGTTGTATGACGCAGAATGTCGTTGCACGTGTTATTAGAACAAACAATATGTATCACATTCAAATCTCAGTGTTTCGAAAGTAGTGACGCGGCCGTTGACACTTAGAAAGGAGTATATGAATGGAATAAAAGGAGTAGGCTCCCGGTCGATCGCTTCCTGTGTGCCAACAAAATATGTGAAGATCACTTGGCCCGTTGGCCCTCTCCACTCATATACATTACTCATATTATTTTAACTATCGTAATTAAAGTTTCTCCATAGTTACTATATTATTGATTAGATTGTATTACATTCGCGTGATTAAAATAATCGTTGCATTTATGTAAATAACCATGAACATATCGTTATTCAACCATACAAATCGGATAGTCAGGATACAATATTATTAATACTTACATAGAATTAAATTTTAAAACTAGCTTAAGTATTATATTTAATCGCACAGTTCGGCCCTCCTCTGCCTGCTTAGGGTCATGTTAAGCTTACTTAATGTGATGTTAAATAGCTAGAAGCCGTCCCGGATAAGTAGATGATAAAATTAAAAAAGATACCATGAAGGACTACGAAATGCTAAAATCAATTTTGAGTTGTCACACAAACCCACACATTTTTTGTTTTTTTTTGTTAAGGCGAGACAGAATATACCTACCTATCCGCATGACGGTGTCGTCGTTTAGGGCAACGAACATGGTAGTGTGGGGTGGCTTACCCACTAAATAAACCCACCGTGTACCGCCTTTCCTGCTTAATTGGCGGACCACTAGAACTGTGTGACATTACTTCAGTAGTCATGTTCGGTACACCCTGAGATTGTCCAGTGTGTTCATCTAAACGAGTCCTTAGTCCGAGTTCCAGACCTCGCACGGCACATTCCTGTAACTTACCGAAATAATTCGAAAATATGAAAAAATAGCAGTATTCTGTGAACGAAAACGTCATAAGAAACCTGCATGACCGAGAGATTTTCTTCACGGCTTGTGAAGTCTGGAAACCAGACTGGACTGCGGCCTATGTCTCTCTCTCCCTAAGAAAAGACCCGGGCTCAATAGATGGATAGAAATGACAAAAGGAGGCTACTGTCTAAAATGGTAAAAGTCAGTGTGGGTAAAAGTTAATTATCTCACCTCTGCAAATAACTTTAGGAGAAGAACATTTACATAAGTTTTCTGTTGGGCGACGATTACTTAGTATACTTAGGTAGGCCACTTTATATTAAGATTAAGTGCAGATCATTGACGTGTTTGTCATATACCTGGATATTATAATTATCGTGTCCATCCATCCATCCATTAGCCCTTCGACGTCCACTGCTGGACATAAGCCTCCCCAAGAGAACGCCACAACGAGCGGTCCTGTGCGCTCATATGGGGGGATAGTGCCGTAATCGCCATGCTTAGCAGGCGGGTTGGCGTTCGCAGTGGATGTTGTTCATACTCGAGGGAGTGCCGCTGCCCACTCCACCGGTATTCCCTCAGTCGGCTCTTACGACTCCCATGGGAGGAGAGGGGTGGGACAATCTAAAGCCAGCCCCACACGGCTTAATTATCATGTAAGTCATTCTAATTCCAAAAAGCCTTAGGAGTAAGATTTTTATACTAACGTAGTACAAATCAGCCGCTATTTGGCCTAAGAATATTTTATTCAAATCGCCGAATGAAGATGTACCTACCTATTGGTCTACTTTGCTCGTCTTCATAGGGTGTTATATAGCGAAAGCGCGTGGGTTGATCTATTTCCGCAGCTAAGCCCGTTGACGAACTTTAATACTAGTGACGTCATGACCAAGACTCCCACCTCTTCAATATCCATTAGCATATAAAGTAATATGTATTGTTGTTGCTATATCAGTAGACATAATTTTTTTGTATATAATTATTTCTAATTTGAATATATTTTTAAACGTACGTCTACGTATACCGAGACGTGTCTATCGTTAGCTATACATTTTAAGCGTTATAAAATATTTGTGGCGATTTCTCTTCACCAGTCAAAATCTATGTAATTATCAAAATATGGCGCAAAATTACGCGTACGTTAAAACCATATAGGTGTACCTACCAACTTACCTAAATGTTAAATTAAATATCATTCACATTAGGTCTGTCTCTACCTGAATTCTTGATAAAAATCACCGGTTTGGGCCATACGGAAAAAAGATGTACGCTCATGGATAACAATAATACCGTTAGCTCGTCTGGCTTGACAATGGTGTAAACAGTAAGCGCGTTAGTGGACTTAGGACGATATGATATTCTTTGATAAAAACAATAATCGCGGGTGCATGTGGACAAAGCGTCTCAAACAGGTTTCTTGAATGTCGAGACTTGAGTGCGACGCGACGCGGTAAGCCGGTGACGTGTGTTCACCTTCTGTCTGAATGGCAACTATCATCACGCCACTCGAACTAGTTATTTCGAAAGTCATAATAAGATACAAATTTGTTCGTCAAGTACCTACTAGTGTTAGATGAATATAAATAAGATTGATAAGTAATAAACTGTGCGTGTATTACACACAGTTTAAGAAATATATAGAATGAATGAGATAATGCCTATTAAAATGTATTATATAATGTACTTAATTGATTATGTAAATACCATGATTCACTTACTCCACCCAAGTTGTGCTTTATGTTTCTTTATGTGTGTTATTTGCACATCCAAAGTGAAGACGAAAAAGATTTGTGTGAAGAACACCTATCGCAAAGTTATTAGATGGATTCCGACGCTTTATACAAGGGATTCAATTTATAAAAAATTTATATGCCAATTGCCCTGCTTAGTGATCTGAGCTCACGGCACTGACTATCTACCAGCATACATACGTAATGTGTGATTGATGAAACATTTTCAATGAGATTTTCCTTTATTGTAAAAACCAGGCCATTCCCTCCAAAAAAAATGTCTATGAACATGAAGAGATAAGTGTGTGAACAATTGACCAAGCTCAAATCTTATTGTCATTCTTCAACTTCCATTTGTCTGTCTACGGAGATTTTATTACAAGTGTTCAACCAACATAGTTTTTGATGAAAATATGAATCATATTATTATTAATTATTAAGACAGCAATACCGGCCAAAAGTTGATATAATGGCGAATATCACGAGAACAGGAATTCTCAAAATTCCTCTCATGACTATGGCCCTGTTAAGAAGATGAAACTTCAGTCCTCATTATTGTAGTACTTCAGACATATTATACTTAATGCACACAAAGTGTGAAACTGTGAAATAGAAAATGATAGCCACAATATTTTGAATACCGTTCAGATGCTTTGCCAACTGAGCTATGGTATTTCAGTTCATTCATTAATTGCATTATTATCACATTCGGAATGAAAAACATGAGAAAGCGCATAGAACAGATTATTCTTTGTGCTGAGCTATAGGTCATTGTAGTAGTACCTACCTACCTATAATAATATCAGTGTTCTATAGATATAGGTAGTTTTATTCTCATAGACAACAACATTGCTATACATTGAATATGATAACAAAGTTCGTTTAATTATACGGAATATATCATTATTCGAATCGACACCCTAAGGGCGATAAGGATAAATGCTGTTAAATTGTAAATTACAATTTAATTATGTTATCTCGAAACAAAACACGAGCGGAAACCTTGACATACACGTCTCTCGTCAATTCGGCAAGGTGACTTTATGTGATATGTCCCACCTTTCAATTATAATGATACCCCAGCATAATTGTCCTAAACTGCCACTTATAGTTCCAAAACATCTGTGTAAGACCAAACTGCGCTGACACGGGATTTGTCCGCGCGCGTTATTTGGTCTACCTTTGCACGTTAATTTATGTTTATTAGCTTCCGAGATTATAATTTAAAAGCGGGAACAATATTGACGTTGTTAGGATGACATTAATAGCTTATCCTGAACCTACTCGTATAATTGGTTTATAGTCGGGATTGATAGGAGCACTTACATATAGTTAAACATTCCATGTGGACAGCATGCTGTAGTAGTCAACTCTTAGTTTGTAATCGTGTCTGCGGTTACATTACCATAAGTAACTGGTGTACTGAATTATTTATTACAATAAATTGTTTTGGTAAATCTTGAATAAAAATATATTACTTATCATAATATACACAATACTTACATTGTATTTAGAAAAATCTAGAGCTCACCAAAAACTCTATAACAATGTCATTCTGACAGTATTTTGGTCTCAGTAGCCAAAATCGGCGAAGACCTAACATCTGCGCAGGACATGAATAGTGTATGCGCTGACACATGTGCATCCCTAATTCTTCACGATCCTGACCATATCTTCCAAAGAGGTGGAAATACGACAGGCTCTATGAGCAATCACGTGCAAGACTTTACTTACGCTATGAAGCACTGAGACTATATGCTTTAATTATGCTCAGTCTCAGTGCATATACTATGTACTAATCATGTCAAGGTTGCTTAACTCTGCTATCGCTTAGGGACCAGTAAACACAGTAGGAGGATCTCATTACAATTTTTCTCGCAACTTGTTAGTAATTCATGATTAGGGATTGTAGATAGGCCTGAAAAAATGTTTATTGCACCTAAGTGCGCAAGAGACAGGACTGGAGAAGATGACTCGCCTTATAGCAATAGAACTTGTTAAATTGAATTTGGTTTTATTAGGTGTCAGCAGCGCAGCATATGCAAGTAAACAGCGCAGGGGGTGGCGGCCACGTTTCCGTTGCTGCTCAACAGGGCATGTATGCTAGCTTTCAACATCAGGGCAACCCTTCGCCACAACACCATCAAGGTAAACTACTAATTGCATGTAGTAGTAGTACGTTTAAGTAAATGTTATACTATTATTATGTACATTTTTAGCCAACGACCCATCTGCTGGTGCTGGTAAGTCGAAACCGTCACCCGTGGACTTTAGAAATACCTCAAGACCTGCCTGCCTTAAGGTCAACTTGCTATAATCTTTACTCTTTTATTTCTATCGGTTTTTAAGAATAGTGAAATAAATAAGAAAAAAATTAGAAGTCGCGGGACGTCTAGCAGATGTGAAAACATCGGAATTATTTTGTAGAAATAAAATGATCATAACTTGACAAAGTTCATTAAACACAAAGTGAAAAAAAAGTTCAGAAAGAAAAGGAAAGTTCTTCTCAAGACGAATCAAACGAGCATAAACTCGATATGGTTGCGTCGTTTCATTACAGAGTTACTGTGGCCACCTTCCAGCTCCATCGTCAGGCTCTGGATACCATCTAGAGACAAAGTACTCGTCAAGACAAATCATACAAGCCCAAAGTCGATGGAGTTATGTCGTTTTATAACGGAATTCCTATGGCCACCTTCTAGCTCCATCATCAGACCCTGAATACCATCTAAAGACAAAGTACTCGTCAAGACGAATTAAATGATTCCAAACTCGATGGGGTTGCGTCGTTTCATTACAGAGTTACTGTGGTCACCTTTCAGCTCCATCATCAGTTCCTGGATACCATCTAGACACAAAGTACTCGGCAAGACGAATCATACGAGCCCAAACTCGATGGGGTTGCGCCGTTTCATTATAGAGTTCCTAAGTCCACCTTCCAGCTCCATCATCAGATCAGCTCCATGTCATCATAATATTGCATTGTCACGCGATCTACACATGCGTGTAAAATTACAGCTCAATCAGAAACCGGGAAGTTTGTCAAATTTAACTTGCAAAATTTGAATGGGACCAGTATAGCATCGCCACGCTAACAGCCGATTTTACCCTCCCTCCGCATTAGATGTTTCACATCAATAATACTTTCTGACTTAAAAGCTGGAGCTAGAATTTATATATATACGAGTATATATATATGGGTAGGTACTTACTTATTTATTTTTTACATTGAATTTTTATTGTGTTTTGTAGGTTATTTACAACCAGATTATGTACTTTGTAGTGTTACAGCCTCCATAGTCACTTATGCATTTTGTTATTAGAAGTTTGTCAATGAATTGTTACACATTTCATTGAATCAAATTATCTGTTGGTTTAGTTAACATTATATCAATATATTATTGTTTCTCAACAAACGTCAACAGACCGCCACACGCCTACGAGTCATGCTAATGACACGCCAAAGTGATGATTCAATTCCGGTCCATTTATATCGATGATAATACAATTACGGCCACTATTTATATATTTTAAAATGTAACGTTATAAACCACTTATCGGTAGTACTATAGATTATTATTCATTGCTATTTGTTTATACGAAGAAAAATAGAAGTGAGGAAATTAGCATACACGATAGATTTATAAAGGCCTGCTAGCTACGTTTCTTAGTATATCCCGGCGTTACCTAAAAACTGCTCACTCACCAATGTGAGTATGTTAATACATAGAAAGCTAGCTAAGAGGTATTTAAAACACATTAAACATTCTTTTGCTAAGTACCCAAAAAAAAAAAAACTGCGACGTGTAGATCGATCATTAAAATCAATTACTAGGTATCTTAAGGAAATTACTAAAAAGTAAGTAACTTGGAATCTGTAAGCGATATTTCTTATGTTGGTATATGTGTACTTAATAGTAGTGAACTACATGAACAACTTAAGAACGCCGCACGTGAGTTTATTTTTTCATAACACCTGCATTTTATGACACACTCACTCACAGTGTAGTTACGTGCGTTGTTACATAGTTGCATCTGTTTTTCACACTATTAGTATCTTTATGGTATTGTGTTAAAGGACAGACTGAGTGTAAATATAGGATGGTTATTTTGCATTGGGTATAGTACTTGGTGAGTGCAAGGGCGTCCAAGGGGTACGGTCGCGGTGAGCGGCAAGGTTGACGATCTGCGCGCCTAGTCGCGCACCTCCCATCTCAATCACATTAGATTGACGTGTTTATTATCTGTACTGGATATATGCACTGCATCTGCTTTCATATTACCTACGTAGGTACTTCAAACACCTACTGAATCTTAATCTGAATGCCAAAACAATAGGATGTCAATCAGTGCCACACATCAACAATAATGATTGTAGATATTTATCTTACGACGAGAAAAATGTGCAAGCATTAAAAATAACAGTCGTGTGCAGGTTTAAATTCGAGAAGTTATTTTTGTTTTATTGAGCCTTTATTCCATGATAGCGTTTACCTGAGTTTTTTGTACAAAAATATCTTTGTTTGTATGAGTAAATTAAATACCTATGTGATATCTGTAATCAGTAGGAATGTTCATTTAATAATACGTTAAACGAGCGTCAAATGAACAAAATTTAGAAGAATTTCGTTTGTCTCGTAAGAGTTGCATATTATGTCGCCATCTCGCGGTAATCTTCACAAATACGTACATATTACATTCAACGTAGTTAGACAGTAATTATGCAGTACTTATATCCAAACATGTTTTGTAACAATTACGACATTAATGGACCGTGGTGTTTTATAGCTTTCCCCAAAAATAGGGCTGTCAATGCAAAAGTATTTTTTTTTCTAATCCGCTTGGCAGTTTCAACTCGCGGTTTAATAAACAAACTCACAAAAGAAAAACTGAATTTTTCATAGATGAAAAGTAGCTTGTGTCCTTTTCTGGGCTTTAAAATATATTATATATGTAAAATTTTATGACGGTCGGTTCAACAATTACGGCGTGAATGCGCAACAAACAAACTCACTTTCGCATTTATAATATTAAGTAAGGATTAAATTACATATTATTAGTCTATTACTGTTGTATGCACTGAGGCACTGTGAATGGGCTAGTTGGTAGAGGTCGACCTAGGCGAACGTATCTTGACCAGATCGGAGACGTTCTTAAGGAATGCCAGGTTAAGAGTACTCGTAATCAACGAGCATGCATGAAAGCGCCGATGAAAGTAGATGAAGCGAAAGATGTGTGTCAGGATCGTAGCAAGTTGAGAGTGGTCACTGCCCACCCCTACGGGAAAAAGGCGTGATAATATGTATGTATGCATGCACTAAGGAGATACCACGCAATAAATAGCCTATCAATTCATTTTTTTTTTGTCTATGCGTATGGCAATTATGGCCTACCTAGTAAACGGTTGAAAGGCATCATGCCCGTCGTGATCACCAAGGAAAGGAAGAGGATGGAGGATAAGGAAGGGATTTGGGTCTCCGACGATCTCCATACAAAACACAAAAGTAGGAGTAACTATCCACCGTTATGTTAATCCCTCGACCAATCACGGTGGTTTCTCAACCAATCACAATGATACGATGCGATGTCGATACGATTGAATGAGATACATTCTAAGCCCCCTGGTCAGGTACTCTAAGCGCATTACTAAATGTAAGAATTTGGTGTTGCAGGTACGGGTTGCGATACGTACTCAATGTCGCAGTCGCAGAGTATCAATTTCACGCAGGCGATGCGAGCGCGACCGGCTGCTTCTCAACAACCTAACTCTCAAGGGCAAGCCACTCAACAACCTCTCGGTGAGTAACAATTGGGATTTTGTTTTATTTATTACTTATTAGTTTTGATTTTGTCAGCAAAATTCAAATCTATCAAGCTATACGCGTATCCCGCAGAAAATCCTTATTGGGATAAAAAATATTCTGTTTCGATCCAAATTAGTCATTAGGTATATGTATGTCCAAAATAGCTTTCCTACAAAACAATTTTATATGTTATTCTATAGTCTAATCTATTTATCTACCCCGATTTATCTAATTCATTTAGTGTTGCTTAACGGACATATTAATTGTTTTATTGTCCGCTTTAGAAAAGTGTGGATGGAATTAGCTTTAAACATACAACCAATATGCTGATGGGCGTATGCTTAAGTTTATTATATATTATATGATTAATTAACCTTCCCGGGAAGTTTACGCATCTTGAAACTGAAGATAATAATTATGAATATTAGAAATAATTTTTTTGATTACCGAATCGGTAACAATCAGAACGGGAGGTCTGCGCCTAAACCGACTACAAAAATTTTTGTTGATCAAGCAAATAATTTCGATCCATCACACAGGTGTCGCAGCCGCTGGCATATCGCGGGAGCAGCAAGCGAAGATGCTGCAGCAGCAGCAGCAGCAGATGTTGCGGGCGCAGCAGCAGCAAATGCGGCCGCCGCCGCCGGAGTACAAGGCGCGGTTCGCGGGCGCGGCGCTGGCGGGCGCGGGGCGGCGCTTCCACCCCGCGCGCGCCTACGCGCCCGACTGGCGCCACGTGTTCGTGCAGCCGCCCGCCGCCCGCCACCAGTTCCCGCACCACCACCAAGGTACTGACTCCCCCAGTATAGCGCGGCGCTAGCACCCCGCGCCCGACTGGCGCCACGTGTTCGTGCAGCCGCCCGCCGCCCGCCACCAGTTCCCGCACCACCACCAAGGTACTGACTCCCCCAGTATAGCGCGGCGCTAGCACCCCGCGCCCGACTGGCGCCACGTGTTCGTGCAGCCGCCCGCCGCCCGCCACCAGTTCCCGCACCACCACCAAGGTACTGACTCCCCCAGTATAGCGCGGCGCTAGCACCCCGCGCCCGACTGGCGCCACGTGTTCGTGCAGCCGCCCGCCGCCCGCCACCAGTTCCCGCACCACCACCAAGGTACTGACTCCCCCAGTATAGCGCGGCGCTAGCACCCCGCGCCCGACTGGCGCCACGTGTTCGTGCAGCCGCCCGCCGCCCGCCACCAGTTCCCGCACCACCACCAAGGTACTGACTCCCCCAGTATAGCGCGGCGCTAGCACCCCGCGCCCGACTGGCGCCACGTGTTCGTGCAGCCGCCCGCCGCCCGCCACCAGTTCCCGCACCACCACCAAGGTACTGACTCCCCCAGTATAGCGCGGCGCTAGCACCCCGCGCCCGACTGGCGCCACGTGTTCGTGCAGCCGCCCGCCGCCCGCCACCAGTTCCCGCACCACCACCAAGGTACTGACTCCCCCAGTATAGCGCGGCGCTAGCACCCCGCGCCCGACTGGCGCCACGTGTTCGTGCAGCCGCCCGCCGCCCGCCACCAGTTCCCGCACCACCACCAAGGTACTGACTCCCCCAGTATAGCGCGGCGCTAGCACCCCGCGCCCGACTGGCGCCACGTGTTCGTGCAGCCGCCCGCCGCCCGCCACCAGTTCCCGCACCACCACCAAGGTACTGACTCCCCCAGTATAGCGCGGCGCTAGCACCCCGCGCCCGACTGGCGCCACGTGTTCGTGCAGCCGCCCGCCGCCCGCCACCAGTTCCCGCACCACCACCAAGGTACTGACTCCCCCAGTATAGCGCGGCGCTAGCACCCCGCGCCCGACTGGCGCCACGTGTTCGTGCAGCCGCCCGCCGCCCGCCACCAGTTCCCGCACCACCACCAAGGTACTGACTCCCCCAGTATAGCGCGGCGCTAGCACCCCGCGCCCGACTGGCGCCACGTGTTCGTGCAGCCGCCCGCCGCCCGCCACCAGTTCCCGCACCACCACCAAGGTACTGACTCCCCCAGTATAGCGCGGCGCTAGCACCCCGCGCCCGACTGGCGCCACGTGTTCGTGCAGCCGCCCGCCGCCCGCCACCAGTTCCCGCACCACCACCAAGGTACTGACTCCCCCAGTATAGCGCGGCGCTAGCACCCCGCGCCCGACTGGCGCCACGTGTTCGTGCAGCCGCCCGCCGCCCGCCACCAGTTCCCGCACCACCACCAAGGTACTGACTCCCCCAGTATAGCGCGGCGCTAGCACCCCGCGCCCGACTGGCGCCACGTGTTCGTGCAGCCGCCCGCCGCCCGCCACCAGTTCCCGCACCACCACCAAGGTACTGACTCCCCCAGTATAGCGCGGCGCTAGCACCCCGCGCCCGACTGGCGCCACGTGTTCGTGCAGCCGCCCGCCGCCCTCCACCAGTTCCCGCACCACCACCAAGGTACTGACTCCCCCAGTATAGCGCGGCGCTAGCACCCCGCGCCCGACTGGCGCCACGTGTTCGTGCAGCCGCCCGCCGCCCGCCACCAGTTCCCGCACCACCACCAAGGTACTGACTCCCCCAGTATAGCGCGGCGCTAGCACCCCGCGCCCGACTGGCGCCACGTGTTCGTGCAGCCGCCCGCCGCCCGCCACCAGTTCCCGCACCACCACCAAGGTACTGACTCCCCCAGTATAGCGCGGCGCTAGCACCCCGCGCCCGACTGGCGCCACGTGTTCGTGCAGCCGCCCGCCGCCCGCCACCAGTTCCCGCACCACCACCAAGGTACTGACTCCCCCAGTATAGCGCGGCGCTAGCACCCCGCGCCCGACTGGCGCCACGTGTTCGTGCAGCCGCCCGCCGCCCGCCACCAGTTCCCGCACCACCACCAAGGTACTGACTCCCCCAGTATAGCGCGGCGCTAGCACCCCGCGCCCGACTGGCGCCACGTGTTCGTGCAGCCGCCCGCCGCCCGCCACCAGTTCCCGCACCACCACCAAGGTACTGACTCCCCCAGTATAGCGCGGCGCTAGCACCCCGCGCCCGACTGGCGCCACGTGTTCGTGCAGCCGCCCGCCGCCCGCCACCAGTTCCCGCACCACCACCAAGGTACTGACTCCCCCAGTATAGCGCGGCGCTAGCACCCCGCGCCCGACTGGCGCCACGTGTTCGTGCAGCCGCCCGCCGCCCGCCACCAGTTCCCGCACCACCACCAAGGTACTGACTCCCCCAGTATAGCGCGGCGCTAGCACCCCGCGCCCGACTGGCGCCACGTGTTCGTGCAGCCGCCCGCCGCCCGCCACCAGTTCCCGCACCACCACCAAGGTACTGACTCCCCCAGTATAGCGCGGCGCTAGCACCCCGCGCCCGACTGGCGCCACGTGTTCGTGCAGCCGCCCGCCGCCCGCCACCAGTTCCCGCACCACCACCAAGGTACTGACTCCCCCAGTATAGCGCGGCGCTAGCACCCCGCGCCCGACTGGCGCCACGTGTTCGTGCAGCCGCCCGCCGCCCGCCACCAGTTCCCGCACCACCACCAAGGTACTGACTCCCCCAGTATAGCGCGGCGCTAGCACCCCGCGCCCGACTGGCGCCACGTGTTCGTGCAGCCGCCCGCCGCCCGCCACCAGTTCCCGCACCACCACCAAGGTACTGACTCCCCCAGTATAGCGCGGCGCTAGCACCCCGCGCCCGACTGGCGCCACGTGTTCGTGCAGCCGCCCGCCGCCCGCCACCAGTTCCCGCACCACCACCAAGGTACTGACTCCCCCAGTATAGCGCGGCGCTAGCACCCCGCGCCCGACTGGCGCCACGTGTTCGTGCAGCCGCCCGCCGCCCGCCACCAGTTCCCGCACCACCACCAAGGTACTGACTCCCCCAGTATAGCGCGGCGCTAGCACCCCGCGCCCGACTGGCGCCACGTGTTCGTGCAGCCGCCCGCCGCCCGCCACCAGTTCCCGCACCACCACCAAGGTACTGACTCCCCCAGTATAGCGCGGCGCTAGCACCCCGCGCCCGACTGGCGCCACGTGTTCGTGCAGCCGCCCGCCGCCCGCCACCAGTTCCCGCACCACCACCAAGGTACTGACTCCCCCAGTATAGCGCGGCGCTAGCACCCCGCGCCCGACTGGCGCCACGTGTTCGTGCAGCCGCCCGCCGCCCGCCACCAGTTCCCGCACCACCACCAAGGTACTGACTCCCCCAGTATAGCGCGGCGCTAGCACCCCGCGCCCGACTGGCGCCACGTGTTCGTGCAGCCGCCCGCCGCCCTCCACCAGTTCCCGCACCACCACCAAGGTACTGACTCCCCCAGTATAGCGCGGCGCTAGCACCCCGCGCCCGACTGGCGCCACGTGTTCGTGCAGCCGCCCGCCGCCCGCCACCAGTTCCCGCACCACCACCAAGGTACTGACTCCCCCAGTATAGCGCGGCGCTAGCACCCCGCGCCCGACTGGCGCCACGTGTTCGTGCAGCCGCCCGCCGCCCGCCACCAGTTCCCGCACCACCACCAAGGTACTGACTCCCCCAGTATAGCGCGGCGCTAGCACCCCGCGCCCGACTGGCGCCACGTGTTCGTGCAGCCGCCCGCCGCCCGCCACCAGTTCCCGCACCACCACCAAGGTACTGACTCCCCCAGTATAGCGCGGCGCTAGCACCCCGCGCCCGACTGGCGCCACGTGTTCGTGCAGCCGCCCGCCGCCCGCCACCAGTTCCCGCACCACCACCAAGGTACTGACTCCCCCAGTATAGCGCGGCGCTAGCACCCCGCGCCCGACTGGCGCCACGTGTTCGTGCAGCCGCCCGCCGCCCGCCACCAGTTCCCGCACCACCACCAAGGTACTGACTCCCCCAGTATAGCGCGGCGCTAGCACCCCGCGCCCGACTGGCGCCACGTGTTCGTGCAGCCGCCCGCCGCCCGCCACCAGTTCCCGCACCACCACCAAGGTACTGACTCCCCCAGTATAGCGCGGCGCTAGCACCCCGCGCCCGACTGGCGCCACGTGTTCGTGCAGCCGCCCGCCGCCCGCCACCAGTTCCCGCACCACCACCAAGGTACTGACTCCCCCAGTATAGCGCGGCGCTAGCACCCCGCGCCCGACTGGCGCCACGTGTTCGTGCAGCCGCCCGCCGCCCGCCACCAGTTCCCGCACCACCACCAAGGTACTGACTCCCCCAGTATAGCGCGGCGCTAGCACCCCGCGCCCGACTGGCGCCACGTGTTCGTGCAGCCGCCCGCCGCCCGCCACCAGTTCCCGCACCACCACCAAGGTACTGACTCCCCCAGTATAGCGCGGCGCTAGCACCCCGCGCCCGACTGGCGCCACGTGTTCGTGCAGCCGCCCGCCGCCCGCCACCAGTTCCCGCACCACCACCAAGGTACTGACTCCCCCAGTATAGCGCGGCGCTAGCACCCCGCGCCCGACTGGCGCCACGTGTTCGTGCAGCCGCCCGCCGCCCGCCACCAGTTCCCGCACCACCACCAAGGTACTGACTCCCCCAGTATAGCGCGGCGCTAGCACCCCGCGCCCGACTGGCGCCACGTGTTCGTGCAGCCGCCCGCCGCCCGCCACCAGTTCCCGCACCACCACCAAGGTACTGACTCCCCCAGTATAGCGCGGCGCTAGCACCCCGCGCCCGACTGGCGCCACGTGTTCGTGCAGCCGCCCGCCGCCCGCCACCAGTTCCCGCACCACCACCAAGGTACTGACTCCCCCAGTATAGCGCGGCGCTAGCACCCCGCGCCCGACTGGCGCCACGTGTTCGTGCAGCCGCCCGCCGCCCGCCACCAGTTCCCGCACCACCACCAAGGTACTGACTCCCCCAGTATAGCGCGGCGCTAGCACCCCGCGCCCGACTGGCGCCACGTGTTCGTGCAGCCGCCCGCCGCCCGCCACCAGTTCCCGCACCACCACCAAGGTACTGACTCCCCCAGTATAGCGCGGCGCTAGCACCCCGCGCCCGACTGGCGCCACGTGTTCGTGCAGCCGCCCGCCGCCCGCCACCAGTTCCCGCACCACCACCAAGGTACTGACTCCCCCAGTATAGCGCGGCGCTAGCACCCCGCGCCCGACTGGCGCCACGTGTTCGTGCAGCCGCCCGCCGCCCGCCACCAGTTCCCGCACCACCACCAAGGTACTGACTCCCCCAGTATAGCGCGGCGCTAGCACCCCGCGCCCGACTGGCGCCACGTGTTCGTGCAGCCGCCCGCCGCCCGCCACCAGTTCCCGCACCACCACCAAGGTACTGACTCCCCCAGTATAGCGCGGCGCTAGCACCCCGCGCCCGACTGGCGCCACGTGTTCGTGCAGCCGCCCGCCGCCCGCCACCAGTTCCCGCACCACCACCAAGGTACTGACTCCCCCAGTATAGCGCGGCGCTAGCACCCCGCGCCCGACTGGCGCCACGTGTTCGTGCAGCCGCCCGCCGCCCGCCACCAGTTCCCGCACCACCACCAAGGTACTGACTCCCCCAGTATAGCGCGGCGCTAGCACCCCGCGCCCGACTGGCGCCACGTGTTCGTGCAGCCGCCCGCCGCCCGCCACCAGTTCCCGCACCACCACCAAGGTACTGACTCCCCCAGTATAGCGCGGCGCTAGCACCCCGCGCCCGACTGGCGCCACGTGTTCGTGCAGCCGCCCGCCGCCCGCCACCAGTTCCCGCACCACCACCAAGGTACTGACTCCCCCAGTATAGCGCGGCGCTAGCACCCCGCGCCCGACTGGCGCCACGTGTTCGTGCAGCCGCCCGCCGCCCGCCACCAGTTCCCGCACCACCACCAAGGTACTGACTCCCCCAGTATAGCGCGGCGCTAGCACCCCGCGCCCGACTGGCGCCACGTGTTCGTGCAGCCGCCCGCCGCCCGCCACCAGTTCCCGCACCACCACCAAGGTACTGACTCCCCCAGTATAGCGCGGCGCTAGCACCCCGCGCCCGACTGGCGCCACGTGTTCGTGCAGCCGCCCGCCGCCCGCCACCAGTTCCCGCACCACCACCAAGGTACTGACTCCCTCAGTATAGCGCGGCGCTAGCACCCCGCGCCCGACTGGCGCCACGTGTTCGTGCAGCCGCCCGCCGCCCGCCACCAGTTCCTGCACCACTACTAAGGTCCGCACTGGCTCCCTCAGAATTACAGCCCCTTAACATTAAATATTTGACAGGTCTCGCAAGATGTAGAGAACACTTTCAGGTATATACTTTTTATGTTTTCTTCCACGGTGATGTTTTGTTATCAAATGTCAGTGCCTTGCGAATCCGAGAAGTAGGACTGAGATGTATGATTATGTGGAAATCGTGTCTGTTGCATGGGGTGCGGTAAGTCGTTCTTACGCCATTACGTATTAACAACGTGGACTGAACACCGAGTATCCACCTTCCAATTTTACTATTATTTGATTTTGATGTCATGAGAGGCGATTTCTATTTCATATAAAGTTAGCTGAACGACAACTACTAGGAACCTGCATATTTATGATAATACCATTTAAACTACATAATATATTTATTAATGTTTCACAGTGGAAACTGGAAGTTCGTACCATCATTATGGATTTTGGAAAATTCAAGTACATATTTTGAAAGCTTTTCCAGTAGATTTCACGAACTCGTTATTATTTGCATTAAAATTGTAACTATGTCGTCACAGGTTTCAGTATGGGCTCTATGGGCGGCATGACACAACAGCAACAGCAACAGATGCAGCTGCAACAGGCGCGACTTCAACAACAACAACAAATTATGCAACATCAGCAACAAAGGTACATTGATTTTTAATGCCAATACAATACGTATCAAAAAAGTGGAAGGCTGTAGGTACAGGGGGAGACTGAGACGCACCTACCTAGACCAAATAGGTCGTGTATTGAAGCAAGGTGGCCAGGAGTCTCCGAAACCGGCGAGCATGTATGAAGAGAATTATGAATGTTGAGGAATTGAGAGATGTATGCAAGAATAGAACCTCTTGGCACTCTGTTCTCTCTGCCTACCCCTAAGAGAAATGGTGTGATGATAAGTAGTATTTAGTAGTAGTATCAAATAAATTCTTGTATTCTAGAGAATTTGTAGAAGTCTCAGACTAACTAAAAAATATAGTCGAACATTACGAACAATGAAAAAAAAGTGAAGCCATATAAAACTATGCCGAACTTTTAATTACACGCGCTCACGCATACAAATAAAACCATGCCAAAACAAAGTGTCATAAACCATGAGTGTTACCAGAGTATGATTTAAAATTACCCCGAATGAGACGATTTCGTACGTACGTTACGTACATGAATACGTCATCAGCGCCATAATATTCCCTATGCCCTATATGATTTGCTGTAAACTTACTTTATAATTTTACTTCATGTTTTAAACATAAATCTTTTAAAAATTTACCCAAATTATAGAGATTATTTCTTTCCGACACAACACTTTCACGCAAACATATTTCAAAAAGGGGCTTCACTTTTTAGTTGATAATGCGGTGTCTTTATTTTTTAGTTAGTCTGAGGTACAAGTGTGTAATGAACTCTAAATACATAAAGAGTTATTTGTGGAATAGATAATTATTTTTCCTGTGCCGGTCCCTACTTAATTCAGTACGGATGTCCGTTATTTATATAATATCTAATTACAATGAGTAAATAATCGAAACTAATGACAAAGTTATAAGCAGGCATTTAACTTGCCTAGGTAAATTTGACTAAATAGTGGATTAGATAGGTAAACTGACCGTCTAAGCCAAACGTTAAAGATTCGACTCTTACAATGTAGGATTATAAAGGCTTTAATGATACAAAGTTTATTGCGTAGCTGTTTCGAATAAAACGCAAACAAACATGGCTTTTTAGAAATTGTCGTGGTTTACGCAGCCAACTGAGTCTTGTAACTTATTTCGTTACGTAATATAAGTATTACGGTGAGTGTTGATTTCTATTGTTATATTTGTAGGGCATCTAATCAACAACAGTCGCCGATGTCTCACCTTATTATGCAACAGAACCAAATGATGAGCGTCCAAGGACAGGTAAATATATTTATTACATAATAGCCTTAGTCTTTATAACAATTGCATAATGACAAATTACCCATAAGCAGTGCTGCCGTGTACCTTTACACGATGCAAGGGTAACAAAAGAATAGTTACTTAACCAACTAACGATTAGCTTTGTTCAATATCTAAGAAATGAAACGCGTTACGAGCGTAACACTTAAGATGTTTATAAAAGCACAAGAATTAAATATGCATTGTATTATATGTATTTATATGGACATAGCGTCAAACTACATAATACCTCTACGTTGTCAGCATATTCAGTCAGCTCATTCCTTCCTATTACCACATTAACGACTAGCTCCCTTACTAATATAATAAACATTGTATAAGCTCCGAGAATAGTTATTCAGTGTTTTATTCCGTTCTTTCAACGTCAAACTGTCATATTAGTGACAAAGGCAAAATACTGAATAACTATTCAGAGGTTATACAACGTTTATTATTAAGACAGTAAGAGTACTATGCAGCTACTTGCTACAACTAGTTAAATGGAGCACATTATATTAGAGACATCATCGCCGGTTGTTTGACCAAATCCCCACTCATCTCCTCCCCTTTTTTTATATACTACATGGGTGGCAAACAAGCATACAACCCACCTGGTGATAAGCGGTTACCGTTGTCTATAGACGCTAGCAACACCAGAGGTATCACTCGCGCGTTGCCATCTCCAAGGAAAGGGATAGGAGGTGTATAGGAAGAATAATAAGGATAGAATAGGTAGGATACTAAGGAGAGGATATGAAGGATAATAAGGATATGATAGGGAGGGGTTTGGGCCTCTGGCGCTCTCACTCACCATACGAAACACAACGGTAGGAGTAACTACCATTACCGCCGAAGGAATGTAACATAGTTCCAGTGGCCCGCCAATAAAGGCGGAGAGATGGCACACGGCGTATTTCTTTAGTGGGTGAAGGCCCCACACTACCCTGTTCGTTGCCTCGAACGACGGGGTGTGCGGTTAGGAACATTTTTACCCGCCTTAACAAAAAAAAAAGGAGTAACTACCATTGTTACACGCTGATCTTATGTAAGAGGGTGGTACTTCACCGGTCGAGCCGGCACATTCGTGCTGGGATAAGCAAGGCTCTAACACTAAGAATGTCCCTGTTTATGTTACGTCATAAAGTCTGGACCCCTTCTCCCTTTCTTACCTTGTACTCTACAATATCAGATTTCCTTATACTTTCCCCCTGTTGCCTCTTGTCAAATCAAGCGATACCCTCTCGAACCCTTTTATTATGAACGAACCCTGTGGTAGGACACAGGAGACGGAATTTAAAAAAGAAACGATAAGTAGGCCAGTTTTCCTCCCGCTCTAGATATGGCGCATGTTCAATGGTGGGACACGTATGTATTACTCTTACGTCGGCTCTTAGTGTGGTAAGATACGATTAAGCCTGAGTATTCTATTAAGTTATTGCAAGTAAAGATTTTTCATTTCCAGATGCCAAATATACATATGAGCCAGTCACAGAGCATGTCTATGCAACAAGCTGGCATGGGTGGAATGACTGGATCTCACCAGGGTAGTCCCATGCAGAATGGACCCATGCAATCACAGGGACCGATGCATGCGCAAAACAATCCCATGCAAAATTCAATGATGTCCCAGAACGGACCTATGCAAACCCAGAACGGGACATCACAGCATCCGTTCGCATCGCTCCATAATACGTCTTCCTTCCCTGGACAAACAGCAGACTTCAATCTTGACTTCCTTGATAATATGCCTTCCACGGACGCGAGCAACCTCACCGCCCAAGAACTTCTCAACTCTTTAGATAACTCGTTTTTGAACGATATCCTCTAAATTTTAAGACAAATTACACACAAAACTGTGTTTTAGAGTAATATTATATCTAATTGACCTAGTTTAAAGTCAATTAGAATTGATGTTTGGGTAATTTTTTGACATAAGTATGTTTATTATATACCCTCCTCAAAATACAAATATTTGACCAATATAGAACAAATTAAGACCAAAGTTATAAGCAGGAATTTAACTTGGCCAGAAAACTGCAGGTACATTTCGTTCTGTGCACTGGTCTAAGTGAGCGACAGTTCGGCGCCATTGATATTTTGGACCACATTGTTTTGTAGCATATTTATTATGAGAAATATCAATATCGTAATGTTTATAGTTCTAATATTGTTAATGAACCCTTTGTAAATATTTTAAATAATGTTTGTAATATTAAATGTAGGTGAATGTACTACATATAGCCTCAAAATATCCACAATACATTCTATTTTCTTTATAAGGTATTTTTTATTTTGCTGGAAAGTAAGCTAGTATATATTTATTGCAGATTATATTGTAGTTTATAAGAAGTAAAGCACAAAAGACTATTATTTACTTATTATGAATTTATTTATGAAACTATAGTGTCAAAGGGGCAATAGACATGAACTTTTATTGTATTATTATAACATAACCAGGACTCACTTGTTGTTATATAAGCAAGCTATCGATCCATGTTTTAAGTATTGACTAGTATTACTTGTTAACTAGTAGAATATTTTCACCTTATTTATTTTGTAATAATAATTACTACTTCAGAGGGCAAATTATTGTTTCAAAACTAGACTTCGTCTTGAGACAAACGAGGATCACTATTCATGTGAGTAGAGATGAATTTGTACTGTCTAATTCGAAACTATGATAAAAGAAGCGTGTCTACTGATGTCGATCGCTTCGTTGGTGATCACCAGACCTTCATCTACCTTTGATGGTCTATCCGACACATCTAGGGGACATTGGCTAAGTTGTGGCTGTACGTACAACGTCACCAGTGAAGGTTTATTGTTTTAAATTAAAATAATTGTTTCGAATATGGCTATACAGTACCATAACAAATATACCTGCATATGATTTTCCAGTATGATATTCCTATAATTTCTGTCATTTTACTATATTTTAGCTGGCGACCTTAATACGATATTTATACCGGAATTACTTTGCTAAACTAGTTTATAGTGTTTCATATTTCACAGACAAATCATAATGCGTCAAAAATGAAACCATTTTACACCTAAATGTAAGAACTAATAATTGTTCGTGTAAATAGACGGGCTTGATTCAAGCTTTTCACTAGTTTCGTAATGCCGGCTATAAAGTATAGATGGTTTGCGCCCTTATTTATTTTGCTAACATATTTTTACCATAATTAAATTATTCCACAGCCAAAAACACAGTTTATTTCCCAATTAGGGAGCATACATTTTTTATAGATAGTGCAAAATGTAAATGTTTATTAAATAAGAATAAAATAAGATCATTCCTGTACCTAAGATGAATGTAGATTACTGTGATGTCGGTCTCAATCGTCAATAGATGTTAGCATCAATTATTTATGAATAGATTATTGTTATTGTTAAGGATCTCATGATATCATTTTATTATTTTGGGTGTTAAGAGATTCTGGAATAAATTCCTTGGTTTCACCATTATTGATTATGGTTAAGAGACACTTCAGTCTTATTTTCACTGTGCCTGCAAAACTTGACATTCTCTCAAATATTCCATTACACCGATCTCATTGCTAAATTGATATAACTGATGCTCTATTATAAAAAATATTCAGACATTTTTTTTATTCTCTAAATTGGTATTTATTAAAAAAGTATAAATAACAAGCTCTATGGGATAATAGTTTATGTCATACTCAATAATAATGGCGGACTTTTTCAACGATTAAGATATATTTTACTATGTTTACTGGTTGTTTTATTAAATGGGTGTAGATTTAGCCAAGTAGAATTATCCAAACCAAGCATTATCTTGTAACTATTGTCAGTTTTGCAAGCACAGCGATTAAATACTTCTATTGATTCTAGTATTTTTGAGAATATATATTAACACATTTCGTTGTAATTTTGTGTATGTAAATAAAATAAAATGTTGTTAAACAACTTTAGGACTCGTACCCAAGATGAAATATATAAAAGTCATTATATAAAAACAAATCATGTCGCAACGGATAAATGTATAGCTCTCTGATGAAGTTTACATTAGTAAATTCTAACATTGTGGATGATAGCAACATTCCAGAGCCATTGTTAATATTTTAAATTTAGGACCAATTTTTAAATGTTCTTTTGAAAATAATATTGCATATTGAGTGACAGTGTTTTATTTATTTTAACCTTATAACTATATGAACACATAATTAATTTATAAGATCTTACACGGAGGGAAACGCTTTAGAGAACATCATCTAAATTACTATAATTGTAATATATGGCACACATTTACTATTTTACTGATGATTTTTTGTGGGGATGAACAAAATTAGTTATTAGTCCTGGTATTACAGAAGCAAAACGGGTTGGCGTAATATAAGAAACAATACTAATGAAGTTTTCACCATTGTGTATTAAATTTAAAAAAAAGACCCTGCACTAAAGCACAATCCTTGTATCGCGGGGGAATTTACAAACATATTTCACGGACACAAAGTGCACCGAAACTCGGAACAACCATTTGTGCACCACACAGAGTCGTCCTGTATGGGAACCGAACCCACGAAACTTGGGCGGGAGGCTGGTATCTAAACCATTCGGATATCTGTGCAATCATGTGAATGTGAGCGTCAAATGAATTTAATTTATTACAAAAATAACTAAACGTCTCTCAAAATTATATCAGTCAAGTATAAAATTATATAATTCATATAAAAACCATACATTTTATTGGTTACACATAACACGCTCTGTTCGTTGTTGTTTACATACGTATCTGATATATTATTTCACTCTGAATTGATAAGGTTGACCACGGGTAGCCGGCAGCGCATACATTATTCAAACCCGATCACTAGAATCTAGCCTGTTACCACATTATTGAGTCAGCTTGGTGTTTATACAAGTGATCAGAAAATCGTTCTAATTTCGTCTCTAAAGCGTTTATCTCCGCTGCTAATTCTCATACGACCTCGTTTGGTCTGTTGTGGAAGATACGGGGATTCCGGATCCTGGGACTGTAAAAATTGTTTGGTTGAATATATTTAGCAGTAATAGGTTCGTCAAGAACACCGTTCAACTTTCTTTCATATATGTTCTCATTCTTATTATGGTCCAAGGATTTTATGGCAAACTTTTGTATCACTAGCTTTTGTTTCTTTAAGCTGATGCAGGAATATATCGTGCTCAGAAGTACTCCTAGTTTAAATATGGCTGCGATGAACAAACCCAACATTAGAACTAGATATTGCTTCTGGTACCAGTCTTCTAGTGGACCGAGGCAACCCTGCAATCAAAAAATGAAATGCTATCGTAGATGTGGAAACATTTACATATTATACTGCATTAGGTTACAGTACAGAGTAAAGCTTAAAATATTTATTTTAAACAGACACAAAAATATTTTTGAAAAGCGTGTACGTGTCAGTCTTGTACCCTGAATAGAATTGGAAAAGCATCTGAAACGGTTTTCCAGGCGATGCAGGTTCAAATCGCTCGTGACTATTAATTTCGATTTCATTTTGTCACACTTCGAGTTCTAGTAAGCCGAGCATGTATTTGACTTAAAATCACTTAAAATATATATAAAAATATCAAATTATTTGCAATTTCACATCGCACTTTGTGTTCTGACTCTTGTACCCTATTTGTGTCATGGTATAAAGTTAAAAAGCGACCATTGATCCACGGTGACTATCTAAATGATTGCCAACTATTTTGCTATAATTTAAATATTGAAGACGTAGATGGCTTCAATTAATCAGTTTTTTTGAATGTTGACAAAAGTGGGGTAACTAACGACGTAGAATTAAACAGTACTAACAAAACCTAAATTAAACAATAGCTTTTATAAAATATGTACCTAACCGCACATCCCATCGTTTGGGGCAATGAACAGGGAAGTTGTGGGACCCCATTCACTAAATAACCCCCGCGTGCCGTTTCTCCGCCTGTATTGACAGACCACTAGTACTGCGTGACATATTTAGTGGTAGAGTGTTATACCCACAGTAGACAAATCTCATTTTTATTGACTTTTAGGTTGAAGTTAAAGAATCGTGCTGGTAAATTTACTGTGAAAAAAAATCATCTTACGGGAACATATCTGAATGCAGGGTTCGGCTGTATTTCTTGACATCGTGATACATTAACAGGCGCCGGGTTGAGATACGAGGCGGTGCTTTCATCTTGCACACAGCAGCTCAGTGGTACGGACATACCGCGCGGGCCCAGTCTATGAAGCTGCCAGGTGGACATGTCGTAGTTACGTGCATCCGTCATGCCACAACATTGCAACTGAAATATTACTTTTTACTCAGTTCTACTACCTAAGATGTGCTTCAAGACCTTCGAAAGGTTATTCATCCATCCATCCATCAGCCTTTCGACGTCCACTGCTGGAAATAGGCCTCCCCAAAATAAGGGATAGTGCCGTAATCGCCACGCTTGGCAGGCGGGTTGGCAATCGCAGTGGATGTTATTGATACTCGAGGGAGTGTTGCTGCCCACTCCCCCGGTATTCCCTCAGTCGGCTCTTACGACTCCCACGGTTGGAGAGGGGTAGGACAATTCTAAAGGCGGCCCACACGGCATCGAGAGGTTATTGGATATTTAATATTCCCCTTTTATTTATTTTTTGTTAAAGCGGGAAAAAATGAACCTAACGGCATATCCTGTCGTTCGCGACAACGAACTGGGTAGTGTGGGGTCCTCGCCCACTAAGTAAACCCGCTGTGTGCGGCTCTCTGTCTGTATTGGTGGGCCACTGGAACTATGTTATATTACTTCAGTGATATTTCCGTATTTCTATCACGACGGTCAGAAGAACTCACGTTTTATGGATCTATAGTCTACGAGTGTGTGGGCTGACACAGGTGCACTCTCTATTTCCTTAATCTCATAATCCAATAAGATTGTACCTACTCCGAGACGACTGTAAGCAGATCAAACTCTGGAACAACGGAGTTATTGTTCCGAGATATGGGGGCGGTTCGCCGCAAACTTGTCTAATTAAATGCTGTTTTGTAAATATTCTTGACTCGATCCGGAATAGGAACTCGCTATTTGTAGTTGCATTTTTTTTTATTGCATGTAGTGGCTTACGAGCCACGGCCCATCTGATGGTAAATGCCGCTGCTCACCATAATTTCACCGATATGAAATGAAATAATAAACGGCTATCTCCTGCTATTGCCAAAACGCACCGATGTGCTTCATGGCCGGTCACACGGGATATGGTGGTACCAACCCCCTCGGACCCGATACCAAGTTAGTACTCCCACTTGGTTGGTACCCAGCCCTACCACCAGTCATGCAATGGATGATAATTGCTTGCTTCCCTTAGTCGCCTCATACAACACCCGTGGGAAAGAATGGTGTGGTGACGCTTGTATTCTTAGTCCGTCACCACACGGACAACCTCTGACAAAAAAGATTATGGTTTGAATTCTCCATTTACATTTTTTTATTGCGTCTGGTGGCAGGCGACCCGCGGCCCACCTGGTGGTAAACGGTAACCGTCGCTCATGGACTCAACTATACCGAGCATAGATTTAATATATAAATCTATGATACCGAGAGTATTGTCAAGCCGCTGCTCACCATTTCATTACACAGATATGAATTGAAAGTATTATTACGAGTAGGTAACAGCTATCTCCTGCTACAACCAAAATACACTGATGTGCTTCCTGGCTGATCACACGAGAGATGGTGGTACCAATCCGCTTGGGCTCTACCACCAGTAATGCAATGGGTGATAATTGCTTACTACCCTTAGTCACCTCATGCGACACCCGTGGAAAATAATGGGGTCCCCATAGAAAACACCTGAACTTGTATTCTTAGTCCGTCACCACAAGGAAAAATTTTTGTATTTCTTTATTTTAATTTGTTGCTTTAAAATTGTTATCAATATCTTATGTACCTACGGTATGTACGTCTATCCAATGTTGAAATTCAACACTACCTCGGTCTGTGCTAAGTCCACGGCAGCTGTAAAGTGTTCATAGTCAGGTAGGGCGTAGTATGTTTGTAAGGCGCCAACGGCGCCCCCACGTGAGGTCTGCAGGCCTAAGCATCGCGGCCATATCGCTGCAATCACTCCGCCACCGCACTCACTTAGCAGCATCGATAGAACCACTAAGAAATACTGAAAATATATACTAGTTTAGGTAACTGTCGGTAAAAATACTATTATTTATCTAGTCTGTTGCTGGACTCGAATGTGGGTGGTGAGTTCGACGCAAGACCAACTTGGACTACAATCTACAATCTGTAGTAATATAATAATGCAGGAAAATTTGTTGCTTGGTTCGCTTAAACGGGTTAATCTCTGGAACGACCAGTCCGATTTGAAAAACTGATTAGTTTGGATTATCTAGCATTAAGCTTTACCGCTGTGTTATTAGCCTTAAGTATTCATTTTTTCACTTTGTGTTTAATGTATGTTGCTAAGCATGTCAAATGCTAAAAATATATATAAAAATATCTAAATATTTATAGGGTTGGCGTCATTATTAGGTAAAATCTTAATTGTAAAATTAAGTTTACCTGGTCGGTATAATGTATGAAAATACCGACAGATGGCGCAGGCGTCACCCAAAGACGTTAAGTATGAATGTGTTATCAAAATTAGCAGCCAGGAGCAATTGTCACGATGGCTGATTTGGCAAAGCATCTGGACGGTATCCAGGAGATGCAGGTTCAAATCCTGCTCCTGACTGTTATTTTCGATTTCACATTTTTCACTTTGTGTTTAATGTATAGTGCTAAGCATGTCAAATGCTAAAAATATATATAAAAATATCTAAATATTTATAGGGTTGGCGTCATTATTAGGTAAAATCTTAATTGTAAAATTAAGTTTACCTGGTCGGTATAATGTATGAAAATACCGACAGATGGCGCAGGCGTCACCCAAAGACGTTAAGTATGAATGTGTTATCAAAATTAGCAGCCAGGAGCAATTGTCACGATGGCTGATTTGGCAAAGCATCTGGACGGTATGCAGGAGATGCAGGTTCAAATCCTGCTCGTGGCTGTTATTTTCGATTTCACATTGTGTTCACTTTGTGTTTAATAAAAAACATAGCATCACGCCTGTATTCCCCGAAGGGGTGGGCAGAGGTGTATTACACACCCACGACTCGCCGGCTATGTATAAGTCCCACGTAATAGGGGGCGAGCCTATTGACGTCTACCGTGTTTAATGTATAGTGCTAAGCATGTCAAATGCTAAAAATATATATAAAAATATCAAGATCTTTATTTCATCAAAAAAATGTCCGTGATACCATATGCTTATTTCTCATATACATAATAATATAAGCCTAAAGCTAATATGTATTTTATGACCAAAAATTATTGAAAAATTATAAAGTGATTCATGAGCGTTACTATGCAGGGCATATTACCTAATCCTTCCGAATGAAAGTTATTTCATCATCAAGGTACTTTTATGAAGATAAACTTTGCTTTTTATAGCATGTTATTTGAACTGCCTCTGACGGGCCTCGTGGCGTAGTCGGTAGTGTATCCGACTTCCGTGCACAAGGTTGTGGGTTCGATTCCCACTCAAGACAAATATTTGTGTGATGAACAGAGATATTTGTACTGCGTTTGGGTGTTTTCTATCTATTATATGTAGGTATTTACAAAAAAGTAATATATCCGTTATCTGGTACCCATAGCACAAGCGTTAAGCTTAGTTTGGGACCAGAGGACGTTGTGTGAAATGTCCGTAAATATTTATTAATTATTTATTTAACTAAAGTAAGTAAGAGATAATGAAAAACTAAAATAATTCAACATTCAGCCCGGCCCGCAAACGAAGCCTGATAAGAACGTGACACGACGTGATTTCTTACATCATAATATATGCGGGCGAAACCGCGGGGACCAGCTAGTTATATATATTTTTAAAGTTTTGTTTAAACCCATTACTATGCTACCATTGCGCACAGGTCATCAATATCACCACAACTGATTTACAAATATGTACCTATACTTTAGGTAACTACACTCGCAATGATCACGTTTTCATCTAGTTGCATAGTAACAGTACAATATTATACGCGTATATAGACAGCAAAACGCTTTATGATGGAATTTGTTCGAGTAATGAATTAAATAAAAGGAACTGATATATCAGCATTGCTGTGAAACAATAACTTACAATACTCAGTCCTGTATAGCTGGGCATGTATGTAGCCCAGCAGCCTAGTGCTCCGGTGGCACACATGGCCAGGCCGGCAGCCAGTAATGCCAAAGCCATATAGTAAAATGGTGGATGACCGAGTTCACTGTCCGGTGCAGCCAGCAAGCGGGACAGCAGAATTCTTTTCGAGTCACATAACAGTAGGAATCCACATGTCACTTCCAAAAATCCGCATACCTTTAACATTGAAAATATTTACTACCTATTTTAGAGAAATAAAAATTAAGAATGTGTGCTAATCTTTGTGGCCAATTCATCCCCCCCGTTTGGAAAGAGGCTCGTACTCGTGCCAACAGTGGGAAGTATATAAAGAATAAGTAGCATATGAACCAGCACACCATCTGATAAATTAGAGTAACAAATAATTTAGATTTGTATGTTTAATAAAAAATATGATTACCAAGTATTAAGTAACGCATCAATTGAGATGACAGTTTGTTATTATAATGCGAGGTAAATGACTATAGAAAGTTGTAATAATTTATACTCACAAAAAATAATGTGTTGAAACATCCGTAAAGCACTTTAGCACTTGTTTCTTTTTTACACATATTCACAGACCAGTACAAATTTTATGACAACTCTTGGGACAGGAGAGTATGGAATGTGATGGAACGCACAAATGTATGTGAATAAACAAACGGACGATGAATAGATTCGCCGGTTTTAGGGAGATGCGCTCTGCTGAGCAGGTGGGGTGACTGAGTATTAAGGCATTTTTGTTTAAAATTAATGCATAAATTACTCATGCATGCCCCGCTACTTACACTGTGGCACTACTGGTTCATATCGTTAATTTGACTGCTTATGTTGTAGTTATAACGTTAAATACCAACGTACTTAATGAAAACTGTAGAGATGATGTGGCCTAAAGTAGGTATCGACTTTCCTTGCAATGTTGCGGGTTCGAAACTACTACATTTGGATCACATAGGGATTGCTGGTTAGCAATACCTATGTGATCCAAATGTAGTAGTTTAATTCTTTTTTATTTTAATGTTATGAATGCCGATAAACAACATGGAACAGTTATAAACATTTTATTGTACTTATAAAAATACATAGAATTCTTATAACTAGTAAGCAGTAAGACTTTGTCAGAAATCAATGTCTTTCTTTTTAAATCCGCCGCAATTAACTGGTACAGCTGTGATATCATCCTGTTCGCGTTCTTTAGTTTCTTGAAGTTCTGGAACGGATAGTAAATAGTCATTAAAATACTTAATAAATGGCATGTTAGTTTACTTATTATTATTATATATATTCGAGTGTACGAAATATTGGACGTACCTCGTCCCTAGTCTATACACATTTAGAAGTGAGAGCAAGATTATCATATCATACATGTGAATGCTCAGGGCTGGCCTTAAATATATAAAAGCTACAATGGCACAACAGTTCAACAAACAATAGATACTACTAATTCTTATGTTATCCGTCTGTGTGGGGACCCACTAAGAATACAAGTGTCACCATCCCATTCTTTCCCACGGGTGTCGTATAAAGCGACTAAGGTACGTAAGCAATTATTACCCATTGCATGACTGGTGGTAGGGCTGGGTACGAAGTGGGAGTACTAACTTAGTATCGGGCCCGAGCGGGTTGGTACCACCATCTCCCGTGTGACCGACCATGAAGCACATCGGTGTGTTTTGGTTGCAGCAAAAGATAGCCGTTTATTCTTTCATTTCATATCTGTGAAATGAAATCTCACTATTTCTTTAAGCGGCTTGAGAATACTGCCGGTATAGGCTGCCGTCTGCCACAATACGCAATAAAAAAAAATATATAATAAATGTTGTTTCTTAGCTCTTTACGCTGTAATTACTTAACCAATCTTCACGAAATATGGCATAGATTTAGTCCGGAGTACAGAAAAGGGATATACGGTACGTTTTATTCAGGTTGCTGTGGGTTGACTAGTTTTGTGTAAATATCGTTTATGTGGCAGAGGGTGATTTATTTAGATTAGAGGTTACTAGTTTATTGCCATAAGTTAATATAAAATACAATCAAGATATTCAGTAACATTTGGCTTTAAAAATTAAATATATATTACAGAATTGCACAATCCTAAGCACCATGTGTTGATGAAATTTACAACACACAGCGAGTGAGCAGCGACAGCGCGATTAATTAATGTTAATTAAGCCATTATATAGTCTGTATCTCATTGTGATAAATGAGTATAAAATTACTTGGATGGTAGATCTCTTATCTTTTCTAAACTGAATTAGATGCATAACTGTGTAATAGCTTTTTGATCTGTATTTTAGCACTTGACATGCGCAGCTACTTTAAATATTATTGGTGAATAGAGAAAAAGAGAACTTTAGTGCGAGCGGGAATCGAACCTGCGTCCCTTCCAATCCGGGGAAGTACTCTAAGCCACTGAGCTACCGCACTGACCTTTCATACCCAATCTCCTCATCACATTTGTTTTACGACCAACGCCACCTATCGGATGCATTTACTTTGTGTAATAGCTATAAATAACTATAAATCGTTACCTATTGAAGAATTACTAAGCGAATTCCAACAGCAAATGCTGTATACTACATTTAAGCTTTCAGAAGCGGATATCGGCGCATTGGATTTTTTGTATCCAGAAATATCGCTATTGCTAAAATAAATATACTAGGTACTCTACCTAGGCGATAAAAGCACTGATGATTGTCCTTCCAAACCAACTATAATGCTTTTACTAGCCTGTTAGGTAAGTTTTGGATTATATAAGTGATTACTCAATAGTTATTTAGTAACGTTAGTATATTTATTTGACATGTATTTTATGTATAGTTAGTTACCTGGCGGCAAATGCAATTTCTCAATAACAAACTTCTTCCTCTTCAATTTAAATGCTAAGTCGAGACTCGGAGGTACATATGGTACCAAAGAGTACAATGCAGACAGCTTCGTTATGTGGAATAGACCATGGTAGTCCTTATAAACTGGATTTGTTTCCCGACTTGACCCAGCGAAGGATTCTATTTTTACTGCATTGTCTACAGAGTATAGAAGTCTATTCATTATGTGGTCATCCTGTAAGTGCAGAACTTATTACGGTTATTGCTTTTAATTCGACTGCACATGGCGGAGGGGTTTAGATACCGGTCGCCCGCCCGAGTGTTGTGGGTTCGATTCCCACACAGGACAACTCTTTGTGTGATCCACAAATGGTTGTTCCCAGTTTGGTTGTACTTTGTGTCCGTGAAATTGTATGTTTGTAAAATCCGCCGCAGTACAAGGATTATTTCTTAGTGCAGGGTGTGAAAAATGTATTGCGGTATGAGCAATAGTCTACCACGCTGGCCCAGTGCATGTTATCAGACTTCATGCCAGCATCGAGAAAATCTCTGAGAGGATGAGGTTTTCTGACAGTGTTGTCTTTTACTGAGCAGTGATAAATAATTTGTGAACAAAATACACCCGCAATTTCGTGACGTCATAGGCGTGTACTCTTAGTGAGGTCTCAAGTGCTATGGGCCCCGTGATCGATGTCACCCCGAGTTCTTTCTAAGTGATATATTAGCATCATAAGACTAGATTATCACGTATCAAAGCAGGATTTTTTTGACGACTTACGTGCCGAAGCACAGAAGAGATCAGGGGGGTTAGGCAGAATCTCATATCTCACATGTCGATCGTATCGTCTCGCTTGTGATTGGTAAAGACGCGTGATGTCGCAGTAATCCCTCGGCCAAACACGGTGATCTCTCAACCAATCACCATGACAAAATGCGATGTCGATACGATTTAGTGAGATACATTCTAACCCCTAAGGAGTTCTGAAATAGCTGTGATATCATCACCCATCTGATTCCGACTTGGCGAGATTTACCAATCAACATTATCGATTGTAGAACGTAGCAAGAGCACATTTCGGTGACGATCTCCTCAAATTTTCGTAAAACATAAATAAAAAACTTACATCAAACAAATGTGAAGGAATAGTTACAAATGCAACAGCATTAGTATCTCTTATTATAACTCTTAGACAGTACATAAACTTAATCAGATCTTGTCCAAAAGTACTAGACTCTTCTTCACAGTCCATTGCCATCCACAAAGGAGAGCCGAGAGATTGTATAGCGATTCTTAATACATTGCTACTTTTCTTTACATTGCTTTGATATTCTTCTTTAGCAACTACTTCTTTTATATCCTTTAGAAGTTTCTGATACATGCTATTTTTAAAACCTGCAATTAGTGTAACATTCTTTAAAAAGCCTAAACACTGTAACATATGAACATGTTATATTGATAGAATATTGTTAAATGCAATCTATTCCAGTGGGGAAATTTTTAAATCATATTTAATATATCCGCACAGATAGTGGAGTGGTTTAGATAGCAGCCTCCCGCCGAGTTATGTGAGTTTGATTCCCACACAGACAACTCTTTATGTGTTCCACAAATGGTTGTTTTGAGTCTGGGTGTACTTTCTTTCCCTGAAATTGATGTTTGTAAAGTCTCCCGCGATACAAGAATTATTCGTTAGTACAGGATGGTCTTTACAAAAAAACATTTTTCAATCATTTTTAAAAGCCAAGCCTAGATCATTGAAATTGTTTATGTACGACATCAGAGATCTCCTCAGCATTGTATCTTCATTCAGTTTAGATGTTGTATACAGACTACAACCTCTATACAAGATATGTATGCTTCTAACATTTTTTTTGACGTGATAGCCGGCTGCACGCACGAAAATGTGTCACGTTCCGAAAAATGTATGGCGACCAATGAATTGTTTGTGAAACTCAGAAAACATAATATATGACGTTATCACGTAAAATTATCGTCCGTAAACCGACTTTACAGACAACCATATTTTTTTATACAACTTGGATGGCAAACAAGCATATGGTCCATCTGATGGTAAGTGGTTACTGTAACCTATAGACGCTAGCAACATCAGAGGCATCACTCGCATGTTGCTATCTCCAAGAAAGGGGTAGGAGGTGAAGAGGATGGATAATAAGGAAATAGGAAGCATACTATACTATTGTAATATTTTCACAAGTACTGAGTTTTTTTACCATTAGAATATTCATTATCCAATTCCAATTTACAGTATTTAATATTACAGGCATTGATAGTTTCTGCTCCAATATGTTTACTGAGGTCAAAGTGATGACCAAAATCAGCACTGTTGCTAAATGATGATTCAACCTGACTTAGACCCTCGTACCTCCAGGCTATCTTCATCTTGTCAACATCACTAGTGACTGCCTTGACATCATCATCCTGAGGTATTGTTGTTGGAACTGGCAATTCTTTGATCTGTAGGATATAATTCAATTTTAGGCAAAGTAGGGAACAATTTAATTCTTTTTGGCGACTGTTACCATCTACCGTAAGATGCTGCCAGTGTTCATAAGCGAAGCTATAATAAAATACAAAGACTTGCTTACTATCAAATATTCTAAGATTAAGTCATTATTGCATGCATTAAAGTATTGTAGACTAAACTGCCATTTAAAAGTATATTAAGTTTTAACATTTGCAATTATAATATTGCTAGTATTTGACATTGGTTATGTAGATAGTCTTTTCTAATATGGAGGTATACTTTAACAAACTATCTATAAAATTTATAGCTACTTACAATGTTTTCTGGGTCTTCATCAGCTGATGCAACCAATAAGTCATGTTTACAAGCTACACCTTCGGCTAGAAAATACTTGATAAGAATTCTGCTAAAGTTAGCTAGTACATCTTCCTCTAAAAATAAAAAAATAAAATATTAATTAGTTTTAACTATTTCATACCAACATGGCGTGTAGATAAGTAAAGAAGTAGGCTGTATTCCATCACACTAGCATCTCTGTAGGCCTTGATTTCACCACTAAACTGTCACTACATGGTACACAGTTTACACTTAAGTACCAAATATATAATTATAAAAAAAAATTAAGCCCCCAATTAAACAAAATAGCCAGGCACTTACCAACTGCAAAAATGCTGCCTGCAGGCAAACCACTACCTGAAATTATTTCCAGAAATATAAATATAAACAAAACATTAGAACTAACTTTGTCTATACTGTAGTTAGAAGTGTGTATCAAAAATGAAGAGGGGGTAATGACAGAAAAAGTTTTTATTGTATATGTCTGTCTGTTTGTTGCGTGCACATCTGTAATATTACTGAATGGATTATAGTTCTGTTTTCACAGGTAGATAGAATGTGGCTTGGAGCAGATTAAATTGGATGTCAAGAAAAAAGTTATCCTTCTTCTTAAATATATTAACTTGAAACATAAGCTGACAAAGTCACATACCAATACTATGATTTTTACCCCTATAATATTCCTCTCGGATATGTCTCAACGACTTTACGAGTATAAGTTTAAGCCCAGGCGAGGATAGGGAGGGAACTTAAGGAAAAAGTACTAACCTACTACATGATCAAGAGATGGTATACCAGATGATACGTAAGGTAAGTTGTTTTTAACTTTAGTGCCATTTATTGTAGCACGAAAATCACTGATTTTATGGAAACTACTCATATTGTCATGTATTTTTTTGTTTAATATAAAAGTATTACACTCAATTTTACATTCTCAATACCTATTTGCGAAATGAAATGAGAACTGTAAATACTGTAATGCGTAATGTAAATCTAATAGCGCAAGAAAGCGTGCTGTGTATAAAACTGTAAAATATAAATATGTCAATTTTGACATTCTCAAATATCAAGTTATTTTTTTGTAGAATTTAATGACCTGGAAATAAGATCTTTAGGTCACTTTCGTCAATGTCCATGACAAATATTATTCATTTCGTGTTTGCACTCGCTATAGAAACGTCTCATGAAATCTTTTGAAATAGTGTGTGTGTGTGTATGTTTATGTTGTACTTTAGCGATAATGTAGTGGAATAAAGAAAATATCCCAATCTTTAAAAAAAAAAATTAAACCAAATAAGAGAGGTAGCTCTCTCTCAGTCGTTTAAATTTTTGATAAATTAAAATTCAAAAATATCTTTATTTCATAGGCCTATTAAATAGCACTTAAAATCGTCAAGCATACACTAACACGAGCGCCTGAGGTGAGTGCAATAACAAAGTGGCGATTGCAATTGCCACAAGCGGCCGGATTCCGAAGTAAAGCGATAGATGTTGAAAGAACGTTGCTGTAGGTAGTTAACAAAAATATTCCATACTAAAACATCACAGTGGACAGCCTGTTTGCTATACATGTTTTACTAACATGTTAGCAAAATAATGCTTTGTGCGTAACATTTTGTTGCGGACCTGGCTTTAAGCTTTGTATAGGCGAGTCTGAAGACAAAACATTTTTTTTTAAACTTTTTTATTGTTTTTCTTTTTGTTCGTTTGCATCACATCAAAGGCTAGCGTTTTATAAAACTGTAACCACAATTTTATTTATGCTTGTTTGATTGTCACCTTTGTAATAACTCACTATCCTAAGTTGTGCAGAACAATCAATTTCAGGTAAATAATACAAATAATCAACATTTCTAGTAATTGTGGCGTTCATACTGGCTAATGTCAGGGAAATAAATAAATATTCATGTACATTTCACACAACGTCCTCTATTCCCAAACTAAGCTTAACGCTTGTGCTATGGGCACCAGATTATGAATATAATACATATATTACTTTTTTTATATAAATACATACATATAATAGATAGAAACCAGATGGAACGATGGTCTGGTCAAAGCTGGGGGGAGCCGTTGGATGCGGTCGGCACAAGACCGCTTGTTGTGACGTTCTCTTGAGGAGGCCTATGTCCAGCAGTGGACGTCGAAAGGCTGATGGATGGATGGATGGATGAATAGATAGAAAACACCCAGGCGCAGTACAAATATCTGTGTTCATCACACAAATAATTGTCCTGAATGGGAATCGAACCCACGACCTCGTCACGGAAGTTTGTTACACTACCCACTACGCCACAAGGCCTGTTAATTAAACTAATTATTTAATTATATCGTAAATAGAGTAAAAATAATATGACTAATAATTTTTGAAAAAACTACTTATAAATTATTTGTGAATGTGGAAAAAGAGAAATTTAGAGCGAGCGGGAATCAAACCTGTGACCCTTCTAATCCGGGAAAGTGCTCTAAGCCACTGAGCTATCGCACTGACCTTCGGTCATACCCAATCTCCACATCACGTTTGCCTTTACGACCCACGCCACATATCGGATGCATTTACATGCATTAATCCAATATAGTAAGTATTAATTTTGCCATTAAAATTCATATTATTTGATGGTGCGAAGGAAGACAGGGACGCAGATGCGATTCCCGCTCGCACTAAAGTTCTCTTTTTCCACATTCACAAATAATTTGTACGTGTTGCATTCACAAATAATTTGTAAGTGGTTGAGCATGTCAAGTGCTAAAATTACAGATCAAAATGATTAATAATGTAAAAAGAAGTAGTTAGGATTCATGTTTTATAATAAAAAATAGTATCCTAAAACATCAATACTATAGTTATATTGTTGTTTATAGTTTTAGGTTTCTTGTAAACATTTTTAATTTTTAGTCTAAAGGACTAGTATCCACAGTCATGAAATAAATAAAAAAAATGAATATAAAAAAAGCTGTCAAGTGTCAAGTCTCACCCTCAATTCTCGATTTCGTTAGATTTCGTGTGGATTTCGTTTCTCGTGTCAAAAGGTGCCTTTATGTGTTTTGTGGCACATGCACAATTTGACTATTAGTTTCTCTGAGTATTTGTATTCAAGTAAATATTGAGTGCTTAGCTATCCAACATGCAGGGTCCAGCTGTTTTTATGGATATATCCCTCGAAGATCAAGTAAGCTCTCGTCAATATAACCTCTATTATACTATTAGTTGGCACTGACAAGGAGTGTACATATTTTTGTTATAGTTTATTCGGTATATTCGGTATTTTTTTATTTGTATGACTTATTTATTCTAGGCTTTAGATCTAAGAAAATATTTTAAGAGTCTGGGTGCGGAAATTTCCGATAAAAAGTCGCCCAAAGGAATCGAAGATGATTTACACAAGATAGTTGGAGTTTGCGATGTTTGTTTCAAAGAACAGAACGAATCTGATATTGAAGCTGTTCTTAACAGTATTGTATCCATCATGGTCTCGGTAAGTTGATAGGTTTTTCACCTTCTCATTATTTATGATTACTTACACAGTATAAATGTGAAAGAATGTCACAAAATCTCTTCCAATCTTAGTGTTCATTAAATAATTTTATGGTATCTATAACGAAGGTATTAGTGTGTTGATCTGAATTTGTGAAATACTGTTTGAAATAATGTTAGACTGTTAATTTTGCAAATACATTTTGTATCCAGTATTTCTAATTTTATATTATTACTTTTTAAAAGCTTGACTGTCTTGCAACTTACTGGCAATTGTTGGCGTTCTGTTAAAGTTGATGTTCCTAATAGGGGTTCACCCCATTGACAACTTTGATTAGAGGTATAATTATCAACTGTGAAAACAAATCTATATGATTCAAAGTTTATAATGTGCCATTAGTATTTTGTAATAGTTGAATGAGTAGTAATGTATAAATATCTTTTCAATATATAATTTTCAGATACCCCTGGAAAGAGGTGAAAATTTGATTGTTGCTTTTAGTCAGCGTCTTGCAAAGGCCCCGGGACCCAAATTAGGCCTGGTTGTTTTACAATCGTAAGTAATCAATACATAGTGACTGTTACTAAGAGTTTCTTTGATACTGTAGATGAGCACTAATATAATATCATATCAAAATTGATTTATTACTATGATGCAAATGAAGCCTAAAGTATGAAGCTCGAGTAATGTGCTAGTTGGTCATAAGTCACACTGATTTGATAACAATAGTTTTCTGCAGAGCATGTATGGTTTGTGTAAAATGCTAAAAAAGAACACTGTCTGTGTTTATTTGAATGGACTTCATAATTTGGTCCATAGTTTAAGCATACCTCAGAGAAACTCTTTATTGGTGTCGAAACATGCATAAAGTTCCATCTGTGCATAAGCATTTATTACTCTAAATGTTTAAAATAACTTAATTTATTGTATTGCAGACTATGGCGTTTGTACAACAATTTAGAGGCAAGTTCTCCATTAAGATATCATGTGTACTACCATGTTATAGAACTCGCCGCTCGTGTTGGTTATGTCAAAGAAGTGTTTACAGGTGTTGAACAGCTTAGAAAAGAATTTGCTGGCTGTCCACCTTCCAATGAACAAATGCAGAAACTGTACAGATTGTTGCATCAAGTGCTAAAAGATCAGAACAGGTGCGTGTGTTCTCATATTTGATGATAAAGCTTATGGATGATTAGTTTGTTAAGTTAAGATGCTATATATAAGGAGCCGTTCTTAAATAATGTTACAATAAATTTAGCTATTTTGGACCCCCCTCCACTTTGTCATAGTCATAGCATCACAGTTTTTCAAACCCCCTGTAAATATTACTTCAGGAAAACTCACACCCCCCTTTACCTTTTTCATGATCCATAGCAACAAAAAAAGAAGTTGAAATGTAATTAGAAATGAAATAAAATAATATTATCCTCACACCTAGTACATTTTGTTATGTTTATATGCAATTTAAGCATTTGATTATTTTATAGAATATGCATATTGTATAAATCTGAATATAAACAATTATAACTACAAATAGATCATTCTAGTAGATGCGGGGTTGAAGCTCCGCTTGTATTTGACATTTTCTATTTTTACACTGTAAGGTCTGCTTAGGCACATTATGCTTATATTTAGAACTCTGAAGTGCAGACAACATACTATAAATACTACCCAAGTGCTTTTTCATAATACAATAATGTAATTTTCCAGTGAGCTGGCTGCAAAGGTTATGATGGAATTACTTGGCACCTATACTGATGAAAATGCATCATATGCAAGAGAGGATGCCATCAAATGTATTGCAACTGCATTAGCTGATCCCAACACATTCCTACTGGATCCATTACTTTCCCTTAAACCTGTGAGATTCCTTGAGGGAGAACTCATTCATGATTTACTTAATATCTTTGTTTCTGAGAAACTATCTAGCTATCAAAAATTTTACAATAATCATAAGGAGTTTGTACATTCACAAGGTAAAGATATAATTTTATGTTAATATTTATTATTACAATATGGCTATAGTGTACTATATCAGAGCAGATTTACATTAATTCAAAGGCTGGATATGTGTGGACCTAGAACAATAATTTGTCAACCATACAAAAAAAAAAATACTCTATGGTTTGTAACCCACAATTATATGTATACTTGTTGCGATAGGTCAGTGTCTAAGACATAACATTAAGCCTAATGAAAGGGTAAATCCACATTTTGCTTGTGCGGTGGGTGTGGTCCATGATGCTATTGCGAAATAGTCACTAGACAAACAAGGCTCTGATTGTAGATTAATTATACAACATTGTTTCCAGGTTTAAATCATGAGCAGAATGTCAAGAAAATGAGGATATTATCTTTTATGCAAATGGCTGAAACCAATCCAGAGCTCACATATGATGACATTACATCTGAGTTACAAATTGAAGAAAAAGATGTTGAAGCTTTCATTATTGAAGGTAATCTTAGCTCTCACTAACATTTTATAAAATTACTAGTTGACCCGGCGAACTTCGTACCGCCATATATTTTTTCATGAATAAATATTACAATTACAAATTGATATATAAAGTATCTTATCTCTTAAGATGGAACAAAACACACATTTTAAAAAGAAAAAAGTTAAAATTGGTTCAGTAGTTTCGGAGTTCATCCCGGACAAACATCGTGACACTGGAATTAATAATAGATAATATAAAGTATCCTATCTCTTAAGTTGGAACAAAACACACATTTAAAAAAAAGTTAAAATTGGTTCAGTAGTTTCAGAGTTCATCCCGGACAAACATAGTGACACTGGAATTATATATAATAGATTATTTACAACAGTAAACTAACACAAATTTTTGGACTGGGGTATTTTGCTGATAATATATCTAATAAAGTGTGTGATCATAAGTAATGTGATAATATATCTTCATGACTACAGTAACATATAGTAAAAAAACCAGTGTGCTTTAGACCACACAACTAAAGTAAATCTTAACAATAAATATATATATAATTAATAATGTTAATATCTTAATAGATACTATATTAATACAAGTGAATACAGTTATGTGAAAAAACTATTTAATTAATTTTATTCTTGTGTGACAATCGACGTACGACCATTAAAAACGTCGCAATTTACTTATTGCGTCCGAACATGTATTGGCTAAACCCCACATTTGACATACAGTATTAATGATTTGTTGGTCTTGGGGCATAAATATCTGGCTTCACTTCACTAACATAACATCAAGATCGATCCCGAGTTGCGCCAGTTGACTTTTTGAGAAATATTTAATCAACATTGAATGCAATGTTTTTTCGGCAAAATTGAATATTGAAAGCATAAAAAGAATATAATAATATATGTATAACAAATAATGAGAAAGAGAGAAAGAAAATGTGTGCACGCACCTCTCTCTCTTGCCCGTACAGTAATATACGAAACGTAACTCTCTCTCTTCTCTAACTTATATCTCCCTCTGAACTTCCGTTCGCCTCGCCCGATCAGCACTTTTCGTAATGCGCGAAGAAGTAATTACTTCAAAAATACAAATATTTATCCCGAAGGGATTTTATGTACTTATAATTTTATTTACCACTAAGGACACAAGGTGATATTCCGTGCACATTGCAGTACTGAAGACGCGGCTGGTGCGCGCGCGCATGGACCAGGCGGCGCGCGCGGTGCGCGTGGCGCACACGATGCACCGCACGTTCGGGCGCGCGCAGTGGCACGCGCTGCGCGACGTGCTGCACGCCTGGCGCGCCAACGTGCACTCCGCGCACGACGCCATGAAGTCCGTGGCGGCCGCGCAGATAGAGTACACCACCCAGAACCAGAAGGCGTAGAACTGTACATTGCATCGTTCGCAACCATACCAATGTTACGAAGGTGGCAGTCTCTACTTTGATAGAGATGTCGGTGCGAAATTAATTCATTTGAAAATCATAAATGTCGTAGTTGAGATGCATAAATGACATTATTGGATTCATTGAAGACGCATGCGATAATTTTTGTCAAATCGTTTAAGGTTTCTAATAGAATTTATTTCGTACTAAAATCGCTATTAAGTCGAGACTGCTGCGTGTTCATATCCCATTTTGCGAGTGCAAAGGCTTCCACTGATGAAAATAAAAGTAGTAATGTGTAATAAATTAATAATGGTTATTTTGTTAATTAATCCAAAAATAAGTAAAAATGATAATGGACCTTAAAGTATTTCACAATAATTTAAAACTGAAATAATGTTAACTCACAGAGGCATTTTTACGTTTTTAAATAACCGAACATAATATGGTTGCTTATGAAACAATTTGAGGCATTAGCCATTTTGTATTAATATACCTACTGTTAAAAATCCAACAATATTTTATTTTAATGCAACTCTTTATTATATATTTAACTCCACTAATGATATTTTTGTAAAAGCGTGCTTGTTGATCTCATTCGTAATGGTTTGCTTCTAAATATTACGTGACTTTTCAAAGGGACTTCAATTCAAATCGATCGAACGAATAAAAACAATGAGAAATAAGTGTCTGACACTGTTCAGAATGCCATTTTGTAGATAGTTTTCTAGGATACATAAGCTATCCACCGAAGGAATGTAACATAGTTCCAGTGGCCCGCCAATAAAGGTCCCCGCGATGGCACACGGCGGGTTTCTTTAGTGGGTGAAGGCCCCACACTACCCTGTTCGTTGCCCCGAACGACAGGGTGTGCGGTTAGGAACATCTTTTCTAGCCTTAACAACAAAAAGGGTACATAAGCTATTATAAACCACTATAATAATATCGAAAATCATAGACTGTCCGAATTGCTGTAAAGAGAAAAAGATAAGTATGTACTTCTATTAGACACAGGATATAATAGACACGTTCTCATGTCGTTTATGCAGTGTCGAGATAACAATAGTTTACGTATCATAACCGGAATAATCTTAGAAGATAACTATTATTATAACTGTTGACTAAAAATGCACTACCTGTTTTAGCCGGATTATTGTGGGGACCCAGTTGAATTGGGTCCTAACAAAAATAACGCATACGCAAAAATGATAATAAAAATCTTATACACGTGTCTCGATCACTCTTGCTATGACCTAATATGTGCATCCTTTTCTTCGTCCATATTATTAAAATAGAAATGTGTCTTATATCCTCTGTCTACGTTCCACAATGAGAAATAAACCCTTTTAAAAAGACATTCTTTCAGCCGTTTAGTGGCTGGCGGACATAGGATATCTCTCACTCCGAGCAAGTAAGCAAAATTATGAATAGCAACATAATAATAATGATATCCAGACCGTAGTTTCGGTGACGGAGGCCAGTGTCAGCAAGTACTAGCCATGTACACTGGAAATATAGTGCACGTGTGTGCGCAAATATAAGTGGGGCCACTCTTTGTCCCCTCGCTCTCATAGTCCGATGGAACAGCATTCTGACACAATCGGAGAGAGATCAAGCGCGGGACCGACGGCTTTACGGGATTACCGAGACACGAGCGTGAAACACCGCCAGCTGTTATTGAGAATCACTTGTTCGTTGGCCCGACCTGGGGATCAAACCCGAGAGTGATCCCAGTACTACCGCTAGACCACCGAGGCAGTTAATAGCAACATACTGATTAATCACACAGTGGAAAATGTGAAATCGAAAATAACAAAATAATAGACACGCAGGATTTGAACCTGCATCTCCTGGATACCGACCAGATGCTTTGCCAATCGCAATCGTGACAATTGCTCTCGACTGCTAATTTCGATAACACATTCATACTTAACGTCCTGGGTGACGCCTGCGCCATCTGCTTGTGACTGTTATTTGCGATTTCACATTTTCAACTTTGTGTTTAATGTATATGGCTAAGCATGTCAAATGCTAAAAATATATATAAAAATTTCTAAATAGCAACATACTGACTGAACAATTCAATAGATCACACAAGACGTGTAAATCCTCTCACTGAACTTTAATACACACTAAGCACGTGCGTACACACGCCTAAACAAGTTTTTCAGTTCTTTGAGTGTAATTTGAAAAAAATGTGAATGTTGGTTACCAGATCTCAGGGTTGCTACTTTTTTGCTTATGATGTCAGGCGAGCCACGATGGCTCACCTGATGGTTAGTTGTAACCACCAACACACTTTGAGGGGCTTCACGGTCAGTCATCCGGAAGACAGTGGAACCGACGCTTTCGGACCCATAATAAGTGAATGATGCGTCCAGTTGAACACAACGAATTTCAGTTTGTGTAACGGACACTAACCACACCCATGTTAGGAACTATTTGTTAATCACAAAAGTTAAACCACTACAGCAGTGATAGCCTAGCGGTTAAACCAAGGACTGCAAAGACAGTGGCATCTAGATCGATCCCGAGTCCAAGGTTCAGACCTCGTACAGCACACACCTCTGAATTGTCGACATTTTTCGAAACTTATCACTGCTCCTTAAAGGAAAAAATCATGTGAAAACCTGCATGCCTTAGAAATTTTGGCGATGGCTTGTGACGTCTGCCAATATAAAGCACAGCTATGGACGGAAAGGCATTAATTTAGTGCTTTAAGTGGCAGATGAAAAATTAATTGAAATCTTTTGGCAGTGTATTCTTTAATTATGAAGTCACAATACCTACCTATATTACAATTACAATACAATGAGATATTATGGATTATCATTCTGGATTACAGCAGATTACAGAATTAATATAACCGTTCAAATTTATAATTACTTGCTTTATCCTCTGATTTACGATACTTAAATTCTTTATCTAAGTACGACACTAATGTTAGATCTGACACTAGTGGAATTGCGTCTGTCTCTGGGACGCCAAAGCCAAATAAACGTAGTGTTATATCTTAGATAAATTATATAAGTGTTATATGCTCTGTGAAGCCAAAGTGAAAAAAACCAGAGAAGTCAAGTCAATTATGAAGTTGACGCTATGACAACTTGTCAAGAAGTTCAAATGGCGAAATTGTGCTCACACTGCCACAACAAGAGCCATTAAACAAGAAGAAGATACAACTTCTAGTCGCACATACGTTTATATTATTATAAAATAAACTAAAATTACCCAACTGGCTAAATTGTGGAATACAAAAGCCATTAATTAAACGAAAATCAAATTGTATAATTGGACTGTTATTTGCTAGATTTTCTAAACATGGATTATGGACGGAGAGACGTGAGGGGTATATCTGTTGTGTTCCGTACGTTTGTATGCGTCGCACTAACCCTTCTACTTGGTATGCACATTTACACGTACTTCTGGGGACTTAGTCCAGAATCGCTGGACGGCGATTTTTCAGATATCAAATATATCGTAATGCAGCTTTCCAGAAGCCTTTCTGATGTAAGCATTGTTACATAACGTTCTATATCTACCTATTATTCATCGCGTAGGTATATCTATGTGGCTTGGTGGTATATGCGACTGCTGTTCATGATGTTTCGAGTTTGAATCCGTCGTCGGGTCGTGTAGAAAGTCATGAAGTTATTTCTTCAAGAAATTATCATAAACTGCTTGGAGTTTAAAGTTTTGATTTATTGGTCTTTAACAATTAAGGATCCTTAATGACTCTATTACACACTCTACTGTATTCCACCAACAAACCTTGGTGCTACTATCGTCTTGTTTCGATGATGGGTAGCCTAACATAACACCCAAGAAGACTTTTCAAGCTACATTTCGGAAAATAACTAATCTTTTTGTAGTAAGTAGGTACCTACCTCGGATATGATGATCAGAAAGGCCAATAGATGAAGATAATTGCGAATATGCCTTATTTCCGTAACAAAAATTAAATAATAGCACAAGATATCGTAAAATTATGGATTTCTTGTTCCAAGGTTCCAGCACAATAAGTATGTACCTACTAAAAGTACGGCACAGATTCCCTTTGTCTCCACTAGGTGGTGCTCAAATACTGATTTTGGTTAGAGTAAAATAAATTCATTATATCGCCCCTAGTAGGTACCTATTGGTTCAATGATGCGCATATTTAAAAGTTGCTATCTATGTCAAATGAGGACTTAACATTATAGCGTTACCTATGGGCTAATTATCCCACTAATACCTATTATAAATAGCAAAGTTTGTATGATTGAAAGTTTGTTACCCAGTTACCTACGCAAAAACGGCTGAATGGATTGCGATGTTATTTAGCACACATAATTTATCACCTGGATTAACATGTTATCATTTTTATCCGGGCAATAGTAGCCTGTCTGCGGGATAGCTATTTTGCATAGATATAATTAATGTTTCGTGGATTGATCCTTTTTTGTTAAGGCGGGAAAATACTTAACCGCACATCCCGTCATTAGGGGGCAACGAACAGGGTAGTGTGTGCTTTCCCTCCGCTTGTGTTGGCGGGCCACTGGTATTATGTTGCATTACTTCAGTGGTCGTGGATTGATCCTAGGTATTCTGAGGTTCACGTGGTCAATGTCGTGGGCAGCAGCTAGTGTTTACCTAAGTGTCAGTGAGGTGCCTAAGTGCAGGCAGTAGTCAGGATATATATCGTTTAACAGAATATCTATAAGGAGAAGGTTGTTTGAAGGTGAACCGTAAGCATGAGCGTCTTCAAGGTGAGATGGAACGCATATCATCTGTGCTGCCACAAGTGGCGGCAGCAGCCGGCAGGGCTAAGGACGCATTAGAGCCTTGCCGTCGGAATACACAAGTCCATCAGATGGGAGATGTAATTGACTACGATAGAAGGGTAGGAATTATTTGTTTTTATATTTTAAGCGTTTGGTATGCTCGGTTAATTATTGTGAGAACAGGTAGGTAAATAGCGATTACATTTTCAAGTCGTAACGTCTTATAAATCGATGAATGGCGGCTGCACGCACGAAAAAGTGTCACGTTCCGAAAAATTTATGGCGACCGATGCATTGTTTGTGAAACTTTCAGAAAACATATATGACGTTATCATATAAAATTATCGTCCGTAAACCGATTTTACAGACAACAATATAGTTGTTAAAATTTCAATTTAAATTGTATAAAATTTTTTGATGTTGGCTATGTACCTAGATGGTGAACTTAAGATTTATTATGATAAATTAGATATGCATTTCTATTCTCAACTCAAATAGATATTTTAATTGAACCACTTTTAAAAGACATGAATTTTATAAAATATCAGGATTACTAAAATGTATCGTAATATTATTATCATCATTTATTGTAACTAAGAGAACACATAGAAAGTTTTTTGTATTTGTATAGTATTATAATACGTTACCTGTGTATCTTTTTTTGGCCATCCTAATTATATAAAAAAATAGATAATTACGTGCATTGATGTCCATTTCATTATACACGTAGATAGATAGGAATTATTAATGTTTAAAAGATTTATCAAATAAGTTGAATATGTAGGTAGTTATTCCATATGTCAGTAATACAGCGCCGCAACGAAAAGGCTTTTCTTCGCGATAAGGGAAAGCTCGGTCCTGAAATGAACTGATCGAGGGGCTGAACAGGGACTCATGGGGTGCCCATACAAAATCGTTATGTGCTTATGGCTAAGTACAGACCGTAGTTCACTAATGCAGACGCTGGAGCCGGACATTGTGAAGAAAGTACCTAATCGACACCCTCTAAGATCCCAGGAGAGCCTCTCGAGCCCTCGATGGTCTACCAAAGCCGACCAAGTATGGGTTGATGGATTGGAGGCTACGGCTAGAGAGTTGGATCAAGCCGTGAGCCACTCGCAGTCTGCAACACCGCCCCGGCTCCCGATAAGATTCCGGGCCAGGAACTAGTGATCTTGTGGTCTTGAGTGAGAAAATGAGGCAATTTATCGAGGATCTGTCTTCAGCAACCTTTAAGAGGCGTCGTAACGTATGCCATATATATATATATATATATATATATATATCGTGGTAGTTTTAATCTGTGGGTCATTCGGGGAGACTCAGACATAATCTCTCTTGAATGCTCTTGTTGTTTTTGATGTGTCTACAACACATCAAAAAAAGTTTGAGATCATTAGCAAAAAAAAATGATGTATTTTTAAAATTTTATCCTATAAAAGAAAAGTGCTTACGTGATATCTTTTTTAAAAAGAAAATAACTTTATTGAAACTAAAATATTGACTATTTTTAATTATTTTATAATATAATACGAATTGGTGGCCATGATTTATTCTAAATGGTCTGACTCCGATAACAACATTTTGGGACAAAGCTGCAGTCATCGAGCCCCGATACAGGATTAACGGCGCTCTAGCTCCAATCATTATTCCACTCCAAAAGGACACCGATTTCCCGCCTCGTTGAACAGTACCAGTGGCAGTTCTTTGTCTTTCTGCATCCCCACGTCTTCTCCAGACACGGACACGTCGGTTGTCTGGATGAGTGCTTATTCTTGTTTCGTCAACGAAGAAGCAATTTTGCCAAATGTTTTCTTCGCCATCATCTTCATTTTGGCGGAGCCTAGCCCACTGCAATCTGCGTTGCTGTCGTTGCCGTGAGTTCAGAGGTGCTCGCCAGGATCTCCTTGTTTGTAATCCAGCCTGGTGTAAGCAATTCCTGATGGTCTGAGTGCTTACTTCTAGTTCAGTGGCAGCCCGCAACTCAGCTCTTATTTTAGTGGTATTGATTCTTGGGTCGCGGGCAGCAGTCTGATGTAACGTTTCTGGGCAGCAGTAAGAACAGTTGGGCGACCACTGCGAGGTTGATCAGCAAAGTTATCCATGCCGCGATACCTCCGCAACGTGTTCACGACATAGGATTGGGATACAGCAACTCGGCGAGCTATTTCTCTCATGGAATATTCTTCTTCCCCCAAATTTTGTACACGAAAAATTGCAAAAAATATGCTTGCTTCAAGCATATTTTTTATCAGTCAGATTTCTAAATAAGCGTATCAAAGATTGGATATTTTTATAGGGAAAAACAATTGTTTTTGACATGTTTTTGATATTATTTTTTGATCATATCACATTTTTAAATGAAGAATGACATACATAAAGTAAAAAAAGTTTCACCATACTGCCAACAAAAATATTTCGTATTTTCAAAGTGATCTTAAACTTTTTTTGATGTGTGCAGTGTGTATAGTTATGCGTAATGCATTTGCCCACGTAAAAGATATAGCTGCAAATGTAGCTAATTTAAATTCTACATGATATCTGTGTAACTGAAATTATATTTATAGCTAGTTACTTGTCGATACTTAGTGTAACGCTGCTATTTTAATTTTATCTATAGATCGCAGACTACGCCCTGGAGACAGCTGGTGCTAAAGTGATAGATACAGGAGATACCATAGACCATATAATCTATGAGTCTCCCGCGAGCTGGGCTATGCATGTGTTTGCCTCGTTGCTATGTCGCGAGTGTCTTGGTGCACGTGCCATGATCCGACCGAGCACGCTCCCTGGTGAGTGTTGGGCGTTCAAGGGATCACGAGGAGAAGCCACAATACGACTCCTCGGTACAGTGAAAATAACAGGCTTTAGCATCGAACATATTCCCCCGCAAATTTCACCGACGAGGTGATTACTTTATACGTTTATTAAGTAGGCATTTGTTTGGCTAAGCATTTGTTTGTGTATTTATTTAGTACCTATTTATTAAGAAAAAGCATATGAAGCAGCATTCTCAAGAGTCCTTCATAAGTCACTTTACTAAACGAGATATTTGTGCAGTGCAGTTGTATAATGAATATATCATATGCTCATGGTCATACTGATTTAAAATAAATTTGATTCCAACTGCAAATATATCAAAACTAGTCTTTGCCAGCATCACATGAATCTGTATTTCATGTAACATCTATTCATTCTTTATAAACGGTAAAGGTAAAGGTAAAAGTGACTGTATATTCTCCAGAGAAATATCATCGGCTCCGCGTTTATGTCAAGTAGAAGGCCTCGAATATCGTTCGGACGCCTACCCACATGACTTCGGCAGTTTTGAATACGACAAAGATGGGAAACCTATCCAGTACTTTGAAGTACTCCATCCAGCTAACAAAGGGTATAATTTAGTAAAGTTTCGAGTGTTAACGAATTGGGGAAATCCTGTCTACACTTGCGTGTATCGTTTTAGAGTTCACGGGGAACTTGTGCCCGGGCAGGGTCCTAAGATAGATGATACAGGTATATCCATTGAGAACGAATAGTATAGAACTAAGGTCTGGTTTTTAATATATAATCTTTATCGACGTAAAACTTTTTGATGCGCCTAGATTTGAATATTCATAAAATATAATTATGATTTAAAATATATCTAACATCACATTGATAAACGAATTGATATTATAATATTAAGCTTGTATTCCTATTAGGTAATTTGTAATTTGTTATTTTATTAGAAATAGTTTTGAGTTTTTTTTTCTGTTTGCAAGCAAAATTCAATTAAGTAATTCGTTCCACATCTGTTTTAATTTAGGTATTGATAGCATACACGCAAAATGCTATTTAATTTGTTTAATCTTAGTAAAATAGATGAATAATTTGCCAGCAGTACGTGGCTGTATACTTTAGCTGATTCCAACGTCGCTCGCGGCATCGGCTCGCGTCATTCATAGTGATAGATGAAAAATTAATTTCGGATAGGATTTGCATAAAATCTTTATATATTCATAATTTTAAAGACTCTAGCCTCAGGAGCTGGTCAATCAGTTAACTACAAAGAATTTATTAATTAAATTATTAGTTTGTACAGCCATGCGCCACGTAGTCCCTGTTCATCTGTAAACATGGAAAATATTGTGTTTCACGTAAATCGCTATAATTATTTGTTCATTATAATATTTTATTATATTTTTATGCTGCTATTATATTATATTTTAGGGTGCACAGCCTTTGTCTGCGGCTTCGCAGACTAAAACTAGTTTTAGGTTATATCTTAGATTTCCATAATAGCAGCGGCATAAAACGTATGCCAGATTTTAAGTTTAATCAAATGCTATCAAACAAAAAAGTTTCATCAATATCTGTTCTGTAGTTTTTACATGATGTGCGAACAAACAAACATACCATCATTCTAAAAAATATTGTTTTGTATTTTAAGATGCTTAAATAGCCTAATATCTATAGTATTTTTTCCTCAAACATCTAGTGTACACATATAGTTCTGTTACAGTTTTATAATAGTTTAATTAAGCGGACATAAATGATTTCCTATTTTTAAACAGGTTGTTTTAGATTTAATTTACTTTATTTAACGAAATCGCTGTATTAGATAATAACGTAGTAAGACTTACGGCGGCTGTACACACTCGTATATTTGTCGCGCGAACCTCTCGTCCACTCTCGTCTGTCCGTGCCCGTCACGATGGACGTGGAAAAAACAATTGCGGCGTTTATTTTTTTATTAGTTATTGTAATTTTTTAATCATTTACCATAAAAAAATATATATTAAACCATGGCGAATAAGAACATTTTAACTATTCAACAGGAATATTTTTTTTAAGCTTCCACGGGGATTTCGAAATCGTTGCTTATCCGCAACCAAGCGTCGTGTAATAGTTGCTTATCCTTGTGCCTGACATTCTTAGGATTCCATAATAGTGATTGCCTTTAGTAGGCTTCTGAAAAGCTTTAGAACACATCGTTGTCGCATGCAGAAAGCACGTCTTTACGCAAACGCAGTTGGCGGGCAACATTTCTATTTTTTTATTTTTTTTTGTTGTCAGGAAACCTTTTATAGGTATCCCCTCGCCGCGGCAGACGGGAAGATTATGTTGGACTCCGGACGCGGCGATTGGCAAGTGGAGATGCCTAGTGCAATGCCACGCCGTATACCGACTAAAACCTGACAGTGTTCCTTCAGTCTATCTGTAGCCCAGGGAGGAGGGTCACACTCATCGTATTCCTCATTCCCCCCCGGGCAGGTCCTGGCCGCCTTTCTCCATTACTAGGCGGCCCCGCCTGTTTTGGAGGGACTAGCCCTCCCTCCTATGAAAGGCGCGCGCGGAAGACGGGCGCGCCGCCTTCTCGGGCCTGCTTCTGCTAGGGCAACGGACAGCTCTACGTCCATTGCCCTCAGGCCAGCGCTCATGGGGGCTGGAGATCGTTCAGCGCCCTTCGGCGCCCGGTGCGTCTTCTGCGGGTCAGGTGGTTGGTGGTAGCCTCCCGTTCCCTTTCCGCCGCCTCTTTGGCGTATATCACCTCCTCGCAAAATAAGGCGACGGACTCCCATGCCCTCTCACTCGGACCATGGACTGGACCAAGGTCTGTAGCGAGAGCACTCCCACATCTGTTGCCATGATCAGATCACGGCGCTGCGTTACCCACGCTGGGCACTCCACCAACGTATGCAGCGCCGTGTCCTCAGTGCAACCTCCGCAGTGATGGCACCGGGCTGACTCTTCCCTGCCTATTCGACACAGGTACTTTCCGAAGCAACCGTGTCCGGTCAGCACCTGTGTCAGCCGGTATGAAAGGACGCCATGACGCCTCTCCAGCCATTTTTCCATGATGGAACTTACCGCCGCGATCACGACGTGCCCTGCGCTCGGTCGCACGAGCCGTGCACTCCAGTCCGCCAGTAGGATCCGGCGAAGCTCCGACCGGTGCGCCTTGAGTTCTCGAGGCACCAGCCGTACTCCCCGCTCCAGCGCCTCCCCGTGCCACCGGTAAAGTGACGCGAGGGCCCTCGCGTCTAGATCCCACGGCGGAGTTCCGGCAAGGAGGCTCGCAGCCTCGTAGGAGACTGTACGGTATCCCCTGATGACCCTGACGGCCATCGCTCTCTGCGGTTGGTGCAATACAGCAGCGTTTCTGGCCGTCAGGCCATCCGCCATCACTGGTGCCCCATAAAGGGCCATGGACTGCACGATCCCCACGTAGAGCCTCCTGCAGGATATGTCCGGTCCCCCCAGGTTGGGCAGTAACCGCGAAAGTGCAGCTGCCGCCCATGTCAATTTGGGGACCAACCCTCGGAGATGAGGCCCGAAGGTCCATCGGCTATCAAGGACCAGACCTAGATATTTCATGGTCGACTTGATCGCAATGCGAACACCCCCCACCACCATGCTGGAACCATGCGGTGGCCCCTTCCGAGGCCCATGAAAACAAAGAGCCTCGGTTTTGTCCAGAGCCACCTGAAGGCCCAGCAACCGGATTCTCTCCACGACTCGTGCAACCCCGACTATTGCAAGCTCGGTTGCCTGCCGGTGCGTCATCCCCCGCGCCGTGACTAACGTGTCGTCAGCATAACACGTCACGGAGACACCGCAAGGGAGAGCACCACGCAACACCCAGTCGTATCCGATGTTCCACAGGAGTGGCCCTAGGACTGACCCCTGGGGAACACCGCACGACACTTGTCGCCGACTCCATCTACTGTGACTCGGGTAGACCACAGCCCTCTCCGAAAGATAGGCCCCGACTATTTGACGGAGGTAGTTCAGCACTCGGTGAAAAACGAGTGCTTCCCTAATGCAAGCCCAGGGCAAGGTGTTGAAGGCGTTGGCGATGTCTAAGGACACCGCCAAGACAGACCTTACCCCGGGAAACTGCTTCCTCCGCCTGGGCTCTCACGCGCATGATCGCATCCACGGTAGAGCGCCCGCGTCGAAATCCATATTGGATTTCGGCTAGTTTCGGGCCGGCTCCGTTTAGGTGCGCGACGAGGCGGTCTACGATTACTCGCTCGAACAGCTTGGCCACCTCGTCCAACAGCACTATGGGCCGGTATGCAGACGGTGAGTTCACCGGGCCTTTCTGATAAGGACCAGTTTCCCCGTCTTCCAAAAAATCTTCGGATACTGGCCCCGCTCGAGACATGCACTTAAGAGCCCCTCCAGCCGGGGCCCGAGGGCCTCCAGGGCTAGAACCCACGCTCGGCCAGGGATGCCGTCAGGTCCCGGGGCGGTGCTTTTAGATTTAAGACGCTGCACCACCCACCCTAGATTCACCCAGTCACCTCGGGAACGTCGTCATCGATTTACGCGCTAGGCACTTCTAAGGGAGGCAGAGACATGGGCGGTGGCGTATACTCCGCCCTAGCAGGGAACAGAGAGCTTACCACATTCTCTACCAGCTCCGGTCGGAGGGTCTGGGTCAGCGGGGGCGCCTAGGGGCGCAGCTTACCACGCACCAGACGGTACGAGTGCCCCCATGGATCATTGTCCAGAGCGTCCATCAGCTCCCAGCGGGCCTGGGATTTCGCCCGCCAGATCGCTTCCCGGAGCATTTTTCTCGCTGCTCTGTACTGTGTGCTCTGTATACAGCTCTACCTCCCTGGCTGTCGCACTTGTCACATCATGTTCGTAACGGCGACGCCTTCCACGGTGCCTGGCGTACCGATGGCGGGCAGAAATACACGCACGCCTCAATTCTGCAATTCCCGCTGACCACCAGTACACCCGACGCTTCGGATTCGTGGAACGAATCCTGGGCATCGCCGCGTCACAGATCTGCGACAGCGCGTCCTGAAACCATTTGGCCTCTTCTTCTATATCGTCCGGCCTGACTGGCACTGGTGCCCAAGCCTGGACGAAGGCGGCCTCCAGAAGGACGTCCCTATTGAGGATTTTCAGTGCCCAACGCGGACTTCTTCCAACCGGGGCAACATGGGCCGGTGAGTCATAGGTCTGGGCAGAGACATCAAACCGAATGTATCGGTGGTCAGAAAGTGTAGAGACACTTTTTCTTTTTTACCCCCTCAATGACGCACCAGCCATGCACACGGCGCGCAGCAGTAGGGCTAGCGAACGACACGTCTACTATGGATCCGCCCCGCTGCCGCACACACGTGTTCACAGTGCCGCGGTTGAGAACAAGCAGGTTCATCGACAGCGATCACTCCTCCAACTCCTCACCCCTGGCGTCCGTAAATCCGCCAGCCATGCATCCCCTTGCCGCACGCCAGAACTTAGGATTCGGGGTAATATATAGAGGTTTTCTTCCTCGCAGTCCGGGCAGTTAAGCCAAGACCCTCGTTCCAGAAATGAGTCGCGAGACATAGCCGCCGAAACCAATTACTGATCAGGTTTACGATTTGACGCGGTTGCCATAATAGCCTGTCCAGCTCTCGAATAAATGGGTAGCTGGACCCGTCGATCTTTACGTCCTGAGCACTCTAAGGCTAGAGAGCACGGAGCAAAGCAGGGGCTTCAACCACAAAGTGGGCCTGCCGTCTTGCCAGATATTCGCCGCGAGCGACAGCTCCCAAAAGTAGATTCCAGGGGCTGTCGCTCGCGCTCAGGGTGCACCACGGGGAGGTTTCTGGCACCGCACCCCAGTTGGCGGGCAACTAAGCAAACGAGTGTGTACTGGCGCGGTCTCGTTTTATCGTGAGACTCACCGAGACCCTTTGACTCGAGCACAAAAAACCGACACTCTTCCGAGACATAGCGAGAGCCCCGAGACGAGACGAGGCTACCATGTACACACTCGCCCTCGGCCTGTCTCGTTGTGTCTCGACGAATGTGTACAGCCGCAATTACTTTGCCCACTATTATAGCGCTTTAACTAAATACCTACTAAAGTAATGTTATTATTTTATTTATATTTTAAGTACTTCATATGTACTCAGCCACTTAGGTATTAGAACAAAATAGCAAAATTTGTGAATTAGTAAAATATATCTCACTCGCATTTATCTTTTTTATTTGATGTTTCTCCTACATAGGTTTAATTTGTTATTATTAACCTTGATTACTGTAATTAGAATATAAATATAGTAAGTCTGTCATTTCTCATTATAGTTCAAATATAGTTATGAATGATTGCAGCTTCAGGTAGTACTTTAGGTACATTACGCCGATTTTGTCTCCTTTAATAGTTATAAGCAAAGAATAATTAACAATTAGAGGTGTTCATAACATTTTTTTCATTCTAGTCTTCGTACAATTTAGAAAATACTACATACTAACGCTACGTAGACTTCATACAACGTAGGCATCTAGGTAGAGTCGACGCGCATAAACATGTACCCGTCCGATATTGAAATAAATATCGTGTATATGTATCCTTTACAGCTGAATATACTATTAAATACATGAAATGAATGCCAGGTGGCTGCTACTCAGTTATGTCTATTGTATTGCACAAAACGGTAGAAAGGCAAAATCGTTGATGTAAATCTGGGTCTCCGGCAGCCGAATGCTATAAAACGCGTCCTTTGTCGAGTGGACAATGCTACAAAGCACATAAATTAACATGAGCAAAGTGATCATGAGCCCCCGTGGTGCATGCGCTAATGGGTTGACCGACCAGCGAGCTCAGAACTATTGTACCGCACTGCTCAGAGAGAAACGCATTGTCGATGGACAGTTTATTTTATTTATTACACCAGGAAGGATAGTGTACAGACCTGTGAAATACTCATACGTACTGTTACAGTAATGTTCTATTTATTGAATCTAAGTGAGTTGACTCAAATCCTAAAGTCTGTTACTAAGTACGCACTAGTACCCATGACTATTAATAAATTAACGTTTATCATAGGTCCCTAACGGAGATTAGCTTGTACAATCAGACTGACAAACAAACAAAAACTTTAGTATATCGTTATAGGTATAGCGTATACACTTTAATATTCATTGAGTAAAAAGTTGTTAGACATTACAAACAGACACTTAAATTTTATTTATAGGTATAGATAAAACCGTGCGCCGGCTTTAGAATTGACCCACCCCTTTCTACCCATGGGAGTCGTAAGAGCTGACTGAGGGAATACCGGGGGAGTAGGCAGCAGTACTCCCTCGAGTATTAATAACATCCACTGCGATCGCCAACCCGCCTGCCAAGCGTGGCGATTACGGCGCTATCCCCCCATATGAGCGCACAGGATCGCTCCTTGTGGTATTCTGTTTGGGAGGCCTATGTCCAGCAGTGGACGTCGAAAGGCTGATGGATGGATGGATAGATAAAACATATTTTAATGCAAAATGTGGCTACAGCAAAAGACGAGTGTGCCTTCAACTATTTGCTTTGAAGTGTGCATACAAGTGAAATAAAAATAATAATCTCCGGATCTTAATATCGGTCATGGCGACCAGTGCACAAGTGCACTCTCTGTTCCGTCACGCTCATAGTTCGATGGGACGGCATTCTGACACGACCTCTCCTCTCTCCTCTTCGGTCAGGCGCAATACCAACAGCTTTACGAGCTCTCCGAGGCATGGTGGTAAAACATCAGCAACTTCCTAACTTCGGGCTGCTATTACTCCTGAGTTTCTTGCCGGGTTCTTCTCATGAAAAGCCTTACTAGGGAATCCGGTCGCTCGTGGTGATTGAGATCGCGACATTGCGGATGCACTTGCTTCGATTTTAAGTGCTATATAATAAGCCTATGAAATAAAGATATTTTTGAATTCAGAATTTCTTGACGAAATAACTCAACCCAATAACATTTTAGATCTATTTCTTTTAGCAATTGACATGCTCCGCTACTTTTTAAAGTACAAATTATTTGTGAATAAAGATAAAGAGATTTTTAGTAGGGGCGGGAATCGAGCCACGCATCTTTTCCAATCCGGGGAAGTGCTCTAAACCATTGAGCTACCCTATTGATCCTTCGATCATCCCAAAGAGACCTCATGATCTATACACGATAGCTAGAACACCGAGCCAGTTAAGGTTAAAATACTTCACACGCCAAGAACAGGTAAAATATATACCTAATAGCAGTTTCAAATGAAATACTGAGGAATACCATGTTAGATACTCATGCTTCAATTACAAGAGATGATATCATTACGTGTAACTTCTGTTTGAATGCATAGTGTAATTGATACATATTATTAGGGACACAATTAGCTCGGCGATGTAGAAATTATCTTTTTTTCTATTTGATACAATATATTTCCTTCTTTAGATCAGAGTTTGAAAGGGTGGAAGCACTTCGCCATGAAATTTATCTTTTTCTTGAAGCACCGCCTATAACGGGTACTATTCAAAATTAATAGTGTGATGTTAGTTTAAATGACTTTCACAGTCAGCTTGACATTATATTAATGGATGCTATTTATGTCCAGGCAGATTCATACGACTGGTCACCCATGCAGCATTCAGTGGCGTAGAATGTGTACAATTGAGTAATGTCGATATTGTTTGGTATTAGTTGAGTATCCCGTCGCGTTGCCCGCATTCCTGGACGTACGTACTTAGCGATATCTAACTCTTTTGAAGCTGATATCTTTTGTTGAGTGCTTTTGAAATGTTATTGAACTAACTAGATAATAACTATGTCTTGATATATTTTACTTATTATAAAGAAATCCTGAATTAAAATAGTAAAAGAAAATCAATCCACAATATATCTGAAAACTGGATTTCGGAATTTTGTGTACTGTAAGTAGTAGGTATTTTATAACTTTCTTTTCGAGACTAATTAATTAATTTAACTGCCTCTGTGGTGTAGCCGTAGTATATGCGACTGCTAATCATGAGGTCTCGGGTTCAATCCCCGGGTGGGCAATGTTATTGAGCTTTTTCCTAAAAAGAAAAATTCTCAGTAGCAGCCCGGAGTTTGGAAATGTGCCCGGTAGACTTCAATAGGCTCGCCTCCTATTACGTGGGACTTAAACATAGCTGGCGAGTCGTGGGTGTGTAATACACCTCTGCCTACCCCTTCGGGGAATACAGGCGTGATGCTATGCTACTAATTAATTACATTGGTCGCCTTTTGTAATTTCATAATTATTAAAGCCGCAATTATTTAGATTTTAGTAATATATTATCTATTGTTAAGCAACTCGTTTATAGATACTAAATATCCATTAGAACCTAAGATATATAGATAATGTGCAAATATGTATAGGTTACAGTTAAATACTTTGATCCACAAGTATCTTACAGTGACAATAATAGCTTTAAACTAAATGGGGATAAAGGATGTATTATGTCGGTCGCCAAAATATTTAACAATATTAATAAATGTTTCTAGCCTATCGCTTGTGAAAGACTAGTAAAGGATTGCAGATAGTCTGTTGAAAATACTCATTGGAGCGTTCTATGAGCTTCCGCTGTAATATTGCAAGTGACAGGCAATAGCGATTTAACGACTGACGTTATTTCTTAACCACATGAACACTCTGGTAGTACGCACTAGAAAAGCATTTTAATTTCACTCGTACAATTACAACCTGTGGCTATTTACAAAATTGAAAATGAAACCGTGCGAATAATAAAATTAAAAGTCTGGGTTAGAATGTATCTCTTGGTGCCTGCATACCTGAGGCGGCTAGTGGCAGACTATCTTGAGGGCCACAGCGTTCTCTATGAGAGCCGTATAGGGGACGTTGTGAGGAGACCCATTTCGTGCGGTGTCCCGCAGGGCTCGGTTCTAGGGCCGCTCCTGTGGGACATTGGTTATGACTGGGTGCTACGCTGTCGGCTCCCCCCGGGGATTGCGGTCATCTGATGGATGACACACTGGTCGTGGCCCGGGATAGAAACTTCGAGGAAGCGGCGTTCCTGGCCACCTTAGGGACCTCGGAGGTGGCCAGGAGGATCGAGGCGCTGGGGCTCAGGGTGGCCCTGGACAAGTCGGAGGCCCTGCTTTTCCGTGGGCCCCGACGTCTGCCACCTGCTGGCGCCTCGATCACTGTGGACGGGGTCCAAATTGGGGTGCAGGCCCAGAGTAAGTAGGACGGGCGGTGGCGCTTTCGCGAGCACTTCCGTCAACTGTCCCCGAGGCTCGTTGGTGCGGCGTCCGCCCTTGCACGACTCATGCTGAATATGGGCGGACCCAACAATGCGTGCCGACGGCTTTACGCGGGGGTGGTCCGGTCGATGGCGCTGTACGGCGCACCCGTGTGGGCGGAGTCTCTGGACGCACTGAACAGGGCTCTTCTGTGGAGCCCACAGAGAGTCGTCGCGTCCAGGGTCATACGTGGATACCGCACGATGTCCACGGAGGAGGCCTGCGCGTTGGCCGGAATCCCCCGTGGGACTTGGAGGCGGAGGTGCTCGTCGAGGTGTATCGGCGGACGTCGCAAGAGCAGAAGGGGGGCGGACGCCCCCTACCCAGGGAGGTGGCCAGGTGGCAGGGCGACGCCCGCCAAACTGCCATAGCCAGATGGAGGGCACGGTTGGAGGCGCCCCAAGCCGGTCTTTTTACCGTAGGGGCGCTCCAGCCGGTGCTGGAGGAGTGGGCGGGGCGACGGCACAGAGTCCTTACCTTCCGACTTGTGCAAGTGCTGTCGGGGCACGGTTGCTTCGGCAGATATCTGAACATAGTCGCAAGGAGGGAAGTGACTCCGGGCTGTCACCACTGCAGCTGTGACGAGGACACGGCGTGGCACACGCTCGAGTCGTGCCCGGCTTAAGCCGAGCAGCGCCGTGAACTCGTCGCGGAAATAGAGGAGGACCTCTTGCTGCCGAGTGTCGTCAGAGCGATGCTTGGCAGTCGCTGCCTTCTGCGAAGAGGTGGAGAGGAAGGAATCTCGCGGAAGGAAGTGGTGGCGAGGGCTAGGGAGGAGGATTCTTCCGCTGATCCAAACCGCCGCCAGCAACCGGGGCGGCGCAGGCCCAGGTACTTGCGCCTCATGCCGCCCTAGCTGAGGCTGCGGGTGGATGGACCGGGGAACGTCCACCACCAGTAGATGGTACCCGAAAGGGTAAGCCGCCGGCGGACCACCGAAGGAATGTAACATATCTCACTCGATCATATCGACATGACATCGTGTCATTGTGATTGGTTCAGTGATTGGCCGAGGGATTATTGCGACATCACGCGTCGGTTTCTCTACCAATCACAAGCGAGACGATACAATGTCGATACGATGTAGTGAGTTATATTCTACGGACTCTGCTTAGTGTTAAATAATTAAAATGTATGTTAAATGATTAAAATGTATGTTGGACTGTAGTATAAAGTGCCCTAAGCTGATGTTAAACCATTAATTATGCGAATTAAAGTTAAAGCTGTATAAAGACGCTTCAGTTTGCTGTTTGTACCCAACACCCCATTAGACGCTGTGTGCGTAGGTGTCGTCAAGGGATTCGTTTTAAATAGTCTGCGAAGGCATTGTCTGGGAGACAACCTTTGTTCGAGCACATTAGAAATACTCTCGTGTGTGCTTCGCTGGCCATGTTCAATGTCGCCTTCAGGAAATACGAATTTAACAGTGAAAACATCAGAATTACAAGTCATCGCGGCACACTCCGTTACCTCCGGCTAAAAGGGGTTTGTTGTCATACCATTAGATATAGTCTCGAGACTGTTTTATACAAACAATCATACATAAAATCTATTTCTAAAGAGTCTCCTTTGTCAGTGACAAACAGTATTATTTCATTGTACCGAATTCAATGGGTTTACCTACACATAGCCTGTGGGCTTAGCGGGTTAGCGTTATGTATTAGAAACTTGCAACTATAACTATCAATTAAATAATATTAAGTAATCATGCGCTGTGTATTACGAGTATTTGTATCTAGTATGATTTTATATACTTGTCTAAAGATATTCGACTCAATCTCAAAACTATTATAGATTTTTACTTATATCTAATTTATGAAGTAAGCCAATTTATTAATAATAATAATATTTATTTCTCAAAATGTTTACAATGCACGCTATAATTTAGCATTATATAACAAAGCCTTTACAAGTTGTGCAAAATTTTTTGATGCCTGTATCTTAGGAGACGATTCCAGGTATCCAAGATTTTAGGTTGATAATATAAAAATTCCCATATCGTAAGTAAACGGCTAAACTTAATATTAATTATAATAGTGCTATGTTTTTGCCGCCAAGCGGCTACTTTCTTTATCTAAACGTTCAAATTTTGGGTAGTTAGCTTGCCAACCTAACCCAACATATAAAAAACGCTGCAAATAAAAGCGATGAAGAGTTATAACTCATTATGTGAAGGGCGTAGGGTTCGTGGCAGGTATGTCCGTATGGCGCGATCAGCCCTTCATAATTCAGAAAAAGAGCCATTTATTAAACTAGAGCCCTTAGTAATTATTGGACTCTATTTCGACATATTCGCCATCGCTACCTGCCGGCAATTTGCCATTCGGCCCTTTGTCTGTCGGTGTGGCGCCCTAAAGGGTTCTAATTTTAAATGCAGCGTGTAACCATTCTGGCTTTTATTCGTAAATTTCTCTTTCGCGGTGGTTAGTTTGCTGGACGCAATATGGCGCATTTTTTTGCCGCGAGCTAGGGTGAGCAATTAACTGGATACAACATTTGCTTTGTTCAATTTCTGCGGTTGATCCATTATGAAATAGTGGTACCTTCGTATTGCGCGCTTGTTAGCCATGAAAGAATATGTTTTGCTCCAATTTACAATTGATCCTCTCATGAGATTACTTTGGTGATCTCCAGACCGGTTTTGGTCACGGCGACGAGCGTCGACGGACACCAGCTAACTATACGCAGAAGATATTATAGTACTTGAATGTATGCGCAAACACTATTACACTCTTTGTTCTCTCTCTCTCATAAATCGATAGGACGGTAATCCAACACTATCAGAGAAAAGTTCAGGTATAGAACCAACGACTTTGCAACTTGACGTGCTTTCCGAGCATAGGGGTGGACACCGCCATCTTCCTAATTCCGAGTTGTTATTGAGAGTATCATAAAGGAAAAACTCAATAACTTTGGGCCTGACCCGGGATTGCACTTCTCGTACTTTATGGCAGGGCTAGTTGTCCTTCTGGTTCCCTGCGATGTCCATTAGTGGCGTTACTACATACCTACCTACCTTTAAAAGAGTCCAAAATTGTTAGAAAAACTTGGAAGCAGAAATTAAGGCGTTTGTTACCTACGAGTAGTTATGTATTTTTTATAAAATTGTTTAAGAAAAATGATTTATTAAGTCTTGCGGCAGAGCCGTGCTTATCTCAGCATGAATGGACCGGCTCGATCGGGAAAGTACCACCCCCCACATAAGATCACCGTGTAAACGGTACCGGTAGTTACTCCTACCGTTGTGTTTCGTATGGTGAGTGAGAGCGCTGGAGGCCCAAACCCTCTCCCTATCCACTCCTTAGTATCCTACCTATCCTTTTTATTCTTCCTATCCACCTTCTATTCCTTTCCTTGGAGATGGTGACGCGCGAGTGATGCGTCTGGTGTGTGAACCTCTATAGGCTAACGGTAACCGCTTACCATTAGATGAGCCGTATGTTTGTTCGTCACCCAATTAGTATAAAAAAAGACTTTTGAGTAATAAGAATATTATCCATCCATCCATCCATCAGCCTTTTAAAGTCCACTGCTGGACATAGGCCTCCCCAAGAATGGGGGGATAGTGCCGTAATTGCCACGCTTGGCAGGCGGGTTGGCGATCGTAGTGGATGTTGTTAATACTCGAAGGTGTGCTGCTGCCCACTCCCCCGGCATTCCCTCAGTCGGGTCTTACGACTCCCATGGGTGGAGAGGGGTGGTAAAGCCGGCAACACACGGCGTATTATATTGTAGATTATTGTCCTGATTTATAATCATAATGTCCGTTAATGTTAAAGTAAAATGTCACGGTAGTCCGAACCGTGTAAACATTGTCGCGGCGTCCATCTCGATAGTTTGTTCACAAACAAGGATCGAATGAATATAGACAAACGTGTTTGCGTTCTCATATCGCGTTACCACAACAAATACCTACAACATTTATTTGTAGATAACGAGTGTGTATCGATAATCAGTCGGTCGAGTGGCGCAGATCACCCCCGCCTCTAATACCATGCAGTTGCCATGACGACGTTGCACGCACCCCTACGTACATTACCCACGAGAGACCATAAAAAAACAGAAAACCAGAGAACAGAAAAGTTACTTGACGTCACCCCGGTTCCGTTGGCTCAAACGTCCGAGTGTGCCCTTCTTTCAAACATAATTTATGGTTTCGGGGAAATAAACATAAAAAATAGAAAAGGAAAAACGACAGCACGCACGATAAAAAAGCTCGTCGTAAAAGTGAGGGGTTGCGGGGTGCCGGGAGTGCCGCCCATTCGGCTATCAGCCGCGGGAGCCGCGCTCGCGGGCGGCAACCCTTCCGCGGCCGCCCTGCGCCCGGCCCTCACACCCTGCACTAAAGGGTTACGGCATCTAACCCTCCTTACTACTGTTAGGCATATACTTAGCTATTGATATACTCTATACCGGCGTTTACGCTGTAGTCGGACAAGGGGTAAAAAAATGAATGAAAGATTATGTATTTTAGTTTAGTTTGCTCCTTTTAGACATAATTAATATTCGTGTGACAAAATCTATACACAGTAGATAAAAGTAAAATAGTTATAGCGTTTTTATTTGTGCGAATCCGAAGCATTTCATAAGTAATATCGTAACTTTTAATTTAGCCACGTATGGCTAAATCGAAAGTTACGAGTCAATTTCTAGTGGTCAGAGATACAATTTATACCTACCTAGTACATACTACCTACTACATTAGATATGCGTAGTTGGAAAGGTAAAATTTTTTAATATTATGCTCTTTTTGGAGCAGAAAAAATAAAGATAGGTTTATATGTAGAGGAAAAACAACAGCTTATTAAAAACATGTTGAACGTTACTCCAATAATATACCTATCATATAGGTAATATGAGTGGACGCTATGGTTACCTACATTTTTATGTTTTTAAGTAGTTAGCTAACCATAAATCTAAATTACTGTAACTTTGTCATTTCATAATTTCCTACATCCTTCCTAACTATTATAAAGCTGTAACAGAGCTGTGTCTGGACATTTAAGATTTAAGAAAAAAATACTGTATTAGGCTAATTAGACGTATATGAACACAAAACAATTTTTTTAGATTTTTTGTCTGTTTATCTGTTTGTTAGTTCGCGTATCACGCAAACGCTACTGTACGGATTTTGATACAACTTTTTATTTGATAGCTCTTGATTAGACTTAAGAACTGATATACATTTTATCCCACTACTATATCGGAAATCTGAGATATAGTCTCAAAACTAGCTTTTGGCTACGGTGGAGCCGCGGGCAAAGGCTAGTTATTATTAAATAAACATTTTGCCAGGATTATAAGATGTGTTAACCAGTGCTTGAATACTTATATTAAACAGAAAATTAAAAAAAAATACTCTTAAAAAAGCGAATACGTATCTAATTATATGTACCTATAAGCCCTAGGCTACATATACATTCACCCCGAGTCCGTGCAAATAATGTGCGTGCGACATCACTGGTCGGCGACCGACGGTCTCCGCAGCCGGCTAGCTCCCTCGCGAGCCCTACGCCTTGCGTCACCCTCACGGTGAACAACCACACACAAATACCTAGTAAAGTTCCCACTTTCCCTCCTGAGACTACACTTGTCAATATCTACAAGACCACTGAATTGCACTATAACCTCGTTTTATGTTTATCATTACATTACTTACTACAGTGTAAATGTAGATGAAGCCTTTCGATAGTAGTTTTGCAGCCTTTTGAAATACTACGCATACATATTCTATTTTAATTTTAAGCCCTCGAAATGCTGATGCCATTTACTAAAAGATAAATTATTTTTGATCTATATTTTTTAGCATTTGACATGCTCCGCCATTTTTTAAAGTACAAATTATTTGTGAATAACGAAAAAGAGATTTTTCTTACCAGCGGGAATCGAACCCGCGCCTTTTCCAATCCGGGGAAGTGCTCTGAACCACTGAGCTATAGTACAGATCTTTTTACATGCATTAAAACCTTCCGCCGAAATGCTTCCCTTAGATGGCGTTGGTCGTAAAGACAAAATGTGATAAGTAGATTGGGATGATCGAAAGATCTGTACTATAGCTCAGTGGTTCAGAGCACTTCCCCGGATTGGAAAAGGCGCGGGTTCGATTCCCGCTGGTACGAAAAATCTCTTTTTCCTTATTCACAGACAAATTATGTTAAAATATGAAACATATTTCCAGCTTGCAGTTATAATTTTCTATTACACATTTTCACACTATTTGTTCTATATTAAGTTTCTTGTAGGTTGTTTTTAGGTTCGTAACTCCTTACCACTGAAGTAATGTAACATAGTTCCAGTGGCCCGCCAATACAGGCAGAGAGATGGCACACGGCGGGTTTATTTAGTGGGTGAGGGCCCCAAACTACCCTGTTCGTTGCCCCCGAGCGACGGAGTGTGCGGTTAGGAACATTTTTTCACGCATTAACAAAAAATATGTTTTTAACTCCTTGATAAGAACTGGCACATTACAACACGCCTGCTGTTAGTCAGGAGGTTCTCATAAGGATGTAGGAACTAAATAGTGTTGTTAATTTCCGTATCTTTTTTCTTACGCGAAGAAACGCCCTGGGAATTTCCGGCTGCCAGGTGGTAGAAGGTCTTATAACAGACTCCCAGAAGAACTGCTATACTTAGGTAACTGCTAAAATAACCCTTTTTTGTTGAGGCGGGAAAAATGTTCCTAACCACACACCCCGTCATTCAACGAACAGGGTAGTATGGGGCCCTCGCCTACTAAATAAACCCGCCGTGTGCCGTCTCTCCGCCTGTGTTGGCGGACCACTGGAACTATGTTGAATTACTTCAGTGGTATTCTCGTTCATGCCTATACGCTCTCTTTCGTCATCGTTACGAATGTGGTCAGCCAGACTCCACAGATTCTTCGCAGAGATAGCATTTCAACCACATTGATTTTACTCTCATGCTACCCGATCTCCCGACTAAACAAAAAAAATGGTGTGAAAGAGAATACCTATTGGTGTACGATGCGAAAGGGAATGCTCCGATGGTTCGGACATGTAGAAAGAATGTCGGACGAGCGACTGGTTAAAAAGATATACAATGCGAAAGTGGAAGGATGTAGGTGCAGAGGGAGACCGAGACTCGCCTACCTAGACCAAATTGGCCATGTATTAAAGTCGAGTCAGGAGTCTCCGAAACCGGCGAGCGTGTATGAAGAGAATTATGAATGTTGAGGAAGCGAGATATGTATGCAAGAATAGAGTCGTTTTGGCATTGTTCTCTCTGCCTACCCTGCAAGGAAAATGGCGTGATGATAAGTAAGTATAATAAATATGTATACTCAGTTTTAAAGTCTACTTACATATTATATATATCAAACAAAAACTTTCATCAAAATCCTTTAGTAGTTTTTACGTAATGCGCCAATTTACAAACATAAAATTCTAAAAAAATGTTTCTGTTCATATATTATTATATTTTACTTATTATATAGTAGGTATATGGTTCATAATTATATTCATAAAGTAATTTTTTTCAATTTTTTTTTAATGTGATTGTTAATATCAGTAATACTTTCCTAATTATTACTTATGTGGTCATGCAAAAGGCCATTTGGTGAATATCATGAAAAGAAAGAGGTCAATGTAGCTACCACTTTTTATTTCCATCTTCATAGTAATGACACACTCCAGTACTTTACGCACTGTTTTTCCAATATTATTTATCATCTAAGCACTCGACTCATGTTAATTTCCTGTCAAACTGCTCCCATGATATTTTCGTACTTGGAAGTGTCTATCAACTGATCAATATAATGTATATATGTACCTATGTATATTATAAGTACATATATACGAAAAAAGTAACATAATATGATTGAGCATATCTTCAGCTTTTATATTATTATAAAGATTCATGTTTTATTGAAAAAGTTTAAGTAGGAAAGTAATCTGGAAGAAGGTAAGCGATAGTTGTTTGTATGGATTAATTATGGATGCGAATATAATCACTGTCATCGCCACACATTGGTGTTTTTGTCGTCCGAGACCAGTATTAATAACGGCCGATTTTATGTGAAGGGTCCATGGGTAGCCCCGGCCACGCCACTTATTTAAATTCCCGTTTTTGTACTAAATTTACATTACCTTCCTTGCTAGCCAAGATGTCAAGGTGCAGTGGGGAGACGATGTTATTTCCCTTCTTCTTGTAAATTGAGGGTCACACAAAAACCGTTGCGCCCTTACTAGAGCCCATAACGTCCAGCCGATCGTCTATGATGACCTGAAAAACATCGGATCTACTTATTTTTTATTCCTTTGACCGTTCGATACGATTAACAATTTGCCCATTTTTTTATTAAGTATTGAACATGGTAACTGATGTACTGTATGGTTTAAATTTCGTAAAAAATGTAAAATTACGAGGGGACGATTATAAACACATGCGCGAGCGCGTCAAATCTACAGCCGGCGCGCGCTACGTATTATGACTTTTTTAAATCGGGAAAGGGATTTTTAAAAATAAAATGTACTTTTTAAGTAGAAAACGTGTCGCCGCAGTTCAATTCAGTTGTTGCGTATCGGATGAGCACGAGTTTGATTTTATGTTTGGAAGGGATTTTTTATTGCGTGGTGTGTGCTATACGGTGAGACGTACGCGACGCGACGGTGACGCGCGTCGTGACAGGGTGGAGCGTTTGATAGATAGGCATCGTCTTGGCACTCGACACGCACAAACCCTTTTGGCTGTGTATGTTTTATGTTGCACTTTGTGTTTAATCAACTTACTGATTCCAATTATTCTAAATTTTTTACTGTCCTTTTATAATGAAAGGGTAGACGGATATTAATCAAAATCAATACCTACGTAGAAAAAACACGTCACGTCACATAGGCTGTATATATATCTTACAGTTCAAGATCTCAGGTCACGAGTAACATTTTCTTTGAGTTATATGAACGTACATACCCTTTTGTTATTAAGGCCTCTATATTTTTTTTAACGTAGATGGTTTCTGAGCAAGTACCTATTCAAATTAAAAAACTGTAGAGGTTAGACTGTCGCGGATGAAATTTTAGTTTAGAGCAAACAGATTTTAAAATTAGTTTTATCCTTATCTTAGAATAAAGTGTTTCAGTGATTTAAAAATCATATTAGGGATAGGTATTTTGTAAGTGATATAACTTCTGTACCGTAGAGCTATGTATTTATATTCTGAATTGTACGCGGACTCGCAGACAGAATCTAGTATATTCCATATTATACAGAATACATATCAATGTATATATCTACTTACAAACAATATCCGAATCTTTAGGAACATATTTGCATGCATCACGGTTTTAGTTCCTAGAGAAAATCAAAATATCTTTTTGTGCGGAAGCTGCACCGGTATAATCTATACTATTATAAAGCTGTAACAGAGCTTTGTCTGTACATTTAAGATATTTGATAAAAAATGTCTGTAATAGGCTATATAGGCGTGTCTAAACACAAAACACTTTCTTTTTTAATTTTTGTCCGTTTGTTTGTTTGTTCAAGCATCACACAAACACTACTGAACGGATTTTGATGCAACTTTTTTTATTTGAAAGGCCTTGATTAGACTTAAAAACTGGTATACATTTTATCTCGCTACTATATCGGGAACCTGAGATATAACCGAAAAGCTAGAAAATTAGTTAAACTAGATTTTTTTTAGAATTTATTTATAGAACTACTAGATGGATTTTGATGCAACTATTTTTATTTCAAAGGCCTTGATTTGACTTCAAAACTGGTAGACATTTTATCCCGCTACTATATCGGGAACCTGAGATATAACCGAAAAACTAGCTTTTGGCTGCGGCGAAGCCGCTGGCAAAAGCTAGTAATAAATAAATTACAAATTCATCTTGGTACCTGGATCGGGATCCATTTGCACCTTAGGTTAACAATCACTAATTGAATATTAATGACTGTGGAAACAGAACTTATGTACCTAGTTAAAATAAACTTCTCATCAGAAAAATCTAAACAGCAAGTTTGTTTTTTGTAAGGATTATCAGAAAAATGTGTATATTTAGGAATATATGTCAAATGTCGTTTAATAGTGAATAATAATGAGATTTTCAAAACCTAATGTTAATGTTCTAAATTAAAATTAAATTTTCATAGGTTTCGTATTTTGTTTAACAAGTAATTTTTACCCTGTATGGAGTATGAAGGAAATTGATAAAACAACACACGTAAATGAAAAAAGAAAGCTAAGAAATGTTTATTTAATAAATTGTATTCCCTCTCCGACTGCTCTCTTATTACTGCTTCCATACGGTTCTTCATCGATCGGATGAGAGTCACGATCAAATGTTGTGGCATTCCATTCCATTCCTCTTGGATTGCATTTTGCAGCTGGCTAAGTGTTTCTGGGGCAGGATCTCTTTCACGAATTCGTCTCTTGAATTCATCCCATAGATCTCCAATCGGATTCATGTCAGGGCTTCTTGCTGGCCATTCCATAATGGAGATACCGACTTCGGTAACATAATCTCGTACGACGCTCGCGGTGTGAGCCCTAACATTGTCGTGCATGAATATGAAACCGATGCCAATAAAATGCGCATAGGGCATCACGTGAGACCACCGAAGGAATGTAACATAGTTCCAGTGGCCCGCCAATAAAGGCGGAGAGAAGGCACACGGCGGGTTTCTTTAGTGGGTGAAGGCCCCACACTACTCTGTTCGTTGCCCCGAACGACGGGGTGTGCGGTTAGGAACATTTTTTCCCCACCTCAAATAAAACAAAAAAAGCCATCACGTGAGGCTCAAGACACTGTTCGATGTACCGATGACTGTTTAGTGCCAGGCAGACGCGGCCCAGACACAAAGACAAGCTCTGCCTTATCGCCGGCGCTGATTCCTCCTCAAACCGTCCACGAACCGCCACCATAGCTGGTATGACCAATTTAGGTGCTCACGTGCAAATGGCTTGTGCGGTACCAGTCCACGTTCCTTCAACCTTCTTCTAATTGTAGAGTCACTTACAGCCACCAGTACAACATGAAGCTGCTGCTGCAGTTGAAAAGCATTAAGGCGTCGATTTCGTAAAGAAGTTGTTACAATAAATCGATCATCTCGCTCAGAAGTGACCCGATTCCTGTTAGATTCTGAACGGCGCGTGAACAAACCGGTCTCCCGATAGCGTTTATAGACTCTATGAACAGACGACAGGCTTAGATGCAATCTTTCAGCCACAACACTCTGACTAAGTCCAGAATCCAGCAATGCCACCACTTGGGAGGCTTCTGCGGGCGAAGTATCCATATGTTTTAAAAGAAAACCTTTTTCAGACATCCCAAAGTCACAGTACACACACACAGTATACAGAACACAGAACAAACAGTTTAAAGATGTGCTAATTTTTAGTTTTCAAAGGTGAAATGTACTCCAACTTTAAACACACATTTGTCTCAAAACAGTGAATCATTTCATTTATAGGATAAACAAATGAAATTCTAAATTTGAATTTAGAGTTTTCGCTTATTACTGTAATGGCCAAACTGCCAGCTATACAATCATGTGATTTTTTTCATGGAATGAACACTCTTTTGTGTTAAATTAGACATCATAAAAAGGGAAGTGTTTCGATTTTTCTGATGAGAAGTGTATTTTAAAATCCCTTTACACTGCTAATAGAAAAGGTGAAGATATCTTTACTGTTCACCGCATAGAGTGATCAAGCATGGCAACAATAGATTATCAAACGACTACTTTAAAACCAGTATCTTGAATATACGAAGATTTAAAATACTTTTAAGACACTTATTTACTGTGCCACAAAGCACTTATGATTTAAACCGTGTAGGCATAGGTACCTATAATAAAATTGGGCAATAAAAAGCTCACGAGTAAATCCAACTGTGGTGGGCGACAACGAAAGAGGTGAACAAGTCACAACTACTTTTTACTCCCTTCGAAGGGAGGCCGACCCTCCCACTCACACACACGCGTCCACCCGAGATGAAAGTTTAGTGGGGTTAACACACACGCGCGATGAGAACAACAAACGGCGTAGTTGCCTAACTCTAACTTTAATTGTGTCTTTTCAATCGATAGTTTGTTGTAACGAACATCTTTCATTTATCGTGCGTCCTCCGTCCTCTGGTCAGGGCCGAGCCATTGTCTTTCACGTTGCCGTTTGTTTTGTCTGCGCGAGAAAAGGAATTTCATAAATGATTCTTTACTGACATTTTATCTTGTCTTGTATTACCTATATCTACGTCTGAAACTAGACTATACTGCGTTTCTTTTGAAAATAACATTTTATTCATTTTTATTCATAACGAACTCGTTCCATTAAACACAAAGTGGAAAATGTCAAATCGAAAAATGAAATCTTTGTGTTTAATGCATATGGCTAAGCATGTCAAATGCTAAATATATATATATATATATATATATATATATATATATATATATATATATATATATATATATATATATATATATATATATATATATATATATATTTATAATTTATATATATATATATATATATATATATATATATTTATAAGGTTTGCGTCATTACTAGGTAAAAATCTTAATTGTAAAATTAAGTTTCCATCCATCCATCAGCCTTTCGACGTCCACTGCTGGGGGGGGGTTGGCGATCGCAGTAGATGTTGGTAATACTCGAGGGAGTGCTGCTGCCCACTTCCCCCGGTATTCCCTCAGTCGGCTCTTACGACTCCCATGGGTGGAGAGGGGTGGGACAATTCTAAAGCTGGCCCCACACGGCCAAATTAAGTTTACCTGGTCGGTATAATGTATGAAAATACTTCCGACAGGCGCAGGCGTCACCCAAAGACGTTAAGTATGAATGTGTTATCGAAATTAGCAGTCAGGAGCAATGTCATGATTGCTGAATTGGCAAAGCATCTGGACAGTATCCAGGAGATGTAGGTTCAAATCCTGCTCGTGACTGTTTCGATTTCACATTTTTCACTTTGTGTTTAATAGCAATAAAATGTATAAAGATTTTCAAGTCTCATCAAGAACTATCAAGCGAAAAAGGTTTCATCAAAATCCATTGAGGAGCTTTTGGGTATTAAACAGACTTTTTTTAAATTGTATTGTTTTTAGAGAAAATTTTTTCATTCCGTATTGAGCATAGGTCTCTTCTCAGAGTGTGAGGGAGTTAGGCCGTAGACTACCACAGTGGTCCAGTGCGGGTTGTTAATATCACAAGCCATCGAGAAAATCTCTCAGGCATGCAGGTTTCCTCCCGATGTTTTCCATCACCAAGAAGTGATCATTTACTTAAATAGTTAATAGCATAATACAGTAAGATTTTCTCAATTATCTCAAATGCACAGATATAATTCAGTTAGAGCTTTATAGTATATATTACACCAAATTCCTTGTTTGTCTTTTAAAGATATGTTGTTGTTATTAATCTAATAATTTACTTTAGAATTGTCCCACCCCTCTCTACCCAAGGGAGTCTTAAGAGCCGACTGAGGGAATACCGGGGGAGTGGGCAGCAGCACTCCCTTGAGTATTAACAACATCCACTGCGATCGGCAACCCGCCTGCCAAGCGTGGCGATTACGCAATTGTCCCCCATGACAGGACCGCTCGTGGCGTTCTCTTGGGGAGGCCTATGACCAGCAGTGGACTTTGAAAGGCTGATGGATGGATGGAATCTAATAATAAAATTATTTTTATTTATTCAAATCGTTCTAAATGTTACTAAAACTCGAATAGTACTTACCTCAAGCTACTCAAAGCCCACATTTTATGAATCAGTGAAGCCTAGTGGACCGATTCATAAATATTAATTAGGGACAGATAAATTTAAATTGTATGTAAAATGCGTCAACATTGATTTGACAATTTGATTTAGGTATAATAATTTCATGTTACAGAATGTAAGAACATACGTACGCCAAAATAGTTCTCCTAAGATGTTTCTTAATAACATAGGTACTTGTTTAAAGCATGGGTTGGCAACCTTTTGGCTGCCAGGGGCCACAGGGAAGGGCTATATAAGGTAAACGGGCCGCAATTGTCACATTATTTAAAACGGAAAGACATTTTATTTTTATTTTATTAAGACGAAAAATAAAGATTATGATATTAACGTTAAAGTTACTTATTATTATTATTTAGGTATATAAATTAATATACCAAAAAAAACAATCCCGGGCTGCAAGAGCGTAGCACGCGGGCAGCATGTGGCCCGCGGGCCGCGTGTTGCCGACCACTGATATAAAGTAACATAAACAGGTCTTTTTTCGCGTATTAATTAGTTCAAGTTAGTTTAGCTACCTTTAGCCCGACGTTTCACCGCGTTGCAGCAGTCTTTCCCGTGACCACGACAAAAAAAAACTACCTAATTTATACGCGAAAAAAGACACGTTACAATTCGCGAATCTTTAAAAGATACTATAGGTACTCGTTGTTGGTATAATAAATAATCTGTCATTTACATGCATGCAGGTTAGTTATTCAGCCACTGATATCATCCAACTTAAAAAAAATATCTAACCATAAACACATTAGCATCAAGCCCTTGGTATACATATGTGTACACTCAAATATACATATACAAGTACGAGAATGTGTGTGCGAATAAGATATACGGGCTCTATGTGGTGCGTCCCTTGCGCCGTCCGGTCCCTTCGTCCTTTGTTGCAAAAAGCGGACAATTGCATCGCCTTGCTTTGCATAATCAATAGCACCGGCCATTATTATAAACACACATGGGGTGAATTATATAAAAATTCAGACCCTATTTTCAAAGTTTACAATATTTTAATAATAAATATGATATGGATTGCTACACCGTTGGCGGTTGTGTAAAAACTTTAGTGTAACATAATATTTTGCATCTATATTCAGCCTCAGGTTTGTATATTTTGGTAAGCCAATTTTACTGATAGTCTAGTGGTAAAACCAAGGACAACACATACAAAGATAGTGGTATCGAGGTCGATCCCCAGTCCAAGGTCCAGACCTCGCACGGCACGCATTTCTGACTTTTCGAGATTTTTCGAAGTTATTTATTATTTGTTAACAACTTATCACTGCGCGGTGAAGGCAAATATCGAGAAGAAACCTGCATGTCTGAGAAATTTTCTAGGTCGCGCACTGGGCCAGCGTAGGGGACTATGGCCTAATTAATCCCTCTCACCATGACAGAGACCCGTGCCCAATAGTGGGACAGAAAAGGGGTTGAAAATAAAATGCCACTTACAATAATTAAGAATATAATTTGGGAAGGTGAAGTGGATCTGTGTATGCCCAGGTCGTGTTTACATTTTTCCTTAAAGACATTTAAAGCAGTAATCAATAAATATTGAAAGTTTTACAATCATTTGGATTAAATGCGCTGAAAAATTATGTAATTAACTTATTTGCGTATTATAAAGAATGATATTTATCTTAATTAATTTGGACAATAACTGCAATCTAAAGATTGTATTATTGGAAACATGCCATACGACTTAAGCGAATTAAATCAAAATTATGAAAAAATTTAAAGACTATAAATTTTGAAACTTGTGCTTTAATTTCGGAATTCTTTTGAAAAATAGAAGATGATGATTAAAACTGTTGAAGCATAGCATCAAGTTGTTAAACTTGGCGATAGATATTTTCCATCAAAGTATATTGGCCGCAGAGTTATTTGAAATAAGAGACTAATAGTGGTTACCTCCGAAGGCGATGATAGGGATGTGATTGAAAACAATACAATAATATAAATACAACAATTGTCAAATATTGGATTGTTGAGACCCTTTATTCTTTATATTTAGAACATGTTCTACTACCTGCTTAGATTAGAATAAAAGATAGAAATACAGATCAATTCCTCGAATGCGATCGGATGTCGAGATATTATTCACAAATTTCCACGATATTTAAATTCAACTGAGAAACTTGAATTTCTAATTTGATTTCGTTAACTGTCAATGGTTTCTAATCAATCAGATTCTACAATTACCTAATTTTCTTCAAAACAATGCAATATTTATTGCTTGTGACAACTGATTGTATAATTTTGTAAAGTAAAATGTTTCATTCAGTGACCCGTTGTTTTTGTCACAATAGATTTATTTACGAACCCATCGGAGATCGATTTAAAATTCCAAAAATACGGAAATCATCGGGCGGAATATTTAGTTTTGTCATCGATTACGCAAACTGTTTCAAGGGTGCGCTGAGCTACGTCATTGTGAAAAAATATGAGAGCGTATATAAAAACTGATGCAGCTGTCGGGTGGCACACATGCGAATTGTAGCGAACTGAGTTTAAGGTCGAAACGTCGTATGTGTCTGGTATGTGTAGAGACGTTGTGGCATTGCATCGTGTGCCCCAAGGGACTTCATATATGACAGCAACCCTCACGCATATACAGGGAAGGGTTCTGAACAAAATCCGCGCGCCGGGAAGGGTTCGCACGGACGCCGCCGACGCGCAGGCGCACGCGAACTTGCAAAAAACTCTCACAATGCGTACAACATCGCTGTTTTTGTTGTTAATACCATATATTGTTCGTAAATTTCCTTCACAAAAATGTAATATCATCAACTCGTTCACGCCCGGTCTTTCAAAGGGAGCTTTTTGAAGAGCGAACGAAAAATTGTTAAAAACTGGTAAAAAGTGGGTCAGAAAGGGGTGCTTTTGAAAATAGTAATCACTACTTCGCGTATATCGATTGCCGTTATTATACAAAAAAAACCTTTTTGGAATCGGCAGTTGGGAATTAGGATCTTTTATTGTTATGGATAAAATAATAACTGAACTAGTTCAATTGACGAGGAAGTAGTTAAAATATTTAATTTCAGATGGTAGTATTGATGTGAAAATATCTTAAGAATAGTTCAATCAACATATAAACAATATGATGAATGTATCCAAAGTTTATATAAAGATGAACGGTTTTATAGTTTCAATAATTTATATATAGATACGTACAAATTAGTATCAATTGTGTGTTTTCATTAATATCAAACGGCAATCCAGTGTGGCTAGGCTATACTATATTTTTATAGTTACAATAAAGATCAGAGCAATGTGAAAAGAGAGTTTTATGCTCTGCCTAGTCTAATGTAAAGGAATATTTCTAATTAAGGTGATTGTAATACTTGCTAATATTAAAAATTCAAACGTGCGCTTGTTTGGTCAGCTTTCACGTCATAACTACTCAACCAATCATCATTAAATTTCACGTACATATAGTTCAATACCCGAAAAATTTATCGGTTCCTGTGGGATAGCAATTTTGGAATAGGGATGTCATATGCATATATTATATTATAAAGAAATAAGGAGATTTAAAAAGACGATCTCGAACGAATCTCCACATTACATTTGTGTTTACGACCCCCACACGGATCGCGGATTTCCCGCTCGCACTAAAGTTCTCTTTTTCCACATTCACAAATAAATTGTACTTTAAAGTAGCTGAACATACTCAGAGTGCTAAAATACAGATCAAAATGAAACAAAAAATACTTAAATCTAAAACGTTTCTTATACAGAGACGCCTAATACCGTATTTTTTTCTACAATATCTTAAAAGACAGACATAGCTCTGTTACAGCTTTATAATAGTATAGAAGATAGGTCGTCTGATCTTTATCACAAGTTTCCCCCTAACTATGAAAAAAAAAAATGAAATCTCAATCATTTATAAATTAGCTTCGCGAACAACTAGACTGTTCATCCCTTTATCAGTTTCACAATCGGCCACAATAAAAGGGTACGATTTGATTTTTTATGAGTTTTTATGCTTTTTTTTATTTATTGTCAACGTACGATTTATGTTCTAATTTCTATGACAGCCTCTATAGACACACCGAATTACGATAATGGTCCTTGAAACCGCTAATAGGTGTCTATATATTACCTCTTTGAATGGTACTTACTACGCCATAGAACTTATTTACATATAAACTTTTTATGTTTTGAGACAGTAATACTATCAATAATATAACATAACTAGCCTTTGCCAGGGACTTCGTCGTAGCTAAAACCTAGTATTTAGGTTATATCTCAATTTCTTAAAGCAGCAGCCTCTTAAAATGAGTTTCTTGTTCTGCGTTTGGAGATATTCTATCATTTATGTATATATAGTTTCACAACGAGTAGTTCTGTACCGTTGGTATCCAACGGCTATTTACAGCTTTGACTAAAGTCATACGTCCATCCTACGCTGCACCGTCCAATACGTGGCCGCCAGTTGAGTACCCTTCTTACCTAAAAGTTTGTTGAGTGACGTAGCCATCTATTTTTTTGTTTAGGCAAGAAAAACGTTCCTAATCGTACACCATATTATTCGGAGCAACGAGCACTTTCTCACCCAGTAAAACAACCCACCTTGCACCGCCTCTCCTTCTATATTGTCAGAATACTGGTACTGTTTAACATTTCTTCAGTGCGGTGTCCTGCTATTGTTATTTTAGCGTGCCAACCAACTCTTCGGGCTATGTTGATCAATATCGTTCTCCTACGGATCTCTGTGTTTCGGACTCTTTCAAAATCTCGAGCATACTTTTTTTCTAGACATACTGCGTAACTTTAAACTATGCTACGGGGCCAACATTTCAGCGCCATATTGTATCGGCTCCATAAGTCATCAAAGAAACATTACTTTCTATTAATTTCAATTTAATAGAATCGTTGTCATGTTACAGATACAAATTAAATCAGTTCAAAACAATATCTACTTATATAGTACTTTCTGATATTTACGCGATTGTTACACATTTTGAAATAAAACTACGTTTGCGGAATCTATCATCGCATTTACTTGATTTTCTACTATCCCAACGTTTCGAATACTTTACAGCATTCATGATCACGGGTGGACTTAGATGGTAGACGTCCAAGGCATTGTAAAATCATGTAACTGTGGGTAGATGAAACTGTTGAAACAACATATCAGCCTTGAACGTCTACCATCTAAGTTCACCCGTGACCATGAATGCTGTAAAGTATTCGAAACTTCGTGATAGTAGAAAATCAAGTAAACGCGATAGATTCCGTAAACGTTGTTTTATTTCAAAATACTTATATGGTAGATATTGTAACTTCTAACTGCGAGTTCTCAGCTTCAAATCTTGTGTTGTTCATAATGTGATGTAATCTCAATTTTAGGCAGGATTAATGTTGTTTCGCGATAGCTCAGTTGACTGGTAACTAATTGAATAGTGGCGGGTTTAGTGGGTGAGGGCCCCACACTACCCTCGTCGTTGCCCCGAACGATACGGTGTGCGGTTAAGAACATTTTTCCTGCCTAAACAAAAAAAGGTAATTGATTGGTAATCCAAAAGACGTGCGTTCATCACTCGTGGCTCGCATTTTCTATTTCACATTTCAATTTCATCAAGGAGCTTCCTAGCTTTTACTCCCATTTCGATACAACGTAATCTGCTATATAAGTAAATTACACTTACAAACTTTTAAGATATCAAACAAAAGTAGTGTATAATCGTATACCTAGTTAGTTTTGCGACGCCGCCTGCATCATTTAGTGGTTGTGCAGCCCTTGCTGATTTCAGAATCATTGGCTAGCTCGACCGCGGAAGTACTTATCGACATAATATCGGCGTAAAACAACATTAATCCTGCCTAAAATTGAGATTACATTATGAACGACACAAGATTTGAAGCTGAGAACTCGCAGTTAGAAGTTACAATATCTACTATATAAGTATTTTGAAATAAAACTACGTTTACGGAATCAATCGCGTTTACTTGATTTTCTAGTACCCTGACGTTTCGGGACCGGGGAACGTCCGCCACCCGCAAGGCCTCCCGCGAAGGTGCGACGCTCCGTGTGCGGATGCGTCGCTCAGTAGAGGGTACCCGAAAGGGTAAGCCGCCGGCAGGCCACTGAAGTAATCCAACACAGCACCAGTAGTCCGTCAACACAGGCGGAGATACGGTACACGGCGGGTTTCTTTAGTGGGTGCGGGCCCCACACTTCCCTGTTCGTTGCCCCGAACGACGGGGTGTGCGGTTAGGTGCATTTTTTCCCGCCTACACAAAAATAAAAGGATAGCTACGACCAAAGTTAGGCGGAGATACGGTACACGGCGGGTTTCTTTAGTGGGTGCGGGCCCCACACTTCCCTGTTCGTTGCCCCGAACGACGGGGTGTGCGGTTAGGTGCATTTTTTCCCGCCTACACAAAAATAAAAGGATAGCTACGACCAAAGTTATGTCACACAGTTCCAATGATCTGCCAATATAGGCGGAGGGACGGCACACGGCGAGTTTATTTAGCCCCGTACGACAGTGTGTGCGGTAACGTACATTATTTCCCGCCTTAATAAAAAAAATGGTAGTGATGTTATACCGTTACATTAAACAACAGCTAATTGAACAAATAGAAAGTGCGCGTAACCCTTCTGTGACTAACGTTGAATAGACAAGTCAGCGAGAATCGATCAACAGTAGAATGGTTGAGTTAAACCGAACCCTTTTACCTGTTGTGTGCAATTACACGATGTTTACACGGACATTATTCCTTTACAACCCTTCCCCAACCCTTCTATTGTGGCTTTTTGCTGCGCGCGCACTTGTTTCCCGGACGCGTTTGTAATTGAGCTGACTGTAGTAGCTACAGAAACATATGCACACAATACTATATATAAAAAAGTTTTAAAACGTGCCATGAGATACATCAGGTGAGTGTAAAGTTTCACTTTCAAATAAGCATTTCTTTATTCAACCCTTTTATGATATTTTTTGTTAGACATGAGCAGCTAGAAAAAAGTTAAGCATATGCATGTTAGTTAGCTTAAGTTAAATGCTATGTCATTGACAACTGTCACACTCACTGTGATTACACTATTAATACTATTTTATGAAACTTTTGTAAATTTTAGTGCTAAATAATTAAATTGGTATTGAGTATTGTTCATCAAATTAACAGTTACAGAGATATAATGGTTACTTATCGCCTCCCATAGTTTAGTTGTTTCTTTCTTTGATATCATATTATAAATTAACACAGTGTGAAAATGTGAAATTGAAAATAACTGTCACGCGCAGGATTTGAACCTGCATCTTCTGGAATACCGTCCCAGATGCTTTGCCAATTCAGCAATCGTAACAATTGCTGGGGACTGCGAATTTCGATAACACATTCATTCTTAAGGTCTTGGGTGACGGTGTTCCAGGAGATGCAGGTTCAAATCCTGCTCATGCCTGTAATTTTAGATTTCACATTTTATGTAAATTTACATGGCTATGCATGCCTCATGCTAAAAAAATAATTAAAAATATCATAAGTTAAATTATAGAATAGTAGGTTCTATAATAACATTAGTTTAAAATAATTTGTAAAGGTCATTGATCCCTATAAACTGTCAAATTTCTAGTGAATATTATTGACAAATAAATACTAGGTGACCAGTGGGCCTAGCCAAGTTGCATTCTATGATCGCTAACGCTATAGAAAACTATTAAAATGTATGGGAATTTGATATCTTTAATAATATCTATAGCGCTAAGTCACGTGACAACGTTAGAGGTGTCAAATTCCCATAAATTTTAATAGTTTTCTATAGCGTTAGCAATCACAGAATGCAACTTGGCAAGGCCCACAGGTCCGGCTTTCCTCGTATTTATGCGTCTAATACATACGTAAACCAAAGATGGCATGTCCTCCTAATAATTTATTCCCATAAATTTTAATAGTTTTCTATAGCGTTAGCAATCCCAGAATGCAACTTGGCAAGGCCCACAGGTCCGGCTTTCCTCGTATTTATGCGTCTAATACATACGTAAACTAAAGATGGCATGTCCTCCTAATAATTTATCTGTGAAAATTTGTATGTTTGAATGTTTGTTCCTCAATCATGCAAAAATAGCTAAACAGATTTGGATGATATTTATCAAACAAATATTTTATTTTCGATCTATATTTTTTAGCATTTGACATGCCCAGCTACTTTTTAAAGAAAAAAATATTTGTGAATGAGGAAAAAGAGATTTTTAGTACGAGCGGAAATCGAACCCGCGTCCCTTCTAATCCGAAGAAGTGCTCTAAGCCACTGAGCGACCGTACCGACCTTTCGGTCATCCCAATCTCCTCATCACATTTGTCTTTACGACCTATGCCATCTATCGGAATGCATTTACATGCATTAATCCAATATAGTAAGTTTAATTTTGCAATTAAAATGCATACTATTTGAGGGCGCGATTTTTTAAACATTTTTGATATATAGATCAAGCATTTGACATGCTCAGCTGCTTTTTAAAGTACAAATTATTTGTGTATGACGAAAAAGAGATTTTTAGTACGAGCGGGAATCGAACCCACGTCCCTTCCAATCCGAAAAAATATAGATCATAACTGTTTAAAAAATCGCGCCATCAAATAGTATGAATTTTAATTACAAAATTAGACTTACTATATTGGATTAATGCATGTAAATGCATTCTGATAGATGGCGTTGGTCGTAAAGGCAAATGTGATGAGGAGATTGGGATGACCGAAAGGTTGGTATGGTAGCTCAGTGGCTTAGAGCACTTTCCCGGATTGGAATGGACGCGGGTTCGATTCCCGCTCGTACTAAAAATCTCTTTTTCCACATTCACAAATAATTTGTACTTTAAAAAATATTTTATTACCTGGACTAACATCTGGGATACTTTCTATCCCGCAAAAACGTTAGGTTCCTATGGGATAACTATAGAGAGAGATAGAGATAACTTATATACCATAGAGTGATGTAATTATATTATAGTGACTCAATTCTGCAGTGGGACATCCCATCTCATGTAAATATAAGCATCAGTCATGTAAATATAAGCTCATCCAACCATCAACTTTTTGACGCCCATTGCTTTATAAAGTGTCCTACGAATATTGAGAGTCTACGATTAGATGTTCAGATGTTTGTCCGTGAATCAAGCCCAAACGACGGAACAGATTTGGATGAAATTTGGTTAGTAGATAGACGACAATGTGTAACCAAAACACACCCAAGTTTGCTTACGACATAATAAATATAAATTTTGATGACGCAGACGAAGTCGTTGATGTTAGAAAATAAATAAAATGTTATGTTGTAGTTATTGGTAGCTGTAGCTCTTACATATTTTGTTGTTGAGCATACCTACAGCTTTACAATTAGATTACTTATTATTTATAATGTTCTAAGAAGATAAGTGACTGAATAAAAACTTGTCACAGGAAAAATCTTGATAGTATTATTTATATTTACAGACTCAGAAAGAAAACTGGATTTGTACTTAATTAAATTTATATTATTATTATTAAATGTATAGTAAACAATGTAACGTAGTAATCAATTGTTATGTAATATTTTTAAATTGTAATTATTTTTTAATAAGTAACAAATAAAGTCTTGGGTTTTTGTGTGAAGGTAAAAAATAACAGATAGGTGCGACAGTTGAGGTACCAAAACAACTTTTCGTGGACACGGTTAGTTTTTTACAGCGACACCTGTTGGCCTTTGGGATTATTGAATTTGATAAAACAACATATTGCATTAATGTGTTTGAACAAAAAAGAGTTCACTTTTTTAAAACGGTAGAAAATGACAGTGTAGCATCTATCTATGTGGCCAGTAACTTATAAACAATAAGTAGCGTCTTAATAACTATAATATACCGGAATTTTTTGCTCACTTTCAACGTTATCAAACTATAATGATTTTGATGGTTATTTGACTCCATTTTCAATAGATTCAAATAAAGTTGACACCCTCTCATTTTCAAAATGGTATGCGTAATCTTATACGATCAAGTATGGAATTACAAATATGTTCCTAAAACTGCAAAATAAATATTTTGAAGAAACTTAGAACACTATTACGAGTATACCAGACCAATTTGCCCAATAGTTTGCGAGGTCTGGCCAGATACAATAAAACAGGTTGCGGAGATTTACCGGTAAGACTTGATAAGTTTTTATCCAAAAAAACTAATTATGATGACAGTGTTTAGTGCTTGCGTTATATATCAAATACTTAAGTATGCAAAACGTAGCAATTTATTTGAAAGTGGAACTATAGTACTATAATTGTTTAATTTTCAAAGAAGAGGGACCATGTAAAACACTATCATATATTATAAAGGCAGATGCACATGCACATTGCTTTTCTTAAAGATTATCGATTACACACGATCCAATTAATTGATATCGAAACAATCCTCTGTTAAGAACGTTAAAGGCACTCAAATGGCTCTATCACTATCCTTTCGAATTAAGGTTATATGGTCCAAGGTTCCTTTTTAATTTTTTCTTATGGCGCACGTCTCACCCCTTTTTTAATCGGATTTGAAGCGCGTGTGCCGTGTTTTTATATTTATCAATAAAAAGTCCAATGCACCTTATTGCAGCCGTTGGGGTCACGTTTTTTAAATTTCCGTCGTAGGTGAATGTATTAATTAGTCAGTCCCGAGGCTTTGTAGCGCCTAATAATTGTGAATGTTCTTTTATGAGTTTGTTAGTATAATTTAACAGACCGTTGCGTGTATGGCCAGATAATATCATTCTTGGATAGTAGAGCCGATGGATGTTATTCATTAGACGATCCTAGGGTGGTCATATACCGAGGCAAGACTGTGTGACTCTTAATTTATCATGTTAAGTCGACATACGGAGTTGGTGGGAAATTAATCTAAAAATCAAGATAAAATATTAAGTTAAATGTTAATAGCTATATAAGATATAACTTTTAACCTTGTAACTATATTCAACTACATTATACATATATATCTAATTACGTTCGATAAAGTAAAAGTATTCAAGAATGTTATAATAAGTATGTAGTCTCGGGCAGCGTGACATTAAAAGAAATTTGCTGAGTGGAATGAATCGTTAGGAAGGAAATACTGAGGAATGTCATTAATATTCAAAACGTAACTAGGAGGGATTATAAAATAATAGCAGTAATTTGGAGCGGCACGCGTCCGCTGGCCGCCCGCTACCCTGCCACCTAAGAGAAGAATTTCTTGATAAGATATGCATGAAAATATGTCCACTTTATTACATTTTTTCCAATAAATAGCTTCAATTACAGTGACCCATATTTGAATCCTTGTCTCATATTATTCTGAAGAGAATTCACACAAGAAACCTTTGCTTTGGTATCAAATTTCGAACAATGAAAAGGAATTTTACAATAGTCTGATTTCTAAGAGCTTTAAACCTGTTCTCTCCTTGTAGATACCTACATCTGTTCAATAGAAAGTGTACTACTCCTATTATTCTGAAATGGAGAAAAAGTTTATACCTTTTAGTTAAAGCTACTACTTTACTAATTATTAGGAAGTAAAACAACATTTTGGAATTTCTAACCCTGTCATTACATTCCACTAAAGCTACAGTTTTTTTGGCAAAAGGATATCAACTGTTACAATTATAGGAGCTTGTAATTATACTTCGTTAGTTTTCCCTTCCTTTTTAATCGAAGGATATACATATTATCCATAAATTAGTTTGACTTCTAATTACTTTGGCTTTCAAGTTATAATTTCTTACTAAAACCTAAAAAGAAAATAATAGAGGTTACGATGATACTTAGGTTTTAAGTAATTTCAAAAAATGAGTTCAATACTACACAATCATACATCATATCATACATTTATTAGGTAAGCTATGCCTAAGATTATTACGTAGACATATATCCAAATTCTAACTTGAAAAAAATCTGTGTGGATGTATAGTGATGACATGTGTATGATGTATGACATTTAAGTATTATATAAAAATATATTCCATGAGAGTATCATTGGTACTAACCAATCTTGGTACTAGTACCAATGATACTCTCATGGAATATATCGATCATAGATTACTCGTTTACAGTGATTTTTTTCTTTCTATTGAGTTTTAGTTGTGCTCCTGGTGTTATACGATATCCATAAAAAATAGTTATGAAATTATAATAATCTCGTGGTCTCACGATTCGTCATCTGCCAATAGGTATTAATTTAGAAGAAAATGTGTTACGTCATGGTTTTTATCAATTGTCGTTTTGCATAAATATAAACAAATGTACACTGAATTGCAACGGTTATGCAAGCTGTGGACGTGGGTCCTTCTGCGAATTTGAATATTGGCACAAACTCTTTGTTCTGCAAAAAATGTAACAGAATATACAAAGCGAGCTATTGTTAAAAGAAGCTGTTTTAAATATTCTGCCCTAAAACGATACTGGCATAATATTTGCAAAAATATGACTTATAAAACATGAACCCATTTTTTTATAAATCCTTTTGTTCCTTCAGAAATATCATTATAAAGTAGCATTTATTGTTTAACGGTAAATTATGTAAAGTGACCAAGAATACAGCCATTGATTTGTTTAACAATTTCGTTGCAGTGTTCCATTTGTTGAGTTACCTTAAGTTAAATAAAAATGGGATAGTAAAATATACTTACTCATTACTAAGGAAAAAACTTGAAATTAAGGTCTACAAAGAATTTGTGTAAGTAAACACAATTTTATTTGACTTAAGATTAATAAAAATATGTAGTTTTTTCTTTGAAACATGCGTAAATGCATATGCTTTTCTATAAATCTTCTTTCTTGACACATACCTATTGCACGCCTCATAAGTGAAGCGTTGAGGTGGGTACTGCTCACGTTTTACGTAGAAAAACTGATTTTTCAAACTTAAAATGTCTCTATTTATCATATGTTGCACTTGTAAAATAATATATACACATACATATCAAGAAAAAACACTATTTTTAACACTCATGATATTTTTTGTGCCATTTTTGTTATTTAAACTAGTTAAAAAATTGTTTAAAAAAGTTATGTCTTGGACGTCCGTTTGTTGTAGGTAATGCATGTTAACACGATAACGACCAAAATACTTTACTAAATACTTTTTTTTTTTTTCATTTACGTATTATTATGATTACGAATAGAGCCCTATCACTTTTCACGGTCTGATTCGATGTGGTTTCATTGTTATTAAATAAACAAAAAAATTGTGAATATTTACGCTCGACGCGACACTAAAATCAGTGCTATCCGTATTTCGTGAGAACTATTTCTATAGACCAATGTAGAAGTACTTTTTAAAATTAGCGCTAGATGGCGTATAATACATGAGAAAGTACTTTTTGAAATTAGCGCTATCTATGTGATTTATTGAAAACGACTTAGTAAGACCAATACATTATTAGTTACTTATCAAATAATCAATTTTATTGTGAAAAATGAAGATTATGAGGCGTGCACTTTTGGATTTTCCAAAGTATTTTGCTAATATTTTATTAAAATATATACTTTTAGGTATCTTGCATTGTTTTGGCAAAAATCCCATTTCAGTTCGATTTCAGCTTGTAAGTACTTAATATTATTAATATTTAGGTTATTCTCAGGGGGAGATCGAGACTAACCTAGCTAGACGAAATCGGTCATGTATTGAAAGGAAGGTGGAGTCAGGAGTCTCCATGACCGGCGAGCGTGTATGAAGAGAACTATGAATGCTGAGGAAGCGAGAGATATATGCAAGAATAGAGCCTCTTAGTAACCTGTTCTCTCTACTCATCCCGCAAGGGAGATGGCGTGATGATAAGTAAGGAGGTGATTCTCTATCTCAGTCGCCTTAAATCTAATCTGACAAAGCCAAATTTAAACAATTAGGTATACGTTAGGACTAGCCCTTGTTCTAATATTATTAATACGAAAGTGAGTTTGTTTGTTATGCACGCTGTAACTACTGTGCAAATCATTATGAACTTCAGTATACTTATAGTCTGAAGCCCAGAACAGAACATACGCTTTCATCCTGGAAATACGAATGGTTCCCGTGAGATAGCTATTTTTGCATAGAGATAATTAATTTAGAATTGGCAAAGCATCTGGACGGTATCCAGGAGATGCAGGTTCGAATCCTGCTCGTGACTGTTATTTTCAATTTCACATTTTTTGTTTTTAATGTATAGTTTATACATGTCAAAGGACGTATATATTTTTTATCTACATTAGTAAAAGTATGTAGTCGTTAGATACCTTCTAATCACTTTGTACGTATCATATTTATTACTCTATTCTGTAATATGTATCTATATAATATCTCTCAGTATATAATTTCTCAATTTTTACGATGAACTTTGTACAAACATAAGAACTTGTTATCCGCAAGAAAATATGTAGCTGTAGGCATTCGGTGGCTGGATAGGCTGATCAATCATGGAGCCTACCCCTTCTATCCCGCCCAGTGTCGGCTGGCGGCGCGAAAACAAACGGCTGCCTAGCAACGCGCGGGGGAAGCGCCCACCGACCCGCTACCGCATCACTGAACCCACATATGACACACACATTTATAGCACATATGACTCACACACGTATATACACTCCAACACGCTGCACAAAGTTCATCTGCACACTACTCTCACTCTCTGTCTATGTTAAATAACATAAACCGATTAATAAGTAATGGAACTAACATTAGGCTTTATATTATGCCTCAATCTATTCATAATAGTAGTCACATTCGTAATAAGTGTCCAATATAAAGAGTCTATAATAATGAATAATACGTTTATTACATTTTAAAGTTTACATAAATAATTATAATAAATATTACCAATATTATTTAGAAAAGAATATACGAGTACTTACTACAACGATACTTGTACACACGAGCCCTTTATGTGTCTGTCAATATAGACTGATGTAATGGATAGTGTATAAATATAAAAATCTATGTAAACAACATCTGAAATGAGTTGTTATGTGTTGGTGTAATTGAGAACTGAGGAAAAGAGAGGTCTTGGCACGGAGCGCGGTGATCCATCATCCCTCCGTTGACCGCTGCCCCCACAACCACCCTCTCTTACTTTTCACTTTCTCTACATATTTTAAGGAGAATAAACTTTCCCTTCACCCCTAGCGGTTTTATTTTCTCTCTGGAATTGTAATAGAGTCGCGGCCACAGTTCGTTTCCGTTCTAAGTCGGACTTCACCAATCTTAGTTATCGTCTCTGATGACGGCATTCTCCGGACAGTCTAAAGTAATATTGTTATCATGAACATTGTAATTCTGTTGGGAGTCAACTTCACTTTACCCGTGTCAACTCTAACTTATCTTTTAAACGATTTCTTTGTGGTCCATTAAAAAGTTACTTACGAAGGTGGCTAGGTAATTCGTATCAATCTGTCTTAGAAGAAAAGTAAAGTATTTTATTGTGTTAAAGTAAGAATTTAATAAAATTTACGTAAAAAGCTTTATGTATATATTTTTTTATTATTTTTAATCTATACGGACATTAGGTTGGTACCTACCTGAGTGCACTTCATATATTTGCATTGTATATAGGGAGATTAATTGAAATTGATTTATTGGCAAACATGTTCAGTTTAGACAGATGACTCGTAAGAATACGTTGAGGATCGGACGTGCGTGCGGTGCGTGGTCCAGTGAGCGTCAGGGCAGCATCATAGTGTCTATAATAAATGAACGGGCGCGGGGGACGCTGACCAATGGTAGTCCCTCCCTCAATCAATATGATGGACTCGGTCGCGAGGGGACGATCGCTCACTGATTTTTTCCCTCGCTGACAGGGTTCGGGAGGACGCGTTTTTGCACCCTCCATGCAGTCTACAAGAAGGGAGCTAGCAATTAATAAGTGTGCTTTGGACCGCTGGCTGGTTACTCGTTGTAGTTTGGTGCCGTCTGATCATTATTATTATTTTTCCCAAACGTTGGACACTCCTTTTTCTTGTTTCACGACAGATTGCTATTTCTAAATTTATATCTTTTGAAATTGCTATACACGTAACTTGCAATGAGCAACATGTAATTACGCTTATCGTTAATTGAAATTTCCTGCTTTTATAATAGTCGTTGTTAGTACTCAACTTGTTTGAGTAACTTAGTACTAGCCAAAACTCTTCACATTTGAAGCCAAAGATATCCTCAGCTTTATGTAAATGGAAGTTACGAATCATAAAAAAATTTCAATGTTCCCATATATCTTTACTTCATATTTTCATTTAAATAAGTACCTTATCTTAGTAAAACATCTTTTAATATTCGTCAGCAGTCTCTTATTCATGAAAAGCAATTAAAAAGTAATTAGACTAGATTACTTAAAATTCATACTTTTCATTCAAAGTAAGCCTTGGAAAATTCTCTCAAAAACATCTCGCAGCTTCAAACATCGAAATATTAATCTAAGTTTAAAATTTCTTCGAGAATCGGCAAATTTTGCACTAAGTCATTAAAGTATAAAACTTCGGTCATTTCCCAGGCGTTGCTTAAAAGCCTTTTTAGGCGGAGGAAAGTAATCTTTCATTAGGAGGGGGAGGAGCTAAAACGGAAGTTCTCTTTGAAAGGAAAATTACACGTCGGATGTGTCCGCGTGACGTCGCCGAAGATGGATTTTAATTACGCCAAACAAAGTTTTGAGCGCGCGAACTCAGGTCTTGTTTGTCTACCCTGCCGTGCCTCGACTTATGGGTGTTGAGTATATGGATATATCATTATACAAGGTATTATAGGTGCCATAATAAATAGATGCCGTAATGCTTGTATATATTACATAAAGTTATGGCAAAATATTTCACCGAACAGTGGCAACTCGTATTTCCTGTGATGCCTTCCATTTTATAATTTTACATCATTTGAGAATAAAATTTTTTTTAGAACTTTTGTCTGGTTGTTAGTTCACTGCAAAAGCTATTATACTGGACGAATTTTGATGAAACTTTTTTTGTTTGATAGCTTTAGAATGGACTAAAAACCAGTATTGGTTTTATTTCGCTACTATATCCGGAACCATATCTCAATGACGACGAAACCTGAGATATGAGCCTGTAAACTAGCTTTTGTCTGCGGCGGACCCGGGGGCAAACGCTCGTGTAAATACAAAACCATGGTGATTTCATAACCTTAAGTTATGAAGAATTGGAAAATTTGGTTAATTATAATATTACGAGTACTAGCAAACCCGCCACGCGTTGCTGTGCCTCAGTTATTGTAGGTATCGTAGTTGGGTTCATATCCCACGGGAGCCATCCTTTTTTTCGGGATAAAAGTAGCCTATGCCCTTTTGTAGACCGGATTATATATGTATGTAAAATTGCATGATGATAGGATGAACGGTAAGGCAGCATATAAGACGGACAAACAAACATTGATTTTTGTATGTTAGATGTATCGATACAGATGTAGCTATAGGTGTAGAAATAGATAGGTATACCTTTTTTCCTAAACTTTATACTTATAAGAAGCTTTAATATTAAATGGTACCCCCTCCTTCAAAAGCGACTAACTTACCATAAAAACATTTGACCCTTAATCCACCCTCTTAGAGGTAAAATTTGTAAAAATGCCGTTACACGTGTTCATCTATACTATTATAAAGCTGTAACAGAGCTGTGTCTGTACATTTAAGATATTTGAGAAAAAATGTCTGTAATAGGTTATATAGGCGTGTCTAAACACAAAACGATTTTTTTAGATTTTTTGTCTGTTTGTCTGTTTATCTGTTGGTTTGTTCGCGCATCACCTAAAAACTACTGACCGAATTTTGGTGCAACTTTTTTTGTTTGATAGCTCTTGATTAGACTTAACAATTGTTATACATTTTATCCCGCTACTATATCGGGAACCTGAGATATCACCTAAAAACTAGCTTTTGGCTGCGGCGGAGCCGCGGGCAAAGGCTAGCTTATTTTAACTTCGTATTAAAACAATTCACCTCAATTCTCATATCCTATAAAATAAAAAGGCCCTGAAGGCTGTTATCAATTACTTTAATAAAGCGTCTGTAGTCTAGTGTTCGTAGTTAAATGAGCTAAAAGGTGCGATAAATCGGCCACGCCTTCACTACAGTAGCGATGCTATGGAAATGTATCGCTACTAAACTAGCGTTAATCAGAATTCATTTGCCATTAATTTGATTAGGGTTACTGGGCGCGGGCCTATCAATCCACTACATTACCATGTCAAGCGACAGGGCTATGCCGAATTGTTCTAAACAGGCTGTACCGTCCCCTGATAAGATTATCTCAGTAGTTGTTGTAGGTACTACCATTAGTAGACATTTATATTCCCACAAAAGAATTACTTATATAATAATAACTTATTGTCAATCTAACTCTATTCTATTAAAATTTTTATGTGAAATAGGAGTTTCTTTTGAAATAAATGCAACGGGTCAAAGTGAAGCAAAGAATATTTAGATATGTTTTTATTTTAGCCATATAAATTAACACAAAGTGTGAAAATGTGAAATCGAAAATAACACAAGTCACGAGCAGGATTTGAACCTGCATCTCCTGGATACCATCCAGATGCTTTGCCAATTCAGCAATCCTGACAATTGGTTGATTGGTTTTCACATTTTCATACTTTGTGTTAATGAACCAAAGAAGATAATTATTTTTATATAGCTGAGAAATATACTAAATACCTACTACAGGCAATTCCATTCTGAATACCTCAAAACTGCTAGGAAAATATTAAATTTTTCAATTGTTTTAATATTATTTATTGCAACGAACTTGTAATTTACATCTGTTAGTTGCTGACAGCCCTCGTTGCTTGTAAAACGTAATTTCGACCGATTCGTGTCCAGTACTTTTAGGTCAATTAGGCAGAGTCGCGCCCGCGTCCGCTAACTAATCACAGGGCACGCCAAACTTTATGCCGTGTTAATTTGACTAATGCGCGTCGGATTACAACAATGATAAACTGGCTTGCCGTGTCCGACGCTCGCGTAAACCCGTAGACGCATCCATCATACTTTTATGGCTTTTAATTCGTTTGCGTAAACTATTACCTACGGCTATTTACGCTAATTATCATGTACGATCTAGTGTCATCAAGCTTTATTAACTTTTGTGACTGCAATTACTTGAAGATATATCGTATTATCTAAGCAAACTCCCGGAAAGCTTATTTTGAGTCAAGATTCTGATTTTATAACACTGGCTGTGTATATTTGGGATATATAAGTAGTTTTACTTTCAGTTGACGTAAAAAAATCAGGAAAGATATTGTAAAGTGACAAATATAAGTTAAATTACCACGGGAGAAGCAATTAGACTGGTATAGGTGTCGTGTCGACTAGCAATTAGGTCGTGCTATTTAACCAATTAGTATGAAACAATCGCCCTCATCGCGCCTCCATCGCTGTGCATTGAGAATACGCCCCTATCACATTGCTTTTTCTACACCACTTTATGGTGTTTTAAAAGCCACCTCATTATTCGATTATTTTACAAAAAAAGAAGAAAATTCGTTCAAAATTCGTAATTGGTCCGTACATAGGGGACAATTTATGGTTGCCATGTTGCCATTGTCATAGAGTTATTGTTGTTTTGGGAGTACCATGACATGTCGCTAATACATTACTTATATAGCGTGGCTCATGTTAAATTTTGTAACAAATTTAATTCAATCAAGCCAAGTTGCTGGACATTATTTGATTATTAAAGCAATTTTGATAATACACCCTACTGATTACCATTTTTGTATCATGTGAAATATGGAAAATATATTTAGAGTTATAATTTATTTAACTGCCTTAGTGGCGCAGCGGTAGTGTTAGCGACTACCGATTATTAGATCTCGGATTCGATCCCCGGGTCAGGCGGTGCTATGGAGCTTTTTCGTAAAAAGAAAAATTCTCAGTAGCAGACCAGAGTTTAGAAAAGTACCCGTTGGCGGTAATAGGCTCGCCCCATATTACGTGGGACTTAAACATAGATGGCGAACCGTGGGTGTGTAATAAACCTCTGCCCACCCTTTTTTGTAACCGCACACCCCATCGTTCAGGGCAAAGAACAGGGTAGTGTGGGGGAAACCTCTGCCTATCCGGGGATGCCATTTCGCTTTTTTGCTAAGCTGCAATATTCCCGTCAGGTTTACTTGATTTTACTACTATCCCGACGTTTCGAATACTTTACAGCATTCATGATCACGGGTGGACTTAGATGATAGACGTCTAAGGCGCGATAGATTCCGTAAACGTAGTTTTATTTCAAAATGTGTAACATTCGCGTAAATATCAGAAAGTATTATTTCCCGTTAGATTATTTCCTATCCACAGATAATGGGCTATTTGGTCATAAGACATGAAAAATTTAGAGAACCTTGTAAAGATAATTATGACTGGCAAAGTAGAGGGAAAGAGACCACGTGGACGGACAATTTATAAGGAATGTAACATAGTTCCAGTGGACCGCTAATGAAGGCGGAGAGACGGCACACGGAGGGTTTCTTTGGTGGGTGCAGGCCCCACACTACCCTGGTCGTTGCCCCGAACGATAGGGTGTGCGGTTAGGAAAATTGTTTCCCGCCAACAAAAAAAAAAGGTGGATCAAATAAAGGTTGTAAGGGAACTGCCAGTCATCATAACAAATCCTGCTCCTGACTGTTATTTTCGATTTCACATTTTTTTCACTTTGTGTTTAATGTATAGTGCTAAGCATGTCAAATGCTAAAAATATATATAAAAATATCTAAATATTTAAAGGGTTTGCGTCATTATTAGGTAAAATCTTAATTGTAAAATTAAGTTTACCTGGTCGGTATAATGTATGAAAATACTTCCGACAGATGGCGCAGGCGTCACCCAAAGACGTTAAGTATGATGTGTTATCGAAATTAGCAGTCAGGAGCAATTGTCAGGATGGCTGAATTGGTAAAGCATCTATGCAGGTTCAAATCCTGCTCCTGACTGTTATTTTCGATTTCACATTTTTCACTTTGTGTTTAATCTACCTAATATAATTAAAATCGTATAGTTATGAGTAAGCTCTTTACTGAAAGTGTAATAATTTTAAGTACTTATTAACAAGGATATCGTTCCTATGATAATATGTATCAATAAATAGAATGAGTGATAATTTGTAAATATGTGTTCACAAATTGTGAGTACTGTCGTTTACTAAAGTGGTTTTACTTCACCATTTTCAAACAGCAGCTCTTTCGAATTATTTGATTTCAAATGCAATTATTAAAGTATATTATTTTTGATAGCTACCTCTTCTTAAATACTTATGTTAGAGAAAACCAGGACATACCGCAATTTCAAGTGAATTATTTTAGTTAAAATATTTTCAGTATAATGATAAGCTTTGTAGTCCATGATTTACGTTATACGTGTTAAAACTATTATAAACATTTTAGTTTTTGGTCCTGCTTACGTATATATTCTGAGCTTTTACTTACTTACTTATCATCACTCCATCTCCCTTGCGGGGTAGGCAGAGTGCCAAAAGACTCTATTTTTGCATACATCTCTCGCTTCCTCAACATTTATAATTCTCTTCATACACGCTCGCTGGTGTCGGAGACTCCTGACTCCACCTTCGTTCAATACATGACCGATTTGTTCTAAGTAGGTGAGTCTCGGTCTCCCCTTGTACCTACATTCTATCTGAGCTTTTATTAACAAGATAATTAAAAGAAGAAGAAATGGAAATAATTTTATCACTTTAATTTAAAATCCTAATTTATTATGAACCCATTACTGGGGCACAAGTCACAATTTAGTTAATAGAAAATAAATCCATGTATTTAGATATTTTTATATATATTTTTAGCATTTGACATGCTTAGCACTATGCATTACAATTATTTCACATTTTTCACTTTGTGTTTAATAAATCCATGTATTATACACACAGAACTAACGGACACAAACTATGCTTGTTTTCTTAATAAACACTTTTGTTGTAGAGTGTAGCGCGGCAATGTGGTCTGTAGTCTTCAATTGATGGGAGAGGGTGACTGTACTTTATTCATTTGTGGTCATGTTATGCGGGAACATTTTATATCACCATGGTGCGACCTACGAACACGTCTATTAGGATACTGTGACTTTGTTACAGGGGATTTTTATATACGTTGCGATGGAAAGAGATTACATGAAATTTGTATCGCTTGCCGATACATAACTTGTCTATTAATTAAATATTTGCACTGATAAGATAGCCACATCCTCCTAAATTCCACAGTGTCTCAAAACAAAGGTCTACGACCCACGTGTGTTACCAGCGATGATAAACGGAACAGAAACGTACGTCTTTGCTCGTTGACCTTGTATCGAGGCTCCATATCGCTCAGTGTGCCATTGAACGGGCTACATTTGTGTTCCTCTACGTGACCATATCCGTAATACGGAAATTTATTAGGAGAACAGCAGTGACGGACCTGGCCCACGGGGTTAAAATTCTGAAGTGGCAATGGTAAGGCCACATCGTTCGAAGTAACCGACAATCATTGGAGAGGAAATGTTCTCGAGTAGCGATTACGTATACGGCAGAGCAGCGTAGGAAGGCCGCTCACAGGTAGATCGACAATCTGGTTTAAGCCCGAGGAGCCGTTGGATGCAGTCTACATGGGACCACTCGTAGTGACGCTGCCTTGGGGAGGCCTATGTCCAACAGCGGACGTCTAAAGACAAGTGGTTGGATTCTTTATTAAGGTTATTTTTTTAAATTAATTTGATTTCTAAGTATACAATACTCTTTCGCAATCTACATACAATCATACAAACTTAGCACGTCGCTGTGCCTCAGTTTATAAGAAGAATACCTTTAGTAAATTGAACAAGGCAGCGATGTTGCGGGTAGGTACAGGTTTGTTATAAATCGTTATCAATATCGTTAGAAATGTAATTCCGTGTGTTTGTACATTAAAGGCAGGTGTATGCATCAAACATGAGAAAGATTACAGCCTGGCTAGGTACAAAATTTAGGATTATTTATCGTGCTACTCTCATGTTACGTGTAGGTACTTGTACAAATAAATATGGTTTATTACTATTCTAATAATAACTTAGTATGTGGTGTTTATAACACCAAGAAAATAATTATCTTCACGTCGAAAAGCAGTTTACTATTCACAACTAATATTCTATAAGGAAGTTAAGCGTGTTGCCACATATTATATTTAAAATAACCAGTTCAATCTTATGATCGATAGAAGACTAAAAAAGATAAAAGAGGCTACCTGTTATTTATTAGAGTTCATACGTAATACTGATTAAAAAGGCAAAATATCGATTCAAATTAAGATGCGCCCCGCCCCGCCTTACTCGCGATTGGCTGTTAACTCTACCATCGAAAGGGTTATTATTAGGGCCCACTGTGGCGCGCGCGCACCGCCTCACTACCGTCTTTTTAGCTTTTTTACCAACGTTCACTTTTTACCAACACACGATGCAATATGATTGGGTGAAAGGGTTAGGGTATAAATAAATCCGTGGCATCTACAACGGCTAACTTTACACATAGGGCGGTGCCCCTTTAAGAGTGAAAGGGTTGGGTTGTACATAATTTTGAATGGGGTTGTCCGGTGGGGTCTCGAGGAAGCGTAATTCATAATGGCGTTGATAAATGGTTATATACAAATTGTTTGAATTGTTTGATTGTGTTTATAATATTGCGGTGATATTAGAACCACACACGTACCTAGTTGTGTTTTCTTTGTTTACGTATAGATATAATAATTTATGCACCTACGAAGACATATTACAGCTTTGGTACCAACTACTATTTAAGTATTTAAACTCTCTTAATACTTGTAAACATCTCAATTTATAGTCAGTACTAAAGAGTCGTTGAAGTCTGGGCATGGTTATTTAATTGCGATAATATGCATATACCGGCATAAGTTTTATTCCCCAATATCACCGATATAACTATCCCGTAAAGCGGGAGATGTATACTATCTTATATTAGGTACAAATTACCCGATATATTATAAAACTTATAATAATCTTTTTCTTTTTAAAAGACATCACTCTGCACTAAGGACTAATCTTTGTATCGCAAGGGACTTTACAAAAATATAATTTTACGGATTAAGAACAACGAGTAGTGGATCACACAAAGAGTTGTTCTGTGTGTGAATCGAACCCACAACAGTTGGGCGGAAGGCCGGTATCTAAACCACTCCACCATCTGTGCATTTAAAGTAGGCAGTAGGCACTAACATAAACATTGAAGGTTTATAAAATATTGCAGTGGATAAGTGGCCTTTGTATAGTATTTGTCATAATGCCTTTTTTTATTAAGCTAGTAAATCCTTTATGGATAACCTCTGCCGGGCCAGTGAAGAGATAATGCCGTACTCCCGATTTAGTAACCGGTATACCTACTTGTTAAAACCCCGCAGTGTTCCTCCAGACTTCCTTTAGCAGGAGGCGAGTTATACACTCTACACATCAAACAGCGGGCCTGCTGTTAGGGTGACGGACTGCCCTCACCTTCAGGCCAGCGCTCATAGGGAGCGGAAATCGACTAATAGCTGAACATCTGCCACTCACACTCAGCCGTGTCCTTTGCAAGCATCACTTCCTAGCAAAAGAAGACTGTGACGTCCCACCCGCTTTCACTCCAGACCAAGGCCGGTACGACGGCCGGGTGCGCCGTATTCTCTGGAAAGCCTTATGTCCTCAGGGCAGTCCCCGCAGTGATAGCACCGAGCTGTCTCTTCACGGTCACAAGGGACCTCGCTTCCAGTTCCCACGGCGGAATTCCAGGAAGAAGGCTCTCCCCTTAATGAAAGATCGGACGGTATGCCCTGATTAACCTGACGGCCATTGCTCCTTGGGGTCTCCTCAAAATTACAGTAATGCAGACCGTCAGGGTACCTGCCCAAACTCGGGTTCCATATAAAGTCATAGATCATACCATTTTCATATTTATAGTCTCCTACAAGAGGTATCGGGTCCCTTTAAATTCGGGAGCAGCTGCGAAAGTGCGGCTGATACGCTTGTCAGTTTAGGCACAAACCCTCAGAGTAAAGTAAGGTCCGAAGGTCCATTGGCTATCGAGAACCAGCCTGAGATAAATCATGGTTGCCAATGCGACCACCTCCCACTACAATCACCTTGCAGATCAGTAGTGTCAGTCATAATGCCTAGCTCAGTTTTATTTATCATGGGGCCTATATCAGGTTATCCTTACTAATATTATAAATACGAAAGTAAGTTTATTTGTTACGCTTTCACTCTGAACCAATCATCATGAAATGCACACATATAGTCTGGAAAAGGACATAGGCTAATTTTATCCCTGAAAAGTGCATATTTCCTGTGGGATAATTATTTTTGCAAAGAGATAATTAGTGTGCCATGGATTATAATGAATTTATGTACTGGAGTTCATGCCGATAGAGTCGCGGGCAGATTCTAGTATAATATAATATAACAGTCACATTGAGCCAGATGTGTAGAGTGTACATATCCGTATTCTATTGACGACAAATTTAAACTTAAAAATTTATTGTACTTATTATTTCTAGATGTGATACTTACTATAAACATAATGCTTTTAATGTAAACTGTATAATTATTGGCACTCTAAGCATATTTAAGATGGATATATATATTTTTTAAATTGATAGGTGTTTAAAAAGTCAGCAAACATTGATAAAGGGTTATCTGGTATGTATATTTTCAAATAAAAATGCATTAACCAATCTAATTAGAGATTTTTAATAGAAAAAAAACCTAATATTTAAAATTACAGTTATTGGCACCACAAGTACAGTTATTAACACATAGTAATCAGTCATTGGCACCTAATAAAGTAAGATTATAACAGAAAATTGGTCAAAAAAAGCACTCGTTGCCATTATTCACCTAAAACTAAGCATAATAATAAATAATCTATGTTACAGACATTCGAAATATTAAATAAGAAACTTTTAAACTTACCTTCTGAATTGATGACTCTTATTAAAAAGTGATGTTTTAACAGTTCTGCATGGTGCCAGTATATATTTATTTTCTTTAGTGCTGCCAGTTATAATATTATAAAGCCTACATTTTTCTGCAAACAATGTTAATATTGTAGATTATGAAAAAAGTAGAACAGATGTTTTTTGCTATACCAGTTCATAATATTTGTATTTAAAAACCCAAGGTGCCAATGACTAAGGGGGTGCCAGCAATACTATAGTTTACCCTAGTAATACCTAAAATTTATTTTAAAGTGCGAATTAGTAACATCTCATAATCTTTACACGTAACATTTAGCTGTGTGTTAATCTGTTGACATTTAAAATTAACTTTTGTTGACATTAGTACGTTTATGCAAGTGTCATAAAGTAAGGGGGATCGTAGCGGGCGGTGTGACGTGATATCTGGACCTGCACGAGGATTATAGAGGGAACACCTTGCTTGATGGTGAATGGTTCGAGAGCTTGTCAACGCGCTCGTAATGCCTCGAAATACATCTAAATTTAAACGGATTACAGTACTATTATAGTTATTGTCTGATTTTTCAACGGGTACAGCACGTAATATACCTAGGTATTTAGTTATAATGCTCAAAATTCAAACTGTTTTGTCAATATCCCCACACTACGTAAATACATGTAACCTAGTAGATACTCGTATTTTAGAATGAACAAATTATTGCGAAAGTGGAAAAAGAGAGCAGTACTTACGGAATACGAACCAGCGTCCCTTCCAATCCTGGGAAGTGCCCTAGATCGCTAAGCCATAGCAGTAGCCGACGGCTACACCCAATCTCCACTTCACAATTACCTTTTAGATGTCTTTACGACATTCCCGCTTGCAGTAAAGCTCTTTTTCTCCACTTTCACAATAATTTGTTCTTTAAAGTAGCTGAGCATGTCAAGTGCTAAAATACAAATCAAAATATGATAATCATGATATTTAAAGCTAAGTATTATATAAATAATGTTATATAAATTAAAGTATCCGATTTAAGATTTTTAGGTACCGAAGGAATGTAACATAGTTCCAGTGGCCCGCCAGTAAAGGCTGAGACGGCACACGGCGGATTTCTTTAGTGGGTGAAGGCCCCACACTACCCTGTTCGTTGCCCCGAACGACGGGGTGTGCGGTTAGGAACATTTTTTCCCGCCTTAACAAAAAAAAAGGTACCATTTATGGCATAGGTATAGCTAAATTGATCATGTATTTTTTTCTTGAGGCATAAAATTATGTAGATACCTATATTTACTTACTTTATTTACAAAACGATGTCCTATTTAAGAAACGTCCACTGCTTATTTAATGTTGAAATATATCTTGCATAGGGCAGGTGTGTGTACCTTAGTCGAACAAAACTATAAATTTATTAAGTCCCATTAGAAACAAAATCGATTAAAAAAACAAAAGCTACAATTAAGAACAAATGACAGCAGGTTGGTATACAAAGATGCCGGAGCAAATTATCTTGCAAAATCTATAAAAATGAGATCTGAGATGTATGGTATGTCGTAGGAGACCCAAACAACCCTAATATATTAAAGATCGAACGTCTAGCGGCTCCATAAATTATCTATTAGTTGAACATCACTTGACATGTCCACAATAGAATAAGTTAACTATTGTGCAACCGGATTGGAATTGGTGACGAACATAGTGTCAGAACGAAACCCTTCCCGCCTTCACCTGCATTCCCACGATCCGTAGAAAGTTAATTCATACGCAAGAATAAGGTTTGCGCAAATAAAATTTCACGTCAAACATTCAAATTTTACTTATGAAAGGGTCTTCGATCGGGTGTTTAAACTCATATGAGTTGGCGTGGGAATTCCCTACTGACAATGATTATTTCAACTGTTACGTGTATTCTTGGTCATTGTGCCGATGTTTTGTTTTTTTAATGATGCGTCATTGATTTTATCGATGTTTTAACTAATATCTACTGTTTACCTTATGGTGTTTTCGTCTGGTGTAAGTTATTAGATCTAATTCAATAGTACAATATTTATGATATCTGGTTTTTATTTCAAATCGAAACGTTTTTTATTGGGCACACATTCATAATCGACTTATAACATTGTAACTCAATGAAATGTGAGAGACAAATTGAAAATATTTTGTGGTATTTGGATATTAGCAAGTAGGTATGATTGAAGACCGAGATGGTTCAAATATAAAATAAATATCTCTAGGAACATAACAGAACAGAATATGTCAACGAACAGGGTAGTGGGGGCCTTCACCCACTAAAGAAACCCGCCGTGTGCCGTCTCTCCGCCATTACTGGCGGGCCACTTGAACTATGTTACATTCCTTCGGTTCCTAAAAATCTTAATTCGGATACTTTATTTATATAACATTATTTATTACATATAGAATATGTTCCTAGAGAGAATATGTTCCTAGAGAATTGAATTCCCGTACATTACTACAATCATAGATTAAAGATACCTACCTACATAAATTCTTTGATTATTTTTATTTTTTAATACTAATAATAGCTCATTTCATTTAAGTATCAAGACTGGCTTATTTAATTCAAGTATCAAGTATCTATTCTGGAAATTAGTTAACGATGTTAAGATGGCGAAGTGGTTTTGATACCGGCCTCGCTCTCGTGGGTTGTGGGTTCGATTCCTGCACAAGACAACTCTTTGTGTGATCCAGAGATGGTTATCCTGAGTCTGGGTGAACTTTGTGTCCGTGAAATTGTATGTTTGTAAAGTCCCCCCTGATACAAGGATTATTCTTTAGTGGTGTAGTTTATAAAAAAAATGGTGTACCTTTTGGTTTATCTAAACATCATCGTTAATTATTACTAAAAATTATGTTATTTATGTGTACCTACGTATATGATATCTTTAGTGACATGCCAAGAAGTAGGTCGCACGACTATATTATCAAACTTCATAAAATTGTGCAAGTTTTATTGTTATCATTAGTTCTTTGGATTTGTAGAAATCCATTTTACGTTTTTGGACAATAATGTGTAACTCAGAAGCAGGTACGCAATAGCTCATATAACATATTCTGTATATTATGAAACATTGAATACCTTGTAGATGTTAACAAATTGATAATACTTTAACTAACAACAGAAGTCCATAGAATGCAAATAATAAACGCAATCGGTCGATCAGCTCCCGAAGAGCGCATATTCCCACGTGTTTCAGCTTAAAATTTGCTAAAGGATGAGAGTGGCGCATCTTATAGTCGGCACAAAAACGATGAAGGTCAGTAGAGAAGTGAATCTTCTCGTCTTGCATCGACCCTTTCACTCTCGATCTATACCTGCGCTTTTTATTATGTTTCCCGGAATCGCCTCAGTACAACAGGACCGACCGCCAAATCGGTGTGTCTCAAAGTTTCATGACTGCAACAAACTGTTGGGGTGGGATTCATTACGTTTAATTCTCTTTACAAATCTAGGTTTCTAGTAATGAAAATGGTTAAAGAATAAATTATTTGTGAAATTGGAAAAAGAGAGCTTTACTGCGAGCAGAATATTCGGTTATTTAGAATTTAATTTAATGATGTCCTTCTTTAAGCAACTTTCGTCAAATAGTCCCCTTTAGAATGAAACACGAAACGTTAGACGAACTTTCGTTACGCTTCATTGTGATTGGTCGCCTGAATAACGCGTTGAAATCTCGACTAATCAGGAATCACGCGTTGGACTGTTGATCAATCATAATGCCTCGAAACGAAAGTTCATCTAACGTTTCGTTTTTCATTCTAAGGGGGCAGGTGTCAGATTAAAATCGGCTCAAGTATGTCATCATCGATGATAAAATATCTATGGTAACCTGCATATTTGATGCAAATTTGAATCAGTACTTACGCCCACATTTATTCTTATTTACTGCCATATACAGCACTTCTAGTGTTACTGAGTATTGGTATATATTTCGTATTTATTTATTATAGGTAGGTAGGGTTATGATAGTGATACTTTCCTAATTAGATTTTAAGATCTAATTTTAACTTTACGAATAAATATTTTATTGGTTTATTCTATATTGAGAAACATAGACCATTGCGCCGAATAGGCTGCAATATTTCGCAAATTCTACTTTTACGAAAGGGCCTAAAATAAATCAAATGAATATGGGATGGCCACAAAAAGCCGGGTTAATTACTGGCCCATGGGATACTCCAATGAAAGGATGTATCGATTTTCAGTTGGTATGTTTTGGAATTTTATCTTTTAAGACATCATTTGAGCTTTAATTCATGTAAGTATGTATTGTATATGTAAATCTATAGTAGGTTTTATAAGTGTTAAAGTAAGTAAGTGATTTTAATAAAACAACATATGAAGTTCTCGAAACACTGTGAGTTGTACTTACTGATCTATGGTCCTTAGTCAAGATGATCAATCTTAAAGTATACTTTTTATAGTTGATAAGGTTTCCATTATATCATATTTGTAAATAGAATTACTTTTCTTTTCTATAAATTAACTTTTCTATAATATTTATGTTTTCTTAGGTAGGAACTAGGTCACAATGAAACGGTATCTTTGTGTTCGGATACCTACATTCTTTTATTTTTGGAAACAATAATAAATGTTTCAAGGTGCTTAGCTCGCATAATTTACATGCATATAAGTCGAAATTATAGTTACCATGCTATTGATCCATAAAGGCGCTATGCATGTGCAGTGTTAGAATTGAACGGTGTACCTACTCGAAAGGGTAAGCGGCCAGCGGATCACTGAATGTAACACCTACGTTTCGAATATACTTTTTTTGTTAAGATGGTAAAAATGTACTTAACCACACATCCCGCCGCTCGGAGCAACGAATAGAGTAGCGTGAGGGGCTCTCACCCTCTAAATAAGCCCGCCGTGTGCTGTCTGACCGCCTATTGGCAAACCACTGGAACTATATGTCATTACTTCAGTGGTCGCGTTTTCAAGTAATTTGTACTATAACGTGTAGAGCTTATATAATATTAACTGATCCGGTGAACTTCATACCACCTCAGACTTTTTTATAGAAGAGAATATAATATGTGAATAGGGAAAAAGAGATTTTTTGTAGGAGCGGGAATCGAACCCGCGTCTTTTCCAATACGGGAAGTGCTCCCACTGAGCTATCGTACAGACCTATTTGGTCCTCCCGCCGGCCGTACACGCTGATATCAACGAGAGAGAGAATCACTAAAATTTCAAAATCAGTCAATTAGTTCTCGAGATATCATAAAAAAGCCGTTTCATACAAAATATATGAGAAAAATAATTTTCTTCATGATTCTTTTTCGGAAATGTTTCTATCGTTTTAATAGTTAATTCTGCTTTTCCCAGCGGAATAAATCCAACAAATCAAAGAGCATATAAATTGGTTTTGGCGTACTTGAGTTATAAATAGTGTAATTAAACTCATACTCAGAATAGTTTCAATGAAATTTAAAATCACTTGTCACTCATCCACAAATTTGGCAAGATTTGCACAATATTTAATAGTATTTATTGAAATAGTTTTTGCAAGCAAATTTACCTAAATCTCACCTTTGTGTTCAGGTAAACTAGTTTGTTTGTGACTATGAAGAAGTAAAATGTACTTTACATAAATTGGAAAAGGTTTAAATTAAGTTGAATGTATGAATTTGATTTGTAACATATTGATGTAGTTCTAAAAATCGATATCGGAGTTTCGATCATTTATAACTCACGACTGACGGCCAAACAAAACCACTGCATAAAAAAAAATTGGAATGCGAGAATGGAAGAGTGGAAATGAAGTATTATTGCAACACTTGCACTTTCGACGGTGTCTTTTGTCGGATCAGATTGCGGGAGTCTCCGGTTTCATATCAATTGTTGTTATGCCTACACGTGGTTCGACAAGGCTTATATGTAGGTATGTATGTGATTACTTCTCAGCCCTTATATATCTTCAAAATATCGTTATAATTACTGCAGAATATTGTTAACAATATAACTTTATGTGAGGAATATTAACAACAACGTTTTCGTTGCATTTTAGGATACAGGCTCTAAAGTGTACTTTTCGATCAAGTGTACCTTTTAGAGAAACTACTAAACTTCACATAGCACACACCTCTACTTATTTGAATTGTTTTGTAATTACATGTATATTTGTTCACATATTATTAGATACTGTTTGATGAAGGAAGAATCATGAGCAAAAAAGGGCAAGAACCTCCTTATTATCATTCCTATCTGCTCCTTGGTACCCATCTTATTCTATTCTTATTATCCTTCCTCTCCACCCACCTCCTATCCCTTTCCTTGGAGATGGTGACGGTCGCGTGAAATCAGTGATATTCTGGTATAACTAGCGTCTATAGGCTATGGTAACCGCTTACACTCAGGTGGGTCGTATTCTTGTTTGCCACCCATGTAGTATTAAAAAAACATTTTTTTATTGACGGTTTGTGAAGACTGCCAACCCGCTCTGGGTCACAGTTGTGAACTACGTCCTGAACCCGTCTCACTCTGAGAGGAGACGCAAGTCCAACAGTGGAATATCAATAGGTTGAGAATAAAAATCTGTAAAATGTACCTACATAATATATTTATTTCTAATAACTAATTTTTATTAGAGAGCTACCTGCTTTTATTAGGGACATAACCAAACAATTTTTTTGAGTACTAAATAAAATCTGTTCAATTAAAACAATAGAACATGATCCTATTGTTGAAATAAGATTAGCTTTAAAACAATAAGAACAATACAAATTTGATTGCACTAGGATTGCTTTTTGTTTTTAAGGGAAAATTGCAGCAGACTCTACTAATACTTTTACTCTATTTTATAGGTTCGAGTGGATAAATGTACGTAGTATTAAACATATATTTATACAAACCATGGCTTGTATTTTCATCTTAAAATTTCTTTGTCGGCATGTTTAGATGTAACTAACAATAGTAAGGATTGAGTGATTTTATACTGTAGGTCCCTTATAACGCAAGTGAAATTTATCGCTTCGATGCACCGCGAGACCGCAGAAAATTATACGCAAACTAGTACTAAACTAAAGTAAAAACGAAATTGTTGTAAATTTTTTATGACTTTTTCAAACAAAGAAGCTGTAGAATTATTACAAACAAGTTATTTCTATAAATACACATTCAGTCTCATGAATAAAATACAGAAAGAGAAACTTAACGTAAGCCTGCCTAAATAGACTTCATCATTTTATTATTTTTTAATTGGCTTAATTTTTTTTTGCAATGGAAATTATGTAATCAGCTCAGATTATAAATTTATAATCTGAGGTAATAAGGTCCTTTGCATAATACTTAGTGAACGAGGTTGTTATTTTACAACTAAAAAAATAGTATTGGGTATAATAATCATTGATTTTCGCGGGAACGTTGATATTGTTATTTTTATTAACATCAATGTTATTTGCTGTAATTCTTAACTCGCATAGCGCAGTGCATCGCACGCGAATGCTTTCGCTTGCCTGCACTCGAGTGGCGTGTACACGTGCACTGTATGATTTTCAAAGGATTTTTTACAATAAAACATGTGCTGTTTTTTGCTTAACCCACTTTAAGCTCGATTATAACCTTCTTACCTACATTTGCTTCGGTTTTTGTTAAAGTGTAGCTGCGCGAAATGTTACATTCGACCATTTCTATTGATAAACGCCGCGTTTTAAGATAACTGTAGGTACTTATGAGACGCTATGTAAATACTAAGTATTAAACTTATAAGCTTTTATTAACATGGCCAGCTATTTCCTTAGTGATTAAATTCATCATATTTTAAATTTGTTTTTTATATAAAAAATTTTTATGCTGTAAGCAGGCAGTTAACGAGCCACAGATCACTTTATACTAAGTGATAACTAACGCTCATGGAGTCAGCAATAGTGCACAGCCAAGCCGCTACCCGTCATGAAGATCAACCACTACCGGCGCTTGAGAGGAAAGAGGATCAGATTCTTCTACAATCGAAATACATTGAGATGCTTCACGGCCATTACGAAAACGGTGGCACCCATCTGTTCAGGTCTAACAACTAATGATAGCTTCCACTTGATAATACGGCCACCACCAGTAAAATAATAAAAAATAACAAGTGGTGGCTAATCGATGCACAGTGATCATTCTTTGTTGGTTTTGTAGTTACGATATTATTGAGAATTAACTAAGAATAAGGTTAAGAAGAAACTGTTACATAAACCCATCGCGGACGCCTACCGGTTTCTTTTTGAGAGATAGGTGCGTGAGACCACTCTTATTAAAACGTGTTTTTTTCTAATTTCATAAATTTATCCGTGTGGTGACGGATTAAGAATACAAGTGTCACCACCCCATTCTTTCCCACGGGTGTCGTATGAAGCGACTAAGGGAAGTAAGCAATTATCATCCATTGCATGACTGGTGGTAGGGCTAGGTACCAAGTGGGAGTACTCACTTGGTATCCGGCCCGAGCGGGTTGGTACCATTATCTCCCGTGTGACCGGCCATGAAGCACATCGTTGCGTTTTGGATGTAGCAGGAAATAGCCGTTTATATTTCATTTCATCCGTGAAATGAATTGGTGAGCAGCGGCTTGACAATACTCTCGGTATAGTCGAGTCCATGGGCGACGGTTACCATTTACCATCAGATGGACCGTGGCTCGTCAGCCATTACAGGCAATAAAAAAAAAAAATTAATAGATAACCCATGCTGGTTGAGTACTTCAAAGTAAATATCTACTTTACTATAAATCGGCTTCATTATTTGTGTGATTGTTAATTGAAATCAGCCGAAAAATGTACAAACAATCCGATAGATGGCGTAAAACGTGTTAACGTACGATAGTAAAGTAGAAATTCTTTTCTGCGCTTATGCCCAAAAACTTCTTCTCATCCCCTGTCTATCATACTTGTATTCTTGTCCACTTCGTATCCCTTTCCCTAAGATTGATAATGCACGAGTGATGACTCCGGTATACGGTAGTGCTTACCATCAGGCGAGTCGTATCCTTGTTTCCCTCCGTATATAGTATATAGTATAAAAAAGATCAGTGAAACGGATTTCCTAAATGGTTGTGCCGCCTGCATCCACAGTTTTTTTTACATCAGCGTGTCAGTCCATCTGATAGTAGTTCTACGCCGTCAGATACATGGTCACCACTCGAGAACTTTCCTTTCTCAGCGGCTGCTGGTTTATTGAGATCTTCCTCAACTTTCCAAACGCTGCCCAGCCGAACTGGATTTGTTGATGGCTCTTTCTCGAATTTGTGTCTGTTCAATTGGACTGTTTGTTCCAGATAGATATAAGGACGGATGGTATTAGATATGACTTTTGTCTTATCCATAATCATTTTTAGGCTCCCTAACTCTGCTGCTTATCGATCACGATACCAGCATCCTCTGAAAGTTATCTCAAAAGAAATATGAATTTCCTAAGCTTTAAATTGTCTTTAACGCTCTAAAATTCACTCATGAAATGTTGTTGTAATAAGAGTAGGTTATTATAAAAACGGTAATTAAAGAATAAAAAACTAGATAAACGTTAAGGCCCACCAGTTTCCGACCATCCCTGTTTGAGTAGTTTCAATATTGCAATCTGAAATTCATATAGGTACAATAATGTTGATAACAGTAATTAATACTGTTCCTATCAGTAGATTTTACCTATTGACTGCTAAAAGTTCAAATATAAATGAATGTTTTTAACCATCCACTGAAGCTATAGATTAACACCAATATAACAGTGTAAAAAAGATATAGGTATAAATGTAAATTATTTATTTTTTCACCTGTCTGCATATACTTCGTAGACATACGGGCACGAAAGGCGTGAACAAAAACACTGTGAGACTTGTAAAATTTGTTTATATAATCCAGTTAAGTGTGTGTGCATGTAAATGAGATGCCTTACACATGGACCACAGGAAGTTTTGCGGAATATTGCACATCTTGTGTAATAATAACAGGGTTGCCACGAGAGTGGAATCTAATTATCTATATCACTTTGTTTGCTTCATGAAACTTTATTTACACTCATTATATTACGTTTTTATTTTATTGAAATATAAATAGGTACTTGCTTACACGTCCACGTTTTCTTTATGAGATGAACAATCAACTAATACACCATTGTGTAAGCTAGCCAAGCTTTTTTTTAGATTACCTTTCGTTAAGCTAGCTTGGAATGACTGCTAATAGTTTCATACATTTAATAGATCAACAGTAATGCTCTAAGCCAAGACATAAAAAACGCTTTGTCTTATATTTTTACTGGTTATAGTACGAGTACTAAGCACTTCTTTAATCTCACTTCGGTACTTAAACTCCCTGTCAGCAAAGATGAAAAAAAAAAACATTCACTACAACAACTTTCACTTACTACAAAAATCCATAAATTAACTAATTGTACACTGTATTTCTATTTTATATGAATATTATTTGGTCGTAGTGTCAGCCCTCGACATAGTCGTGTAGTATCCCACGGATGGTGTAACCTGAGTCGGGTGTCCGGAGCTTCCGTCCGGCTTTTAGCGGCGTCTCATCGGTCACTGAGCCCCGCCCGCCCATCCATCCTCGTACTCTCTAATCAAACAATGTCTTGAAAACGCCTACACCCAACTCAGATGAAAATCGCGCGGACTAGGTTAGGTTGTCGCATTCCTGTAGTGTGTTGAAAGGTATGAGATAGAAATTAACATCGTTGTGTAGGTGTTAGATAACGAAGAAGAGCGAGGTGGCCGGTCGGTGACGGCCGCCTCCCGAAGTCATTAATATTAATTAGGCGCGGTACTGCGCTACTCAGACTCAATGCGCGGCCTCTTTGCTTCTGACTCGCTGCGAAAATTAATTACTCGCAATCTTTATGTTCCAATTATAAAGGCCTTTGCAACAAATTAAATCTGTCCGGAGCAGCCCTCTTTTGAGAGAGGTTTCACTCTCTTTGTGGGCTTGATAAATGTTCCTTTACAAAAATTCTTTGAATTCAGCAAAATGTAGATATTTGGCTTAATACATTAAATTGCGATATCTACCAGAAGGTTTTAACTATAGAATTATAACAATAAGACTGCAATTTTCGATAAGTTCGTTACTCTTTGGAAATGTGTGTAATTGTTCGCTAACCGTCGAAGGAATAAAAGCGAAATGGATTCCCGAATCCAGCTTTTGCATAAGTGTAGACGACTTCCGCGTTTGTTCAGAAAAAAACTAAATTTCACACAAAAACTACAAGTTTCCCTTTCATCGCAGACCAAAATATTTAAAGGCCGTAACCGGATACCTCGGAGTGGCTCTTGGAAACAAAGCAAAAACCACCAACGTGTTATTACGCGAAACCAACATTTAATAAGGTTATTTTTTATTTTGCATTGGTTTTGGTTATCCATTAATTCGTTTGAGCAAAAAAATATTTGGGTGCATGAGGCCTGCGTTACATTTGAATAGTTCGTTGGCGCATGTATTGTTGTAGGAAGATGCGGAAATGGGATATTTTCTTTCTAGAGAAATATAATATTCTGCGGCTTTATATTGACCCAATGTAAAAAGTTTCCACCCACTCGTAATTGTGCAAACTTCGATACTCTATAGGTTTTAGGTAATCTTGTCGAATATAAATTCATTCCATGGAGGCAAATCGTAGATCGATAGTAGGTAGGACTTGTTCATTATGATTGTAAGTTACAACTCTTTTTCTATTTATTAATTGTTACAAACACTTGAACGCAAATCTAGTATATCTGCTGGTAATAAGTTCATTATATACGAGTATAAGCACCTACATGTGTACCTACCTATCACATAACTTGGACTACAAAAATCTAAAATTAGTTTCATAGAATTAACTGATTCCTGGTCGAAATTCAGTCTAGAAAATCCTCTAGCTTGAATTGCGTGAATGCCTATCTGTATATATAATAGTTGTTCTTTTTTCGACGTTCAATTGCGTAATAATTACGCAATACTTCACTTTAGTAAGATATCTCGACACTGCGACGCATTGCCAGAGTTGTGGAAAGTATCGACTGGGTAATATTGGTATAAATTTGTTGGTTTTGATTTTAAGAACTAAAACATAGCATCATGTCTGTATTCCCCGAAGGGGTAGGTAGATGTGGGGTACCCACGATTCGTCAGCTTTATTTATGTCCCACGTAATAGGAGGCAAGCCTATTGCCTTTTACCGGGCACATTTCCAAACTCCGGGCTGCTACTTAGAATTTTTCTTGTTACGAAAAAGCCCAATAGCACCACCCGACCCGGGGATCAAACCCGAGATCTCATGATCAGCAGTCGCTCACACTACCGCTGAACCAGCCAGGCAATTCAGAACTACGGTTGCTCTAACTCTATAAACTGTATAAGTATCCTTAGTTTCATTTTATAATACGCGGGCGGCAAACAGGCATACGGCCCACCTGATGGCTATCGGTTACCATAGGGACTAGAGGCATCACTCGCGTATTGCAAACTCTAAGGACAAGGATAGGAAGTGGAGAAGAGAAATACTAAGAAGAGGATGGGAAGGATAATAAGGAGAGGATAGGGAAGGAGTTTCGACTTCCAGCACTCTCAATCACCATACGAAACGTAATTATAGTAGTGCCTGCCGTTGTTTCACGCTGATCTTCTGTAAGAGGGTATTTCTTCCCCGATCAAGCCGGTCCATTCATGCAGGGATAAGAAAGGGTCTACCACTAGTACTGAAGGAATGGAATATAGTTCCAGTGGCCCATCAATAAAGGCGGAGAGACGGCACACCGCGAGTTTCTTTAGTGGGTGAAGGCCCCACACTAGAATGCACGTGTCCCAGCTTTGATAAAATTATTTAATACTACCTACTGCTACTGATCTTGCTCTTTTATGATTGAGCTTCGTCATAAATTTGAGTGACAGTGTCCCACACAAAAGTAAATCTGTATTAAATGCTCTTTTGACACTAATATTTTCAATAAAATTTGATTCTATTTTGGACAGGAAACGGCGATTAAGTACCTCAATATGTCGAGATGTCATATTTGTGGTTGTTTGAAAAAAAAAAAACAGTATTATGATTTACTTTTAACCATGCGCTACATAAAAACAATTTAGAAATAAGTGCGTTGTGATTTACGAATTCAATGATTTTGTACGAGTACATATATTATTTCGTTATCGTCACTTGGTAATAAATATTGTAAATGCGAAAGTGAGTGTGTTTGTTATTCTGTGGCGCCGTAACAGTTGAACTGATGATCATGAAATATTGCATACATACTCGTACATAGCCCATGGATAGAGGCTACCTGTTATCCCCAAAAAATGTATGGTTCCTGTGGGATAGTTAGTACATAGAGATAATTAATGTGACTTATATTTCGCAGTCCATGCTGACGATGTCGCGGGCAGGATCTAGTATGAAATAAAACAAAAACGTACAAATTATTAGTGAAAATGTGGAAAAAGAGAAATTTAGTTCGAGTAGGAATCAAACCTGCGTCCCTTCAAATCCGGGGAAGTGCTCTAACTGCTCAGCCATCGCACTGACCAACGATCGCATACATCAATAATGCAATTTTAAAACTAAAAATGAAATGAAAATAATTAATTTTCATTTCCAAATTTTTTTTAATAGATTCGTGTAAAAAATACAAATATTTGCACATGCCTCTGATTTAGTTTTGCTTCATAAACAATATTTATCGAGAGCCAGTAGTTTAAATAAAAATCCCCATAATTAGAAGATCGTATTCAAAATGATGAAAACATTATGGGAATGTTACTTTTTGATAATATACGTGTGAACAAAACCATATTGTTAATTCATGAACTATTGTTCTTTGAATTGGCAGGCAGGTAAAAACTAATCGATTTCCTGTCAACAACTGACCATGCTTAAATAGTTCTATATAAGATGTGAAGTTCGAGATTAATGAATTTTGAATTAGATACGTCCGAATCGAAATGAAATTGGACTTTTGGTCGGACTATGATCGGAAGTGCGTTTTCAATGGTGCGGTATTGATCGACAGTTGCGAATTGTACAAAAAAGTGCCGCGTCCACAAATTGTCTTGCAGCTGGCCTCTAGGTAATCCGATAAATATTTTTTACTTACTTGAAATAGTTTTTTCTAAAGATATTCCATGTCAATCACTTCTAAGAATAATATCAATGTAGTAGCGTAGTACGCCTACGCTCGCTTCGAACTCTTAGTAAAATAAAGTTTACGTTCAGTTTACATTTAGAGCATTTTAATGCTCTAAGGTTTTCCATTATATTGCAGCAGTTATGTTAATGCAACATTACAGCTTAAGTTACAGTGTGTATGCAAACTTTCCATGAAATTGGTTGTTCGTGATAATTGTCATGAAATAACAAACAGCGTCTCTAAAACGATACCATCAACACTTAAGTTGTTTGAAGCAATAAAAGCCCTAAAACCTAAGTATTCTAATTTAAAACTTTTTCAATTGTTTGTACTATCCTGCTATAGGGCTCCGGTCTCATAGAGATTAGGCCATAGTCCATCACGCCGGCCCAGTGTGGGTCGGAAGATTTAACAAGACGTCGAGAAAATCTCTCAGGCATGCAGGTTTCCTTACGATGTTTTCCTTCACCAAGCAATCATAAATTGTAATTGAAAAGTCAGAGGTGTGTGCGGACGAAGTTTGAACCTTGAACTGGGGATAAAACTCAATACCACTGTCTTTGCAGTCCTTGGTGGTGGTTTACCACTAGGCTATCACTGCATTTTAAACTTATTGCATTGATAACACGAAACCATAATTGCCTTCGGTACTGCAACGGGTCATATTAAAAACAAAAACGAAAACACAATTGTATTCCGTTACACTGGTTGCGTACAATGATCGATAATAGCCCAAGTTGATGGTCTTTGCCATGTTCCTGTAGCAAGTAAAGCACTGGTGTCACAATTATAATTATCTCGCGCGACATTGTATCGCGAAGAAACTAATCGCTCCATACGTACGGAGGTAATCAGGGCCATATCAAGTTTTCTGTGCTTTACCTGCTACTATTTACTACTACCGGCGTCGTGGCGTAGTCGGTAGTGTAATCGACTTCCGTGCACGAGGTCGTGGGTTCGATTCCCACTCAGGACAATTATTTGTATGATGAACACAGATATTTGTACTGCATCTGGGTGTTTTCTATCTATTATATGTATGTATTTACAAAAAAAAGAGTAATATATTTTGTATTAGGTATATCCGTAATCTGGTACTCATAGCATGTAGCGTAACGGTGAAGCCGTCACACCACAATTATTTAGGACCTACCTAGGGATCTTAAAAAAAATTTAATAGGAAAACAGATCGAAACAAATTTTAATAAATAAGAAAACACGTAAGAGCTATCACTGTCTTTACCTAGTATTCACCGCAACACTTGGGATACCTCAAAAGATGTTCTTGTACAAGGGTCCACTCCTTTTAGCATTCCTTACATATACAAAGGTTCACTCCCTTTAGCGTTCCGTACAATCCCTTCCGTTCTAGAAGGTCAGACCCGGTCTCAGAACCAGACCCTGAAGTCCAACAGATCACACCTGAAATGTCTGAAACGGCCTCCAGTGAAGAACCAAAACTTCAAGACAATCTTCAGAAGAGCCTTGACAACTTCTCAAAGAACTTCAAGATAATTCGGAGCTTTGACAGCTATCTCAATAGGACCACGTCAGAGTCTAGAATGAATCAGAATCTTCAGCTATGTTTACAGGACCATGCCTGAGTCTAGAATCTCCCAGAATCGTCTATGTTCCAGTATATATAGCTTTTTCTTCGAACTTGACTGTCCGAGGTTCAGATTTTTTGAATTTTAAAATAAATGTTTCTTTTCTTATATCATTTGTAATCTATTTAGAAAAAAAAAGGATTTAGGTAATATTAGAAAAGAGGATTTAGATTAATATTACAAGCACAAGCGTTAAACTTAGTTTGGGACCAGAGGACGTTGTGTGAAATGTCCGTGAACATTCATGTTTATGTTCATTCATCTATTATATATAATTCCAGTGTCACGTTTGTTCGGGATGAACTCCAAAACTACTAACTTTCCTTTTTTAAAATGTGTGTTTTATTCCAACTTAGGAGATAGGATACTTTATATCTCAATTTATAATTGCAATATTTATTCATGAAAAAATATATGGCGGTACGAAGTTCGCCGGGTCAGCTAGTCTATTATATAAAAATTCTCGTGTCACAGTGTTTGCCACCATTCGCCTCCGAAACGGCTTGACCAATTTTTATGTTTTTTTTTATATTCAGTAGGTCTGCGAATACGATGTAAACTATTTTTCATACCCCTAAGTGATAAGGGTTGGTCTACCCCGAAACTTTTATTTTTTATTTTTTGGACCAAATTTTTTATTTCCATTTTTTTATTATTCGGCAGTTAGTTACTTTTTTCTACGCTAGAAAAAAAAATATATGGCAAAACAACGTTTGCCGGGTCAAAAAATAAAATCAAACTTCTCTAAAAATAATTTATATGGCAAAACAACGTTTGCCGGGTCAGCTGGTAAATGATGCCTCTGGTATTGCTAGCGTCAATAGGCTACGGTAACCGCTTATCATCAGGTGAGCCATGTACTTGTTTGCCTCCTTCGTATTATAAAAAAAGGATTTTATAATAATAAGCAAAGCGTTGAGGTCGGTATTGCTCTCGTTTCACACAGAACAACTGATTTTTCAAACGTAAAATGTCTCTATTTATCATATATTGCACTTGTAAAATAATATATACACAGACATATCAAGAAAATACACTATTTTTAACACTCATGATATTTTTGATGCCATTTTTGTTTTTTAAACTAGTTAAAAAACTGTTTAAAAAGGTTCTGTCTTGGACTTCCGTGTGTTGTAGGTAATGTATGTTAACACGTCGAAATACTTTACTAATCAAGTATTTTTTTTTCTTTTATGATACAGTATAACTACGAATAGAGCCCTATCACTTTTCATGGTCTGATTCGATGTGGTTTAATTGTTATTAAATAAACAAAAAAATAGTGAATATTTACGCTCGATGTGACACTAAAACCAGTGCTATCCTTATTTCGTGAGAACTATTTCTATAGACCAATATAGAAGTACTTCTTAAAATTAGCGTTAGATGGCGTATAAGACATGAAAACCACAGTCCTTTTTGAAATTAGCACTATCTATGTGATTTATTGAAAACTACTTAGTGAGACCAATATATTATTAGTTACTTATCAAATAATCAATTTTATTGTGAAAAATGAAGATTATGAGGTGTGCAGTTTTGGATTTTCCATAGTATTCTATACTCAATTCATCCATAAGATTTTCTTCATCAGTAAATTGTATCCGTGTAATGCAGGTCGCTACTGACATATATTTTTATTATTAATAGTATCAAAAGAGCTTTACCCTCCTGATTTTCAATGACAAGGTACCTATACAATATCAGTTTAATACCATAAGGGAACCTAAGCCACTTCGCGCCATGAAGATCCATCGCTGAACTCATGCCGCTCGTATCTATCATTTTCTATTTCACATTTTCACACTATTGATTTTAGACAGCAAATCCAAGGGCTACAAAATAATGTCAAGTTCGATCCCTTGCCCATACCTCTCGGCAGTTTTCAAAAATCATGTTTATTTCTTTACAAATGAAAACTGTTCAGTCAAACGTCGTGAGAAAACCTGCATTCCTGAGAGACTTTCTCAACGGCTTGTGAAGTCTGCCAACCTGCACTAGGCCGACATGGAGGATTACAGCCTACATTCCTCTTTTGATCCTCTCGATTTCTATATAGCTAGATCGTAACAAAATAATATAATTTATGCCTGAATTAAAACGATGATGAAGCCATCTCACCGTTTGGACCTGTCACTAGCCTAATACCTTTTCTTTTCCATAATATACTCCTGATGCTAAGTAAAACTCTGTTTCTGTATGATAAAATGTCCAGAAAATAGAAACGTCTTTAACAGTTCATTTAGCGTTATATTGATTTGTATATGAAATTCGACGTTTTGTCCGAGTAGGGTTTGCGAGAGGTTACGTAAGGGCTGCTTTGTAGGCGTCAAAGGTGTTGTCAATCGCAGGAGGCGAGGGTGTACACATGTCGGCCCAAGAACAGCCATCAGGGTTGTCAGCACTTTATTTTACTTCTCTTACCCATTTTAGATACAAATTATTACCAAAGAAATGTCGCATAAAAACGTAATAACTGTAACTTGTTTATACGTACATAAATGTACTGGCAACATTAATGAAAAGAGATATGCAGATAGTTTGTTTTTATAGTAGAACCGTGAAAGTATTCTATATATATCTTCATAATAACCACTATTTTCGGTATATCTTCATATTTTATACAATAGGTGCTTCATTCTAGGATAAAATTACTAACTATACTTTATAGCTTAATATTCCCTTTTAGCGTAAGTTATTTTTCGTGTGATAACGAACGGCCTTAACCTATTCCTATGTATGTATGAGGTGCCAAAGAAAGTAAATTATGCCATTGTAAAAATAAAGGAAATCGAAACAAAAATGCCCAAAACTGTTTACATTATCGCTCAATCATTTCAGCATTGTTGCTTGTTGTTGGATGTGACGCAATCCTACGCGAACTGGTTTTTTTATCCCTTTAGGCTAATATTAATATTAATTCATTTATTTTATCATAAAATCGTCAAAATCGCTGATCAGCATCCAATCAGTAGCTTAGACAAAGCTTTTCCTTCTTCTACAAACTGACTTATATTTTGTTGATCGCGGTGGTAGATGAGCTACGGCTCACTTAATGGTAAGTGGCAGTTAGCCACTCATGTACTTAATCTACCTAGAGATTTCCTATTATAGGTAAATAAATTTTAATTTGAACAAATTGTGTGAAATTGTGAAATAGAATATAATAACTGCATAGAACAAAATTTTATCAAAACAACACAACAACATGATATTACATTTTTAGTTCAATCTCGTTTAGGTAAACCTTTTTTTTTGTTAAGGCGGGAAAAAATATTTCTAACCACACACCCCGTCGTTCAGGGCAACGAACAGAGTAGTGTGGGGCCTTCACCCACTAAAGAAACCCGCCGTGTGCCGTCGCTCCGCCTTTATTGGCGGGCCACTGGAACTATGTTACATTCCTTCGGTGGTTCTTTTAGGTAAACCTTAGAATTTCATCGTTGATATAAAGATTAATTCAAGAGAATTAATTCAAACCATAATCAAATAAGATCAATAATTGGGATACTTAAGTTTAGAACTATTACAATTCAGATAAAGCGTCAGGACTCCACTATGTACGTAGCTTTAGCACTACAGGAAGCAAATTGTTCAGCGCGCTCCATCAAGTACTAACCTTGTACGTGTCACGGCCGGAACATTTCTATACGATATTATGTATTTCATTGTTTTTCACTGTATTTAGCCCTGTGGTGACGGATTAAGAATACAAGTGTCCCAAGAATACAAGTGACCCCATTCTTTCCCGCGGGCGTCGTACAAGGCGACTAAGGGAAGTAAGTAATTATCACCCATTGCATCTGGTGGTAGGGCTGGGTACCAAGTGGGAGTACTCACTTGCTATCGGGCCCGAGCGGGTTGGTACCACCATCTCCCGTGTGACCGGTCATGAAGCATTGGTGTGTTTTAGTTGTAGCAGGAGAAAGCCGTTAACTCGTTCATTTCATAATTATATCTGTGAAATGAAATGGTGACCATCGCAGCAGTGGCTTGACAATACTCTCGCTATAGTTGAGCCCATGAGCGACGGTTACGATTTTCTATCAGGTGGGCCGTGGCTTGTCTGCCACCATATGCAATAAAAAAAAAACATTTTAACATTCTACAATCTACAGTATGCTCCAAATAAAACTCGCACATATGCAATACCTTGTTATTTTCTAATATTAGATTTAGCTGTGTATATCTTTTGTTGGGTATCCATCATGCATCCATCCATCCATCAGCTTTTCAACGTCCACTGCTGGACATAGGCCTCCCCAAGAGAACACCACAACGAGCGGTCCTGCGCCGACCGCATCCAACGGTTCCCCGCGCCTCAGATCGTCGGTCTCTGGTGGGGGGCCGTCCTACGCTGCACTGTCCGATACGTGGTCACCACACGAAAACCTTTCTTCCCCAACAGTTGTCAGTTCGTCGAGCGATGTGGCCTGCCCATTGCCACTTCAGCATGCCAACCTGGCGGGCTATGTCAGTCACTCCCGTCCTCCTATGCTCCTATGGATCTCCATATTACGGATTCGATCACGTAGGGAAGTACCAAGTAGGTATTGCCCGCTCCATGGCCAGCTGAGCGACATATGGGTATCCATCTTATATATAAAAATTAATCTCGCTAAAACTCAAAACTGGCTTAACCGATTTGAATATTTATATTTTTGTTTTGTTCGCTCGATTATAAGGGTGGTTTAAAAGTTCAAAAAAATGAGAGCAAAACTCTATAAAAAAGGAGAAAAATGGAAAAATTCAATATTGGTAACTTTGTATGGTTATTGAGCTAACAAGCGACAAAATGGCAACTACTGCCATTCTATCTAATTCATTTGAATAAAGCAAGTAGCTAAATGCTATCCTATCTAAATTTAACGCTTAGACGATGAAATTGATTAGGATTGATAATTGCTGATAAAATAAATTGTAAGTGATACAAAGTTCACCCGGTCATCTAGTAGTAAATAAATATTAAAATGACAACCGTACATATGTCGGAGTGGTTTAGAAACTGTCCTCCCGCGCCAAGTGTAGTGCGAGTCCCCCGCGATATATAAATTATTCCCTAGAACGGGTGTAGCTTAAAAAAAAAGAGTAAGTAATAATGTACACAGCACACACATACCATTGATAACATTAACAGAACACTATGTAAATTAACCCCAAATTCATCGTTGGCAAAAAAACATGACGTAAAAATATAAAATGTAATCTTATTAACAAAGGATAGTTGTATAATAATATCCATTATGCGAACTCGCACCTGGACATTTTATTTGTTGTTCGATGTCCACGGGTCAAAAAATATTCAATAGATACAGTCCAACGGATTCCCGTTAGATAATCGCTAGCTAGGTCACTTTTTATCGATATTTTTTGGTAAAAAATGGCATGTGCTCGACAAATTATTCAATCGGATGCATCATAATAGCACGCGTCGCATCGTGCCAGCGAGAGTGCAGTACTTATTATATTAACAAAAACTACGTTTTCATGTCAAGCAAAGCGTCTATTGTATTTTGTGGCTTCTTTATGTGCACACGATGATTTGCTATAAGTTGTACTGTGGAGATCTTGTAACATATTATCTTTAAGTGCCCTCTGACAACTTTTAAGTATGTGGTCATTTTTTAATGAAAAAATTTAGATTGATGGTTGTTTTATTGTTAGAACTTAGACAAATTGTTATACAAGACTTGTTGAAGGTGATTGAAATGATATAAAACATCAATTATGCAATAATAGTGCTAAATGTACAGTTTCAGTAAAAATTAAACTTGAGTTTTTCATACGCAAATTATGACATTTTAAATTTTAATAAATATAGTTTAAAAAAGTAAATACGCTTTCATAGCATATCGAACTAAAAAGTGAACAATAATTCTTAATATAGGTAGAAAAATAATAATGAACAAAAAATATTTGTATTATTGTGAAAAAAGCGTGGGGTGCTCGATATATATACGAAAAAGATGGCACAAAGTGCCCAAGTACCTATATATTTATACTCGTATACACTACTCTCTTATAAATTTTTATTTTTTTTATTATTAGTATTGACAATTTCATACCTTAACACACCATATTTAAATTAAGATTAGTAGATACGTTCTAACATTAACACTGTTTTTATTGCACCAATACCACGTTACGGTAAATTATATTTCCTTAAAGAATACTATATTCTTGCTACTATATGACGACTGAAACATTTTAATTCTGTCCCCAAGTTCAAATATTTATGTACTGGTCACATAGGCATTGTACACAAAGGTTACATTAACCACTAACGTAACAAGTGACGGTTCTGGCAAAATAAAATATTCCTGTTTAGGATTGGCAGCTCAAACGCCAAAGTATGAAGTGATTAATAAAATAAATATTATATTATCGACTTTCTACACCCATAACCAGCTCCACAGCTTATCCGAAATTGAAGAGTTTTAAGTTTACCTTTTGGTTTATAGCTGTTCGTTTTTATTGATGATCAAAACGTTTAGATAAGCAACAGGACACGTCCGTTGTTTGCATCGGACAAAGATTCAACACGCCAAACTTATCTTAAGTTTGTACAGGAACATTACAAAAAATGTACCTATATCGATATTATTTTTGAATTTGTGCAAGGCGTTTGACAGCGGACGAAGAGTCGCGCAACACAAAGGTTGACAGCTTTGGCTGGAAGGAGTGCGATCCGGACACAAAGAATACGAGACGTTTGAAAGACGTTATGAATGGGATAGAAAGAAGGAGTGATCGAGCAGTGTCCGACAGCCGCCCGCCGCCGGACCGCGGCTCACAATACGCACGCGATATCATTAATCCTTTGTGACGAGAAACGTCAACATTTACAAATGAGGCTTTACATAATGTACACATATGATACTACATCATCACTACGGATGATATAGATTATAGGCATATATAAATAAGGTTATTTATACTACGTAGGTGGCAAACAAGCACAGCCTATCAACACCAGATATATCACTCGTTCTTCGCTATCTCCAAGGAAGGGGATAGGAGGTGGATATGAAGAACAATAAGAAGAGGGTAGGTACGATACTAAGGTGACATCAGGAAGGGTTAATAAACGAAACACAACGGTAGGGTCCTTACTATTGTTTCACACTAAGACACATTTTTTGTGAGAGGGTAGTAGTTTGCCAATTAAGCCGGCCCAATCATGCTGGGACAAGCAAGGCTCTGCCACTATATTGTTCTCTTATAGTGATTGTTTTATTTATTCAAAATATATATTTGATTGCACCTAGTTTTTTAAATTGTTAGTTGTAAAAAGGGGGTTATCGATATACACTTAAACATTGGAACCAGAGAAATGTCTGCAGCATAATTCTTGTATAGGTACTATAAATGACTTACGAGTACCTATTTGCTGTGTGGGGCCGGCTTTAGAACTGTCCCACCCCTCTCCACCCATGGGAGTCGTAAGAGCCGACTGAGGGAATACCGGGGGAGTGGGCAGCAGCACTCCTTCGAGTATTAACAACACCCACTGCGATCCCCAACCCGCCTGCCAAGCGTGGATATTACGGCACTATCCCCCATTCTTGGGGAGGCCTATATCCAGCAGTGGACGTCGAAAGGCTGATGGATGGATGGATGGAGTACCTACAAATTACAGAGAGTACGTTTAACATTATTATAAATATTAACTACTGATTATATTAGTTAAATAAAATAATTATATAACTGCATATTCGCCATTAATAGAGAATGTGCCTCATTAGTCTTCATCTAGGTATGAGTGTGCCAATCAAATCGTAAGGTCTCGAGTTCCAATCTTAGACCAGTTAAGTTAACTATAAAAATTGGCAAAGCCTTGCTTATCCCAACATGAATGGGCCGGCTTGACCAGGGAAGTACTAATCTGTCATAGGAGATCAAATAAATAAATCTCACTGTTGTGTTTCTTATGGTGAGTGAGAGCATGGAGGACCTAAAGTCCTCCTTCTCCCCTACTTATTATAACTCCACTCCACCTCCTATCCCTTTCCTTCGAATAGACGTGTGAGTGATAGTTTTTGTGTTTCTATTAACACATACTAAGGAATACAGAACCATAGTGACATGTCACGTAATTGCAATATTCAGTGTAATCGATATTGACCTGAGTTAGGGATTCATTAAAATTAAAAACAGTACAAATCTAGCTAAATTTGGTGACCCCACAGACGGCGCATTAGTTTAGATACCGGCCTCCCATGCCGAGTGCTGTAGATTCGATTCCCACGCAGGACAATTCTTTATATGACCTATGGTTGTTATGAATCCGGGTGTAGTTTATGTCTGTGAAAGGGTATATTTGTAAAATCCTCTACAATACAGGGTTTATTCGCTAGTGAAGGTGCGTATAGTCTTCGAAAAAACCCTAATTATTTTTTTATTAATATATAATATGAATGTGGTTTGCATCCCGAACGAATATCACGTAACGGGACGTAATATATATATTATATACTTGGAGGATAACATAAATCCAGTTTTAGCGTCGAAATAAAAAGAGGAGTTCTGTAAGTGGGATAGTGTAGGATATAATTCACATTTATGCGGAGCGACCGACGGTGCGTATCGAGTCGCCGGGATAGTTCACAAGGACAATTCTCCCCAAGAAAAAAGGAATTATTCATCACACCCGGAAGGGGAGAGTTTGTGACGCAAGCATCGAACGACTGCCGCAATGTAAACAGCCTATAGTTTCGTATTCAATAAATATGCCTTAAACTCACGGCCCAAGTTCATAGAGTTTCATTTTATTTAGCAGGAGTACATTGTCCGCCATCCTGATCAATTCCGAGGGTCCAGTTTACTGTTGCCAGTTGCAGAATCAAAAGTTTAAACGGCCGTCGAGAACAAAGGGCAGTCGGACAGGGCTACGCAACCGGGATAAATATTCAATGCGAATCCTTTGGAGGCGATATTTTATACTTTATTCTTGTTCCATTGTCGCCCGCTCTCACCTGCACGATATAGCGTTACGATGAAGGTACTCTTAAAAGTCGAAGAATTTTTTATGAGGAGTTAGTTAGTGGGGTTAAGATGAATAAGTGTAACGGACATAAGAAATTGAGAAAAATATGAAAGATTTGATTGTTCACGCTGTCCTAAGCTATAGCGTAATTCAACTATTGCTTATTGACAGCGACACAGATGGTTATTATATAGCACAAAATAACTAACAAAGCTATTGTCGTTTTAGCTAAATAGTTAAAAATATATAATTGGATAATAATGAAGGGCAAAACCAAATATAATAGAAAAAATAACTCGGAAGTATTGATGGTAGAATTAATTAAAAGAATTTTAATTGTCAAGTATAGAAAACGTTTTAATTAACAAAACGATCACTTTAAGCTTTGACACTTTCTATTGAAGTGTCAATCTACTCAAACAAGTTTGTAATCAATCATAAGATTGTTGTAACGATATCGGTTCTTGATCAACCGCCCTTCTTTTATGATAAAGTAAAACCAGATTTTGTCCAAAGTTCGTCAAATTTTACATTAAAATCGCACGCAAACAAAAAACTGGCTAAAATTCATTCATTGTGTACGATTGATTCGTAACGGCCAAGCGGGCTGTAATGTGAATAAAAATATTCACAATTTTTGTAATTTCGGCGCGAACGCACATCTGTCGTTCACACGGAAGGGATCGAATCTCTATTGTACGTAAACAATTATAAACGTTACTTATGTTGAACAATTATTGATATTCTAGTGGCTATTAAGTAAAATATTAATTCTTAAAAACAATAAAAATAATGGTCAAACAAATAACTACTGGCTAGCTTTTTGTATTAAATGTTCGACATTTAATGTGGCCTCGCTTTTTTATTGCAACCTGGTGATTTTTCTCGATATCTTTTGACAATGGTTGTTAACTGCCAATGCAAAAAAATTGCAAGGCTTTAACTATAAGCGCACAATATGTCTGCCTCATCGTAAAAGCATCGTCGTGCCCCAGTTTGCAAAACGTCTATAAAATTTGCTTTGTTTCAAACAACAACGCAATAGGACAAATTACTTGCGCATGTCGGAACACTTTGTTCGAGTTTCTATTATTTACTTTCCCTTTTAAAGCTTATTTTATGACCAAGAATTGTCAAAATATTTTACCAACTACCTAAGCATGCGCAACGTTTTAGAACACTATACTTAAATGGGTAAATTGTGCACTTTAATTTGCTCATAACGTGTTTATAGGAATTTTTCAACATCACCAGGTAGATACCTGCCGCAAGTTTTTCGGGGCTACATATAATTCTATTTTGTATGAAAAAGTATTCTTTATAAAACAGATTACAAGGAGGTCATTATTAAAATGAGATTTACAATGACCACTAATTTTATATTCTTCCCATCCATTGTAAAATAGTGACATAGACACGTTAAACATTTATATAACCGGAGTGATTGTATGGGTTGTTTTATCAAATAAATCTACGTTTACGGAATCTATCGTGTTTACTTGATTTTCTACCTAACGTTTCGAATACTTTTTACAGCATTCGTGGTCACATGTGACCGTAAATGTAGTTTTATTTCATAATGTGTAACATTTGCGTAAATATCAGAAAGTATTATAAGGGTTGTTTCTCAATTAATTACATAATAACGTTACAGCTAAATAATAACGCTTTCATTTAATATGTTTATATTTTTATATATACATATTTTAAGCACATATTTTTGACATGTCCTAATGCTCAGCCATTTACTAGCCAAATTCACATTTGGATTTAGCTTCTTTGACCTTTATTCAAACATCACTACTGACAGCAATCCCTTACAATCACGTTGGCCGTTTATCATTAGTCTAATAAATCAAGAAAAAGCACTGATATACATACTATAGAGATGCCTAATAGATTTTTTCTAAATATAAAATGGATTACACTTACCATCAGGTGAACGACTCTTATGCCATTTATATGGAATTAATGAATGAGGTATTTAGGTCATAGTCCACCACGCTGGCCCGTTACGGGATGGCAGACCTTACAAGCTCTCGAGAAAATCTCTCAGACAAGCAGTTCCTCACGATGTTTTCCTTCACCATTTTTATGCCAACGCTGACGCATTGATGCTAATTTTTACATACATCATTTAGAAAAGTCAGAGGTGTTTGCCGTGCGAGGCCTTTACTCTGAACTCGGGATCGAATTCGATATCAATTTTGTAGTTCTTGGTTTTACCAATAGGTTATTATTGTCACCGTTGCATTTTTTGTGTTAAGGCGGGAAAAAAAATTCCTAACCGCACACCCCGTTATTCGGGGCAACGAACAGGGTAGTGTGAGGCCTTCACCCACTAAAGAAACCCGCCATATGTCGTCTCTCCGCCTTTATTGGCGGGCCACTGGAACTATGTTACATTCCTTCGGTAGTGTTATCACTGTTGCCTGCTATCACATTGCAAGCAATTAAAGCAGCGGTGCACAGAAGGGATACCACTTGTTTGGTTGAATTGGTTGCTCATTAAACACAAAGTGAAAAATGTGAAATCGAAAATAACAGTCAGGAGCAGGATTTGAACCTGCATCTTCTGGATACCGTCCAGATGCTTTACCAATTCAGCAATCCTGACAATTGCTCCTGACTGCTAATTTCGATAACACATCATACTTAACGTCTTTGGGTGACGCCTGCGCCATCTGTCGGACGTATTTTCATACATTATACCGACCAGGTAAACTTAATTTTACAATTAAGATTTTACCTAATAATGACGCAAACCCTTTAAATATTTTGATATTTTTTATATATATTTTTAGCATTTGACATGCTTAGCATTATACATTAAACACAAAGTGAAAAATGTGAAATCGAAAATCATATCAGACAAGGGTTACTCTATATGAGCTTACTTACGATTATTTTAGCTGGTATCGAAGATAACAATAACTGTAGTAACGCTAGTGTTACGATAAAATTAAAAGGATTATATAAAGAACAATTGTATGCCTAAATGTGAAAGGGTTTTTTTTTGTTTACAGTGTTGAATAAGGCTTTCAAACAATACGCATTTGCGAATAACTTCTTACAAAATAAAAGAAAAGGCGAAAGTGTTACACGAATCCCTTTTATTTGAAGCTAAAGTGATGCGTCCTTGAATTCTCCTCGGCAAGGCTTAATTGTGGTTTTTCGTCTTCAAAGAGTTGGCTCCTTTGATGAGAGCGAAAGAGGATGGGGTGTGCCTTCTATACGAAACAAAGGAATCTTAACGTTCATTTTCACAGTGGGCTGACGTTATGATATATATTCTAAATACATAATAACAAATATTTATAGTTCGATTTTTTTAATATAGTATCCTTTTAAATAGAATTTAAATTTCATTCACGACGTCAATATATTATACATATACGTTTGACTGTATAATATAAGTTTTCTGGTATAATATTTAATGATGAATATTGATGATTAATATGAATATTAAATATTATTTTCAATTAAAATAGGTTACTGCTAGAGAGACAGAAACACTTTTATAGATCCTGTTTCTTGTGGCTTATCTACTTATATATATAAGCGATTTACCACTCACTGACTCATCACGATATCGCCGAAACCATACGTCCGATTGACTTGAAATTTCACGACGCAGACGCTCACTAAGAAAGGATTTTACGAAACTCTTATCCAAAATAGACTTTATACTACTTTATTAAATAGTGGCAACTATATCTTTAAAATAACGAAGATTTATATTTTTTCAATGATTAAAATAAAAATTATTGGCTGAATAGCTGACAGGCCACAGAAAAAAAAACAAAATCGGGGAGAAAACGGTGATTCCAAATTAAATTTTTTAAAGTCTCCCATTTTTTCTTTAGCTAATTCATGATTTTTATTTTTAATTTCCTCGTATTCGTAATGAAATGCACAGTGTTTACCACGGGATAAAGACTTATTTAGTGCCGAGACGGGGTCTCCAATAGTTCGAGGGCTTTCATCCCTAGGGTAACAATGTACTATTAAAGACTTTTTTTAGATATTTCGATTTCTATAATATTTCAATATTGTTAGTTAAATCGTTTTTTTAAAGATTTATTACAGATATCAAATTATTTGTGAATGTGGAATTAGAGAACTTTAGTGCGAGCGGCATTCGATCTGCGTTTTTCCCAATTCGGGGAAGTGCTCTGTCGCTAGCTATCGCACTGACCAACGGCCATGCCCAATCTCCATCACAATTGTCTTTAAGACTCACTTCACCTATCGGATGCAACGTATTTTGACCAGATTGGGGACGTTCTTAAGGAAGGCTGGGTTAAGAGTAGGTACTCCAAACCAACGAGCATGCATGAAAGCGCTGATGAAATTAGATAAAGCGAAAGATGTGTGTCAGGATCGTAACAAGTGGAGAGAAGTGGTCTCTGCGTCCGGTGTTAAGGCGGGAAAAAAAATCCTAACCGCACACCCCATCGTTCGGGGCAATGAACAGGGTAGTGTGGGCCCTCACCTCATAAACCCGCTGTGTGCCGACTCTCCGTCTTTATTGGCGGGCCACTGGAACTATGTCACATAACTTCAGTGGTCCGCCGGCTCTCTGCCTACCCCTACGCGAAGAAGGTGTGACAACATGTATGAATGATTTTATAAATTATTAACAACTTTTAACTGCGTGCGTGAGCTTAATGCCACTATTCAGAAAGAACGAGAGAAAAAGAGAGTCAATGAGTTTTTCAAAAGAGATTTTGGTATTATTAGGCGTATCGATACGTTGCGGACAAAATACACGGAATGAATGCAGGAAAGCGTAGGTAATCTGCCTCATTTATAATGAACACTTTTAGTGCCTAATTATGGATCTTCTCTGTTTTATACATCAACTGCCTCTGTGGCGCAGCGGTAATGTTTGCAACTGCTGATCATGAGGTCTCGGGTTCGGTTCCCGGGTCGGCCAGTGTTATTGTGCATTTTCGTAAAAAGAAAAATTCTCAGTAGCCACCTGGAGTTTGGAAATGTGCCCGGTAGACGGCAATAGGCTTGACCCCTATTACGTGAGACTTACTAAACATAGCTGGTGAATCGTGGATGTGTAATACACCTCTGCCTACCCCTTCGAGGAATACAGGCGTGATGCTATGTTTTTGTTTATACATCAATGTTTATAACTCACTAGCTGATCCGTGCCCACTTGGTTACGGTAAATATTTAAAAAAAAACCGTTTAATAGAAATATCATATCTCAATAGATTACGACACGGTCGCGGTTTCATACCTATGTCGTGTTTGCTCTTTAACCATTCGTCCAAATTATATGCAGTAGAAGGGAAAAGTCTTTTGTTTTAAACACTTGAGACGATAAATTTATTTATTTTGATAAGAATTCATAATTGTTGATAATATGACCAAAAACATGACCTACCGATTTAAACTATTTTTTTAATATAAATAACTACTTTTAACTTTTTTACTTTTTTAAAGTGAGACATATATATGCTGTAACTGACATTTTTGTAGGCATTATCATGCTCTATAACTTTTGGTAGGTTGGTTTGGTAACGTTGCCGCCGGCGGACCACCGAAGGAATGTAACATAGTTCCAGTGGCCCGCCAATAAAGGCGGAGAGACGGTACACGGCGGGTTTCTTTAGTGGGTGAAGGCCCCACACTACCCTGTTCGTTGCCCCGAGCGACGGGGTGTGCGGTTAGGAACATTTTTTCCCGCCTAAACAAAAAAAAAAGGTTGGTTTGGTAAGTTTTTAATTTAGAGATAGAAAGAAACACACACATATTTAGACTTTTTTGAATTAAGAATGTTAAATTTGATTTTATACTTGATATAGGATACACATACTCGTACATTTCAATGGTTTCATAAAATCGCGGGTAAAATAGGGGTCGAATTTAGGAAGTAAATCTTTAACGCTGACGGAGTCGCGGGTATTAGCTAGTTATTATATATGTACAACCTGCAATCTACAGCTGTCATTAGTACCTACATGTGCAGTCAGTTTGCAAAGAACAAACTATAATTCAAGTTTTTGAGTATATTTGCCGTAATTAACAACGTGTTGATCTTAGATAAGGCGATTCACCTGCCGTGTTAGCAAACTTAATTGTTTAACTGCAAATAGTGGATCGATTGTTGTCCAATTTATAGATAACCTCGTAAAACAAGGCGAGCGCCTGCCTCCGAAGCTAAGGCAAGGTGGTAAGGCGTGTGCGAGATAACAGACTTAAACATCCTGATAGATAAGGACCATGCACTACAAAGGGACGGATGTATAGTGGATTTTTTAAAAATAACATAGCTGCACTTATACTATTTTATGTGTGAGACCTTTGTGGTATTGGCCATAGAAGTGAATATTGCTTGTAATAGTTGAGCACGCGACAGCAGCAGGTGAGAGCAGTGTTCTTAAAAAACTAAGAATCTTTTTGGCCTCGCGTTGCTTTGTTATATTACGGTGTCTCAAGTCTTGTTTGATTTGTTGGTGTTGATAAAAAGCTATTTAAAATATATTTTTTATAAATAGGTTAATTAAAGTTGCAAGCAAATTTCTTTTTTATTTTATTTTGAATATTTTTTAGTATTCCGGATTACAAACAATTGTGTAATAAGTATTACAGGTATTATTAACTATGTTACAGGCTACACTTCATTTATTACACAACCGGCAGCGCTAGTAGATAGATATGTTGTAACACGTGATTTTAAAATTATTATTTTTCTTTAGTTCAGTTTACTAGCCCATTACCCGTGGTTTCACTCGCGTCATAGTGATGTTCTACGAGTAGGTATATGTGATAGTAGATGAAAATCTCACCGACATGCGACAGTATCAACGAAACCAATACGTGAATTTTCACCAGCCACTAGATACCGTGGCTCAGTTATTGAAGGCTATCCCGAGAGAACCATCCATTTTTTGGAAAAGAAGTAGCCGATGCCACTCTGTAGACTGGATTATATCCATGTAAAAATTCATCATGACAAGAGTAAATGTATGGCAGTGTCTTAGATACGAATAAACAAACATATTTTTTCATATATTCGTGTGGTGATGGACTAAGAATACAAGTGTCACCACCCCATTCTTTCCCACGGGTGTCGTATGGGGCAACTAAGGGAAGTAAGCAATTATCATGCATTGCATGACTGGTGGTAGGGCTGGGTACCAAGTGGGAGTACTCACTTGGTATCGGGCCCGAGAAAAACAATAATTATTTTAAAATACGATATATGTAGAACTAGATGAGTATGTATGAAGAGACTGAATTACACCTGGAAAAATAATATTTACGAGTATATAAGAGGTTTTCTAGTGATCTAGCCTTACTTATCCCAGCATGTGCTCCACTTCCTAAAAGTATCACTATCTCTCCCCAAAGATAAGCGTGAAACTAAGGTACGCACTCCTACCGTACTGTTTCGTATGGGGAGTGAGCCGGAGGCCCAAACCTCTTCCATATCCTCTCCTCAGTAACCTAACCTCTTCTTAATATCCTTTCTATCCACCTCTTATCCCTTTCCTTAGAGATGGCGATGGGTTAGTGATGCCACTGGTATTGTTAGCTTATATAGGCTTGTTTGCCACCCACGTAGTATAAAAAAGAGCCAGACAAACGTTAGAGATGCGTAGGCATAGACTGAGGAGTATTTATGAGGGAAACTATACTATAAGTGTTTTTATGTCAGAATTTGGCGGTCGAGTTAACATTAAACACAAAGTGAAAAATGTGAAATCGAAAATAACAGTCAGGAGCAGGATTTGAACCTGCATCTCCTGGATAACGTCCAGATGCTTTGCCAATTCAGCATTCATTCAATTTTTATTTTCGATTTCACATTTTTCACTTTGTGTTTAATGTATAGTGCTAAGCATGTCAAATGCTAAAAATATATATAAAAATATCTAAATAGGTCGAGTTAACGTTAAATCTAAAGATAATTAGGATTCACTACACACGGATAGGAACGTAATTATCCTACCACTGCTCATGACAGACAGACAGAGAGGGGTGAATGAGTTTATGCTCTTTAACTGAAAGATTATACTGATTCACAATGAAAGTGCTAATAGGAAGTCAGTAAATCAGTTATATGTGGAATATATATTTTGTTTTTGAGATGCTGGGAGCATGCAAACATGCTATAAAACTTTTTTAGTTAAAAAAATCATATATTCGACTCTCGAACTCGGAAGTTATCCTAATTTTTGTTAAATTAGTCCGTGTAGTGATGGATTAGTCCATGAATAGAATTCTAAGAAATTCGAGAGTCATTAGATCATGCTTTTTCGCGGGTGACCTATGAGCCGGCTAATGGGAAAAAACAACAATCCCATTGTAATATTATACTAGTGGTAAGGCTGGGTACGAAGTGCTTTCCCTAGTTATCGGGTCCCAGCGGGTCAGCACCTCGATCAGCTCGGTGTGTTTTGGTTGTAGCGGGAGATAGTTTAATCTTTCATTTCATATCGCATAATAAAATGGTGAGCAGCGGTTTGACAGGACTTTGAGTATATATAAGTCCATGAGCGGCCGTTATCACTTAACATCGGGGGGCGTGCCTTCTCTGCACCCACAGGGCAATTAAAAAAAAACAGTTTTAATTTTTTGTGTCAATTTTATTTTATAGGTAACAATACCAGCCAGAATAATTTTATTGTGATTTTTATCATTTGCATGTCACAAATTTTTGAGATAATGAAAAAGGACAAATTTTGTACGAGCAGGATTTCAACGGTTCAGGGCAGATTGCAAAAATAGGTTTCTACAATATCTTAGCGGTCTAAATCAGTCCCCTGAATAGGAAACGACGCAAGTTCGAGTACAAAAGGAGCTTAAACGCGGAAAGAGATGTTACAGAGATTGATTTGGATTGATCCACAAATGACTGTGATTAACGCACAAACATCTAAAATCTAAACATCCGAAATTTACAATTTTTCGCATTATAAAATCCCACAAAGAGTTCTAATAACAAATCTAATAATAGCGTCGGAATAGATGCAACTGTAGCTTCTTTTTTCGACAAAAACTGATGTTTTAGCTAGGGTGGCGCGTGCTCGGTAAAACGGTAAAAATAGGAAAATGGTAAAAATAGCCATACCACAATAAAAATGGTAAATTTATGTTGTGGGCCATCGTGTCCTGACACTTATGCTCTTTATGCGTGTTGTCTTTGAGCTAATGATCACATCGACTGTGCCACGAGGGCTGGTGGTAAACTTCACTCGGCTGGCTGCTGCACCTATAAACGGGTATTTGGTACGTACCTATTAAACAACGTGACTTATATACACGCACACATACAGTACACTATCAGGCAATCAAATCTGTTATTATACTTGTTTGAATGAATTTAAGAATATTATAGTAATCTTTTCTTTTCGCTCACTTATTTACTTTCTTAATTTTTTATCTTGTCCTTGTTCACTGTTTTTGATTCAGCAATTTTAGTCTTTATGCCTACATAACACCGTTTTTCATCCGTAATTTAGATAAAGTGCAATAAAAATGGTGCTCCCAGACACATGAACCCATTCTGTATAGAGTATCCTATGGGTCCTGTGAATAACTGAGTATATTCCACCAGCATCAGCGAACGTTATATGTAACATAGTTATAGTGCGTGTGTACGCAAACTATGACCTAGGAATCAGCAAGTCTCGCATTCGTCTTGTCATGATTAAATTTACGTGAGCAGGGAAACATAAGCAATTATCAAGAATGACACTAAGACTTATTTAGGTATTTTTATATATATTTTTAGCATTTGACATGCTTAGCAACATACATTAAACACAAAGTGAAAAATGTGAAATCGAAAATAACAGTCACGAGCAGGATTCGAACCTGCATCTCCTGGATACCGTCCAGATGCTTTGCCAATTCAGCCATCGTGATCGTTTGATTTCACATTTTTCACATTTTTCACTTTGTGTTTAATGTATGTTGCTAAGCATGTCAAATGCTAAAAATATATGTAAAAATACCTAAATATTTATAGGGTTTGCGTCATTATTAGGTAAAATCTTAATTGTAAAATTAAGTTTACCTGGTCGGTATAATGTATGAAAATACTTCCGACAGATGGTGCAGGCGTCACCCAAAGACGTTAAGTATGAATATGTAATCGAAATTAGCAGTCAGGAGCAAGGGTCACGATTGCTGAATTGGCAAAGTATCTGCACGGTATCCAGGAGATGCAGGTTCGAATCCTGATCGTGACTGTTATTTTCGATTTCACATTTTTCACTTTGTGTTTAATGTATGACACTAATGGCTAGTTTCACCACTCTCAAGTAAAGTGTCAAATAGACTAATCACCAGTTAAAGTCACCCGTAACTCCGGGTGCGAATTTCACGACGTTCGAGTAGCAATAATCTTAAGATTACGTGCCGCGTAACTTGCTTGCCATGCAGTCTGCCAATTAGCATGCTTACTCGACGGTTAGCTGTTGCGTTGTTGTTTTTGCATATTACAATATTTATGATATAAAAAGATAATGGATCTATTTGACTTAATTAATCATCAATTAGATGGACTTGAATATTCTGCGATTCAACGAGTACCGAGAATTCGTGTATTTAAATTCCGTGTCGGCTATTTTATGGGCCTAGATGAAACTGAGTTTTTTGCTATATTTCGCCTATCGAAATATGCAGTGGACCAATTGCATAACTTTATAAAACATAAGATAAACCCTAAATCACAAAGGTGAGTGGCATTTTCCCATATAAGTGAATTATAATACCTACATAACCTGTCAAAATGTATGTATAATTTATTAGTCCTTTCTGTACCGCACTTTCTGTCTCTGCGAACCTTATCCATTTTAATTATAATACTTAAGTCGATTCGAACTTAACAACAAAATAAAATCACACGATAATACGCGATATAAGAAACAATATATAGGTACTATAGATAAAGTAAACTGTGTCTGTAATATGATGTTTGCGAACGACTTTGACGTTTTTGACGTTATATTGAACGAATGCAACGTCTGATATCTTGCGTCATTCACTTAACCAGTAAGTTGCTACTTGAAGCTTTATTTTCGCTTGTGAAATTGACAGACGATACTCGTAACTATTACTTGACAATTATCACTAGTCAAGAAGTAACTAATCAACGCTTTACTTGAAGATGGTGAACGAGGCCCTAAGACTTCCTTAACTACGGAATCAAAAACTTATTTGTGAGATCTGCTTCGGAAAATAAAGATATCTAAGTTTCCTATATAATTACCTTTATTTGCCTCGCTCTTTGCTAGATGTAATAAAAATACGTAGCAAACAGTACCTATTTATTATTTGTCCAAGGGGTAGCCAGACCCTGGAAGTTTATTACCTGATGATATTACGTACAGCATACAGAGAAAATATGATATTTAAGATCAAAAGAGCTTTGCTTGTCCTCTATACATTAATTTGCGCCGCGCAAAAAGCCGATCTGTGATGATAAACAGTGTACAATGTGGTCAAGGTGGTGGCGATAAAAAAGTTTCCATCAAAACTGCATCTTCAGTTCGTTATTATGAATATTTATTTAACATGTTTCCTATCTCTGCGATTGAGAGATCAGCGCTACGAGTGATCTCTAAAATGCTTCGCAAACGTATAACACCGAATAACACTGTAGTCTATAATATGGAACAGTTGGTATTATAAAATTAAGTAAGATTAGGGTAAAGGCATCAGAGCTCAGCTTTTACCTAAGTGAGATTTTTAAATTCAAACTTCCTTTATAAATAATTGATAATATGATTTAAATTAAGGAATGGCTTATAGTAATAATTTAATAATATGTATTTTCACTGTCTAATAAATTTTAAATTGGTTTAAACAAACACGTCGCACTTTTATCCAGGGCTTGGCTACAAAACCCATAATATTGACCTCGACAATCCGACAGTAAACCTTATAAAAATATATTGTGTACATTAAGGCAATAATTACAAATATTATAATTTTGTCCTCCTTGATGCTTATTAGACAAGGATTCTTACAAAATTATTAAAGATGGTTAACTATTATCAGCTTTTTAAGATCACTGTTTTAACAACAATAATATTAGCGAAGCTCTATATTACCGAAACGATCGAAAAACCGATGAAATATAATATAATAAATAAAAATGTTTTTGTTTACGAAATAAGACGTAGAACCAACTAATATGCGTAGGTACTATTAAATTATTTCATAAGCACACTAGATAAATTAAAAAAGATATGTGTTCTCTATTGGCCAGTTCCCAAATTATTTTGGCGCTGTTATTTGCATCAGTATCTTATTTATTCCCAATAAAGAACTAAAAAGGCTGATTAATGGTGTGCTGACTTCTGGTGTAGGATATAGGTACTACGTTTAATAAAAAAAAATAGTTTTATCTATTGGTCCATAAATATTTTCCTAATTCTAATTCAAATTAAATATAAAACTCATAAAATTTATTAAAATGTCATGTTACCAATATGCTAAAGCCCTGGAAAACTATTAGCAAACAGTACCTATTATAATATTTCGCAATAGATAGATGGTAATTTATAATCACCATCAATGTTAGTGTAATGACATAAATGAATGATAAAATTACTTAATAGTCACTGTGACTTGATTATATTCAAACAATGATAAGTTGTGCTACTGTTTTATTAATTCATTATATTTTTAATGTGATGATTCAGTTCATATCGTGTGAGTATTGTAACCAGCAGACCGAAAAAGGAACTAAGTATATATTAGTATTAATAATGTTACTTTCTACTTTTATTTTCTGAGAGATAAAGGATTTTTATAATTGAAATTATTTTTTGAATTCAATTTTTCATTTCTCTTAAAAAGTTCTCAATAAATATACATAATGGAGTAAACTAAGTATTAGGATGACGATTACTTAATTAGATATTTATATATTGAGGAAATACTAGATTAGAGAGATTAACTATTAGCCGGACGTGTTCGTAGCTATCATTATCTAATTCCCACTTTGTGTTCTAGTAGTTATTAGTATCGCAGGCTGAGTATGTAGTCCTTTACTTTCACATGACGTTTTTGACATAACACACATTTTACAAAAATGAATAATTTCCAGGACAAAATTAATTTTAAAATGATAAGTTAAAATGGCATTCAAATTTAAATTGTAAGCAAGTCAGATAACAGGTTTCTAAATATATCATTCGTTGCATATGAAATATATTTGCTCTAATGTAAACACAAATTCTCTTATAAAAACCCACATAAATATTATGTTTTATATTATGTTCTATGTATGACTTTCTTAATCATTTACCTATATGGTAAGTAAATTAGATCTTCACCGATATCCCCTGGGTGTCATTAGGGGAAACTAAAAAACAATTTGGATGCAGAGGTACAACCCCGTATCCACATATTTACGATTAAGTTCTGAGTAGGCATTTCTAAAACCCGCTTCGTATATTAACTAAGATTGCTACCTGTACCCACAATTAATGTTTAAAATAAAACATGTAAGTAATCTATACATATCTAGTTTAATCTATTGGCTAAAGCTTGTCTTATGTTATTGCTATATTTCCAGATTGTTTTAGTTTTTATCTGAGAACTTAAAATGTATTTTTAATAAACAAATAGATATTTTTAATTACAATTATTTTAGAAATTTAATAGTATTTTTGATAGATTTCCGTAGACCATAATTGCATGACAGGATCATATATATTACATTATAAGTAAAGTATGTTGGAATTAATATTTAAAGCCAGTTATTTTTATTTTTACACATAAAATATTGCTTAAACTGACAACTTGTAAAGAACATTTTAGGAAAACATTGTTCATAAAAATAAGTAGCATTAAATGGTGGTCTCCAGATTGTTTTCTTAGAAAAATATTTTTTTTCTTTTAGCTTTTTTGTTTAAATGAAACTTTAGTTCAATATAGCAATCAAAACATTTTTTAAATCATGATCAGTTTATGTCAAGTATTCATATTTGAAGATATGAATAACACAGTTTTACCATAAGTACACATCAATAATACTGTGTTAGAAAAACTATCGAAATGATCAACATGTATGATAAAAGTGTCGGAACACGTACGTGTAATAATAATTATTAGACATAATTACATGCACGCAACAAATAGTTACGAGATAAAACTGAGTAGTTTCTCAAATTAGTAACACTAAAAAGAAAGCACTCCGTGCACCGGCAGTAGCGGCGGCAGTGGCGCGGGAGCCGCCCGTAAAACATAAAAAGTGCTTATGTGGCGCTTCAGAGGCTAAAAAGGAAGGAACATAATGTAGTAGCAGCCATAAAAAGTGAATGCATTGCGTGCACGTGGAGTGCAACGGGTGGTGGAGTGCGGGGTGCGGGGCGAGGCGTGCAGGGAGGGGCATGGGGGTGTGTTTAGCGCGGAGGGGCGGCCGGGCTGATGGCGATCGGCGCTCGCAGGCTCGCTCCATCGCCAGTGTTGTGGTAGGTCACGCGGAGACCGCTCGTATCACGTACTGAGAGCATTCACTGTCGCGACTCCGCGCCGAAAGAACATGTAATCGCTTGCCAAAATATATTATCAATTATTTTTCTCTTAAAAGTTTTATTAACGGACATTGATAAGCAGTTGGTTGTTCGGCGTAGGCCGGTAAACCCTAAGGACTAGTGCATATAAATGCCTTTTGCCGTGATTCTGGAGTGAAATGGCCCTGTCGCTGCAGTCGACGCAGAACTCTAGAGGTTTGTGAAGAGATTGTTTAGTGCGCCTCACTGTCTCCTCGGTCCGCTGAATCTGTGGGAAGTGCATGTGTAAAAGTTTTAAAAGTTAGCGGCGCGCGACATGCGTGGAGCGAGCGCGGGGATTGGCCGCCCACATGCCGCTCTCGTCGCACACATGTTTATTTGCATTCAGCGAACTTTACAGATTCAGTGAACCGTAGGGCGGTAGCGAGCTCGTAGCGTTTTGCTACGTCTCCGCTACGAACGATTCTCATGTCGTGGCCTACGAAATTTTATAATGTGTAGTGTACAAAATTAGCATTGTTGTGACCTGAAAGTTATATCATCTATTCATCTTTTTTTTTTTGCTTTATCTACTAATCCAGATATCGCCAGGTCAGAGAATACTGTAAGATATTTGATTTTTTTTGCATTCAAATTAGTTAACATGCACTTTTTATTTTTATTGCTAAATGACATTCTATATATACGTACACTGATCACTTAGAATTAAGAACCAAGTTGTTGAAACTTTTAATATGACATAGATGAAACATTTTGTTTCACTGTTATCTATTGGCAAGTTCATACTTAAAAGAGATAAAATTATTTTGTTTATCATCACATAAAGCATAGGCTGAAACGATGAAATATGATTTAATTCATAGCATTAAACATATTAATATAGTCAGTCATTTTTTATTATTAGATTATTAACAAGTGTTTGTTTATTTTATGTCGAATTATTTTTAAGTGATTAATCATCAATAATTTAAATACTTTATTCTACTTTATTTATATTCCTAATCAGAAAGAGATAAAACATAATTACATTATAGCTAAGCTAAGCTAATTAGCTAATACCACAAGATTATTTTAATTTCTTTCACAGAAAATCCGTAATTCATTACAATTAGTTACTAATATAACTAGGTTATAACCGCGACTTAGTCCGGGTGAACTTCAGAATATATCACTCTAAGGTTATATATTGTATAAGGTACATTCTTACACTATGTAATATAATAAGGTACCTACATCCTTATGCATAGTATAAAACCATGTCGCTAGCCGCGTCTGTCTGTATATCCGCTAACTCTTAAACCACGCAACAGACTTTGATGCGGTTTTTACCATAAGTTAAATAATTTCTTCCGGAAGTTTTTTATATGTACAATATATGCATGTTATTAATAGATAAATTACACCAGTGCGAAGCCGTGCCGGGTCTAGTCCTATTATTAAGTTGTAACTGACATGTCTCTGTACATTTAACTTATTTGAGAAAAAAATACTATATTTGGCTATTCAGATGGCTCTAGACTACACTTATGCTAAATTTCATGAAGATTTGTTCAGTAGTTATGGCGTGAAAGCGCAATAAAACTTATTTTCACATTTATAACGTATATTTAATATTTGTAGTTTTACTGAAGTGGGTTATATCTGGACATATAGCTGCCACAGTAGATTATTTTACGTAAGGTGCACTGTTGGTTTGGTTTAACATGAAATAAATATTTTGGTATCTACAGTATTTTAGTTACTATGACGGTATACAGGGTGTTATATAAATGCAGCTTTAACTTAATGTTTTGTTTAGACAGGGCCAGGCTACTCACATAAGTTGAGTGGGTCGCAGGCTGGGAGTTACTCAGTTTTATTAGGATGTATTCTATAAACCGAGGGAGTGGGCAGCAGCACTCTCTCGAGTATTAACAACACCCACTGCGATCGCCAACCCGCCTGCCAAGCGTGGCGATTACGGCATTATCTCCCATGACGGGACCGCTCGTTGTGGCGTTCTCTTGGGGAGGCCTATGTCCAGCAATGGACGTTGAAAGGCTGATGGATGGATGGAGGAAGGATAGTAGTATTAGTCCGTGTGAGGCCGGCTTTAGAATTGTAATGGGAGTCGTAAGAGCCGACTGAGGAAATACCCGGGGAGTGGGCAGCAGCACTCAGGGCCAGGCTACTCACATAAGTTGAGTGGGTCGCAGGCTGGGAGTTACTCAGTTTTATTAGGATGTATTCTATAAACCGAGGGAGTGGGCAGCAGCACTCTCTTGAGTATTTACAACATCCACTGCGATCGCCAACCCGCCTGCTAAGCGTGGCGATTACAGCACTATCCCCCATATGAGCGAAACACATGTTGTGGCGTTCTCTTGGGGAGGCTTATGTCCAGCAGTGGACTTCGAAAGGCTAATGGATGGATGGATGGAGAAAGGATAGTAAGGAGAGGATATCCAAGACCTAACGTAAACTTTAAGTCCTAGATAGGCAGACAAATAACACATAGAAGGTTAGTTATAGATACGAAATTTTCTAAACACGGGATCTTAGCATCCGATGCCAACGAGGTAATTATAATTGGGCCAATCTCTATGAGTGTTAAAATAGAGTTATTCGCGCCTACTGCGACTTACATTCATATCACCAAATGGTCTAACCATTAATTTCTTACTTTGTTTTCGCCTTATATTGTGGTAGTTTACCCTCGAAAGCGGATCATTCAATTAGGTATATAAAAGCACAACATTTTTCTGATTTAATAACAATTACTTACTGGATAAATTACTTCAATTAATAATCAATCAGATAACATGTTTTTGAAAAAAATAATAAGTTTCTGCCAAATAATTAAGAGTTTAGACTTTATTACTTTTGTTGCTTAGTTCGCAAAAGTGTGGAGCAAAATTTCATATCACAAAAAATATCTAAAAAAAATCCACAAGCAGACGCTCGCTTAATTAAAGTAGGATGTAATCGCATAATAGTCATATACATGTGCACAATCATTTTAACATAATTGACGGGCCTCGTGGCGTAGTCGGTAGTGTAACCAACTTCCGTGCACGAGATCGTGGGTTCGATTCCCACTCAGGACAATTATTTGTGTGATGAACACGGATATTTGTACTGCGTCTGGGTGTTTTCTATCTATTATATGTAGGTATTTACAAAAAAAAAAGTAATATATCCGTTATCTGGTACCCATAGCACAAACGTTAAGCTTAGTTTGGGACCAGAGGACGTTGTGCGAAATGTCCGTGAATATTTATTGTTATTATTGAGCCTATAGGTAACCGCTTACCATCAGTGTGTGCTTGTTTGCCATTGCCGTAGTTGCTCTCATAATCAATAAAAATCATGACCGTCAAATAATATTATTAAAGTATAGATATCTTCTATAAGTTTTTACTTACAAGTTGTGTACAACTTTCTAATAAAACATATATTTAGTAAAATATTAAACGAGTATTTATACGAACACTAGATATTTCTTTGACCATTAAATAGTCACGCAAAGGCAAGTACTCCAATACATTGAAAAGTTTAATTAACCCCTAGTTTGGACTTATTACTTGTTATGTTATATCATGAAGCCCCATTATACCGGCGCGTGTACCGCGTTTAACCCTAAACCACTGAAACCGTACGAACTCAGTAATCTGTGCGAGTGCGTACGTTGTTTAAGCCATTGGCAATGCCAGGTTAATCCCATTATATACCGCTCGATGAAATTAGGTCGTCCTAGACAAAGTACTTTTAGAATAAACACTGTCAAACATTTATTCCTAATGTTATATTCAAAAACTTAAATAACAAAGGCTAAAGTCTAATACTTGAACTTATTTGTTAAAACACGATTAATACAATTTTCATTGTAGGAGTTTCGCTTCATCAGAGCTCCATTTATAATTAGTAAGGTTAAAATGAAGTATTTAGATGAAATTCGGTAGGTAGGATATGATGATGAGATGAGACACGTATAGGATACTTTTCCAAAAAAAAAAATATTTTCCCTAGCATAGCTATTTTTGGTATATAGACCTAACGACTAAGCCGATTTGAATAAACGTTAGTAAAAGTAAAAAACTTATTTTTTATTGCTATTGGTGGCAGACGAGCCACGGTCCACCTGATGGTAAGTGGTAACCGTCGCTCATGGACTCAACTATACTGAGAGTATTGTCAAGCCGCTGCTCACCATTAATCCATCTATCTTCTGCTACAGCCACAACACGCTGACGTACTTCATGACCGGTCACACAGGAGACGGTGGTACCGACCCGTTCGGACCCGATAGCAAGTGAGTACTCTCACTTGGTACCTAGCCCTACCACCATAATACAATGAGTGATAATTGCTTACTTCCCCTAGTCGGCTTATACGACACCTGTGGGAAAGGATGGGGTGGTGACAATTGTATTGTTAGTCCGTCACCACACGGACAATTAAATAATATACTCGTATAAAAGTAAATTTTGTGGGATATGCGTCGAAAAACTCTACTCAACCATTTTTAGAATTGATAGGAGCCTCTACGGTGTAGTCGTTACTAAATTGTTCAATATTAGTTGAATGAATTTCTATGAATTGTATGACTACCTTGCTAATTATTGTGACATAATTTGGGTCCTCTTTATTAAAAGGTTTTGCGGTGCAGACACACTGCCCAAAAGTGGCGGGATGCTAATCGAGAAAAGGACAAGTTCAATAAAATAGCAAGAAATTCGTCATTCACGCAAACTGAGCTGCGGCCTTAACTAGTCATACTGAATAGTTAAGCTCGTAGCTAACAAACGCAAAGAATTTAATACATCATATATTATATAATATATGATCTTAATTTCTTTGATAAGTACATGAATCAGCATAGCTGGACATAACTGCCTAGGTGATGCAGCGGTAGTGTGAGCGACTGTTGATTATGAGGTCTGGGGTTCGATACCCGGGGCGGGCAATGTTATTGAGCTTTTTCGTAAAAAGAAAAATTCTCAGTAGCAGCCCGGAGTTTGGAAATGTGCCCGCGAAACGGCAATACTCTTGCACCCTATTACGTGGGACTTAAACATAGCTGGCGATTCGTGGATCTGTAATACACCTCTGCCTACCTATTCGGGGAATACAGGCGCGATGCTATGTTGTGTTTGTTTGTGTTGGGCATAAATAATTAAGAAATATAAGAATCTAGGTTTTGCCCAGGATGTAAACACTTTACGGTACACTAATTATCTCTATCTAAGAATAGCTATCCTATATCCCATTTTTCAAGAACAAAAAGTAGCATATATCCTTTTCTGGGCTTCAGACTATGTGTATACAAAATTTCATAATAAATTCATTAGTTACGACGTGAAAGCGTCACAAACAAACAAACAAACTTATTTAGACATTCAAAATATTAGTACGGATTTATTTTTGTATTTGAACTCAACACATAGAGATTATCCATCCATCCATCCATCAGCCTGTTGACGTCCACTGTTGGACATAGGCCTCCCAAAGAGAACGCCACAACGAGCGGTCCTGTGCGCTCATATGGGGGAATAGTGCCGTAATCGCCACGCTTGGCAGGCGGGTTGGCGATCGCAGTGGATGTTGTTAATACTCGAGGGAGTGCTGCTGCCCACTCCCCCGGTATTTCCTCAGTCGGCTCTTACGACTCCCATGGGTGGACAGGGGTGGGACAATTCTAAAGCCGGCCCCACACGGCAAACATAGAGATCATATGCATAATTTGCATACAGCTACTTAAGAAGTTTAAAGTCAATTTATATCAGATATTATAATACAAAATGATGTCCCGTCAAAGTGAATTCAATAAGTTATTATAAAGTAGAAGCTCAACTATAAGCACAGTAGCAAGTGCGAGCAATAAGGACGTCATTGACACGTCCGTTATCGGCTGAACCCTTGCGCAATAATGAGTTATGGAGTGGCGGCCGCAGGCGACTCCATAAAAGTATTGAATATGGGTTATTGACAAATATTTATGGTGTATAAAGAGGGGATAATTACAACTCTTTAGCACATAAAAAGCTCCGTGCGGAAGGGTGCGGCTTGCTGTAAAAATTTATCACCAAAATTGTCAGCCGACGAGCCCGGCCGACTAATAAAAATGATACATTATAGCTTATGGCTCTCACAAAAAACCGACTCAATATGTGATCTATTGTAAGCTTAATAATGCTTGTGAAATTATTTAATTGAGCCTGTTTATTTAGTACAGAAACATTTTATTAATGTTAGTACTTACTTAAATTTTATTTTATGGACCTTCTCTTTGATAACATATAATACTAGATTTTGCCCGCAAGTTCATCCGCATGGACTTTAGAATATAAATATTTCACTCTACGGAATATTAATTATCTCAATTAACACAAAGTCTGAAAATGTGAAATCGAAAACAACAGTCACGAGTAGGATTTGAACCTGCATCTCCTTGAATACCGTCCCAGATGCTTTGCCAATTCAGCCATCGAGACAATTGCTCGGGACTGTGAATTTTGATATCACATTCATTCTTAACGTCTTGGGTGACTGATCGGACGGTGAATAATTATCTCTATACAATAATAAGTATCCCACAGGACTCACCCATTTTTCAGTAATAAAACGTAGCCCATGCCCCGTTCTGTGCTCTAGACAATATATGTA
>OX411807.1:14351215-14625097 GCA_948253155.1 Leucoma salicis | reverse complement strand
GTTCCTATCCGCACACCCCGTCGTTCGGGGCAACGAACAGGGTAGCGTGGGGCCTGCACCCACTAAAGAAACCCGCCGTGTGCCGTCTCTCCGCCTTTATTGGCGGGCCACTGGAACTGTGTTACATTCCTTCGGCGGTCCGCCGACGGCTTACCCTTTCGGGTACCCTCTACTGAGCGACGCATCCGCAGAGGAGCGTCGCACCTTCGCGGGAATCCATCCAATGAATGCCTGCGACTTTGACCAGGTCATCGGTCCACTTGGTGAGAGACTGTCCTACACTGCGCAGTCCGATACGCGGTCGCCACTCGAGAACCTTTCTTCCCCGACGGTTGTCGGTTCGTCGAGCGATGTGGCCTGCCCATTGCTACTTCAGTATGCTGACCCGGCGGGCTATGTCGGTTACTCCCGTTCTCCGACGGATTTCCGTATTACGGATCTTATCACGTAGAGAGATCCCAAGCATAGCCCGCTCCATGGCACACTGAGCGACTTTCGAGCCTTGATATAAGGCCAACATCTAGAGACTACGCCTCGGTTCCGTAAGTCATCACCGGTAACATACACTGGTCGTAGACCTTCGTCTTCAGACACTGTGGAATATTGGACAAGAAGATCTTCCTCAGCTTCCCGAACGCTGCCCAGCCGAGCTGGATTTGTCGATTGACCTCTTTCTCGAAGTTGTGCCACCTAACTGGACTGTTTGTCCCAGGTATACATAGTGATCGACAAGTTCGAGATCCGCGTTCCCGACTAGGGGCGGTGCTGAAATGACATTGTTATTGTGCATGACTTTCGTCTTGTCCATGTCCATTTTTACATCCACTAGTCGGGAGACACTGTTGAGGTCATTGAGCATGGTACCAAGGTCCTCCAGCGATTCTGCCACGATATCATCTGCAAATCGAAGGTGATGTATTCGCCATTTATGTTGACGAATCCAGTCCAGTCCAAGAGTTTGAAAACATCTTTCAATGCAGTGGTTGAAGAGTTTCGGGGACATGACGTCTCCCTGTCTTTCGCCTTTCTGCAGTTGTGTGGTTTTGTGCTCTTGTCCTGAACTCGGACAGACATAGTGGCGTTTCTATATAAGCACTTCAACACTTCGATGTGCCGGCAGTCAATTTGGCACCGCTGAAAGGACTGCAGCGCCACCCAAGTTTCGATCGAATCGGAAGGCTTTCTCATAGTCCACAAACGCTAGACACAGAGGCCGATTATACTTCTGTCTTCTGTATAATCTGGCGCAGCGTATGTATGTAGTCTATGGTATAGCCTTTTCGGAAACCGGCTTGTTCGGGAGGCTGGAAGTCGTCGAGCCTGCGCGTGAGTCGATTTATAATGACTGTCAAAAACAACTTATAGACGTGGCTCAAGAGCGAGATGGGTCTATAATTCTTCAAGAGGGTTCTGTCACCTTTCTTGAAGAACAGCACCACCACACTCCTGGTCCACGACTCTGGAACGCTAGCCCCGAGAACGACGGAATTGAATAGCCTCTGGAGGGCTTGATGATAATACCATATAATGAATGATACCATATAATTATAATGAAATATATAATATAATGTTATAAAATATTTGCCTTTCATTGTGTTTGTAAATAGCAAAACTAGTTGCTATGGGTAATCCATCTAACTTGAGTTTAGTTTTTGTTGATAAATCTACCTTAATGTCGCCTGTTTCCACTTCATAAATCACTTTAGGTAATGTCACTGTAAATACAAACAAATTAAATTGTTTAGTAGTAGATCATTGCTTGTCCAAGCATAAATGGGCCATTTCAATCAGGAAAGTACCACCATCTCACAGAAGATCAGCGTGAAACAACAGTGGGCAATCCTAGAGCTGTGTGGTGAGTGAGAGTCCTAGGAGTTGAAGATGAGCAAGTGATGCCTCTGGTGTTGCTAGTGTCTATAAGCCATGGTAACTGACTAACATTAGTAAGCTTGTTTACTACTGCATAGTATAAAAAAATTATAATAGGAAACTGAAATATTACCACATTGTATTATTTAATTTGGAACATTCATGTTCTGCTAATAAGAAATTTCGATTATTACTAGCTTTTGCCCACAACTTTCCGTGTGTGGATTTAAAAATTTAGTCATCATTAAGGCAGGAACTTATTATCAAGCTAAAAGTTATTCTATATGTCCATCCAGGACATAATGTGTGTATGTCAAATTTGTACAAATCCATTCAGTTGATTTCACAAATACTTTTAATAATAACATGAACTATTAAATTTTTTTTTTTCATTGACTCTTATTATTTGGGAATTATGTTAATCCCATTGTAACCTAAACTATTTCTATAGAAATACAAATATAATTAACTAGAACCCACTTCACTCAATTTTCGAGGTATAATTTATCTTATACACTATACAGTGTCTCATATATTATATATTTACCTACCAAATATCATACTGATCCGCTCAGTTGTTTAGATGTGATTGACAGACACACATTCAAAAATCTTCATACTTTCATATTTCTAATAGTAGTGCTACCAAATTTTTTTAAGTAAATAGATGGGAAACCTAAAAAATGGTACATTGATATTTTTAAATGAAGTTTCTAATATTTTCCAAACTGAACCATTAATAAGTATATGCAATGAATGTTAGATTTAAAAAGAAGATATTTTCATAGATGATTTTACTTACATGATTTTAAGCTAGCCATGAGTGTAATGATACAGGCATCCACAATGCTACCACCATGATCCAGACAGACCATATCGCAATATAGAACCCAGACCAATTTATCTGGCACTATACATAGATCTTTTAGATCTACACATTGTGAGTTAATAATTATATCTGATACTATTTTGCTAATGACTTGTGCATTGTCTGATGGCGGACCGGGTCTGTATTTAGCTGAGCATAATGAAGGTAGTTCAACATTTGTTATGAGAAACCCCTTATCAGGCTCTTCTGCTCTTGGAGTTGCTAATTCCTGCAGATTGTATGCACTGTTATAGTATAGGTTATGGTTATTTTCATGATTATACTAATATTGTTCAGAATTTATTATTATACAAAATGACCTATAAAAAAAATTATAGCAAGCGAAATATGTTATTTAGATACTTAAGTAATAATACCAGTTTTATTCCACAGATAACTGATGTATTTCCACATTTGATAAGAGCTGAAGCATCAGTTGATTTTATGGGATCCACATTCAATTTTATGTTCCTGTGTTCACTAAATGTCCTACCGTCAGGGCGTACATCTTTTGATATGTAATCGTTAAAGAACTTCACTCGATGTATAAGCCTAGAACATAAATTATATTGTAACTTAGAAAAATGGTTATATGAAACTATTTTACTTCAGATCATTGGGTAAGTTCTAACTTGTAAACTTCGGTCATCGTGTTGCTATGGAGTAGATAGGTGTTTAGCTTATTCGTATACTGGATAATGATGCTGTATTTATTATAAGATCTTAAAGAAATTAAATATTATATTGTTTATTGTATTCAATTGAACAAAACAAAAATCGGGCATGGGTTTTGTTTTCTTCTCAACTTTTTTTTTAATTAATAAAAAGTACTAGCGGTGATCGTTGCGCAACTTAAATGGTTATTGAAACTAGCTATCGGCACAATAGCTGTTAGAGATTTTCGCCGTACTGCAATAACCTGCTAACAGCTAATAACTCAATCACGTCATAACGTTTCACGAACGCAAATCACACAACGTTGAACGTTCGGTAAAATTCGATCGCTGTCGGCAGCTAACAGTTAAAAGTGGGTGATACAAATCGTCTCAACGTCAATCTGATTTTGGTACAAAATCTAAAAATCGCTTACTGGCTCTTTCGAAATCTAAGTATTACAATATCAGATTTGTGATGTACTAGTACAATGCTCGCTCACTCATCTGTACCTACGCGATACGATACGCATCGGCTGCATGCGTGTGACAAAGCGCGTAAGATACAAATATTACACTAGTTAGAGCGTTACAGCAATATTACAATATCAGATTTGCGATGTACTGAATACTCGCTCACTTGTCTGTACCTACGCGATACGATACGCATCGGCCACATGCGTGCGACAAAGCGCGTGAGATACAAATATTACACTAGTTAGAGCGGTACAGTAATATCACAATCTTTGTGTTTAATAACAATATCAGATTTTTGAACAGATTTTATATAAATATTATAAATAAGTAATTTTAAATCTTAATGCTATGCAAATAAAGCTTACTTTCTGTTAAGTACTAATCATGATATCAATGATGTCTAAAATTTTAATTATTTAGCCTTGAACTTGAGCGAATTTCGGTACTTATGGACCATTATGCACGTAATAGTTTTATTAGGTACTTATTGTTTAATTGTGTCCGAATAGTTGCGTAAGAAAGTTTCATTTCTTTTAATTTATTTCGCGTTCTAAATTTAGAAAGATTTGTGTATTATGGACGTTGAGGATTGTTTTAATGGATTTTTTAATTAATATGTAGGTAGGTCCACATCCTCACACACTTACAATAAGTTAGTTATTTATTTCTACGCTAGAAATTCCCTAAAAATACTCTAGATATAATTTATATGGCAAAACAACGTTTGCCGGGTCAGCTAGTGATAAATAAATACCGAATTAAACATTCTATTATATAAGTACGAGTATATCTACAATACCGAATTGTATTGAAATCTATGATATTGTCGTATCCTATTTAAAGATGCGCATCGGATTTGATTTCTGAAATCTGAATCTACTCGTATGATAGATACGCGAACGTAAAATATCTAGGTATTAAAATAAAAGATTTTGAAATCTGATATTGAAAATCGAAATCTGATTCAGATACGATTCTCAGAAAAAGTGATATGACCCACACCTACTAACAGTTACCAGGGGGGTGCAACTGCCGTACATTGCCTCTCCAAAAAATAGTGTGCTATTTTGCGCCGTCTGGTGGTGCAGGAACAGTACTAACTTAGCAGTTTAGTGTATACATACGAATATAGATGGCGCTTTTCTCAATCGAGGCACATTATTTCATTAAATATTTCCAAAAAATACTTTAAAATCATTGATGTATAAAAAAGAGAAGATCCACAATCAGGCACTTAAAGTGTCCACTATAAATGAGTGCAGATTACGCTTTCCTGCACTCATTGCGTTTAGTATTGTTTCGGCGCGCGAGCAGTCGCAACGCCCGCAACGTATCATACATAATAATACTAAAATCTCTTTTGAAAACCTTATTGACTGTCTCTTTATCGCACGTTCTTTCTGAATAATGTCAACGTATGCAGTTAAAAGTTGTTAATATTTTATAAAATTAGTGTGAAATATGTATGTCTATTAATATGATTTCTCAATATTATGTGAATTAAGTATAATATTTTTTGAAAAATAATCTATGCAGTTAACTCTGTGGCTATTTGGCTAACAGCTATCGCGATCGCGCGGCACATGACTTGAACATCGGTTCTTTCGTCAATCATCTGTTTGTCTCTTTCATACACGCACACGCCGTTTGCGTTTGACCTTTGACTTTAGTCTTTAAATCTTTTAAAATAAGATGCATTTTTTGTAAGAATATTTATGTTACTTTTCATTAGGTACTTAAAAATGTGAATTGCAGGTTGATGCCTAATTAAGTGGCCTTGAACTAGTCATTAGTCATAACCACAGACTAGTAGTGTACTAAAGTAGTCATAACTCATAATTCACGTGTTTAGCGCCAAGGTGTACTATAGACGCGTCGCTTACTTTTGAGTTTAAATATTAAATTTGATAGTTTTAAAAATAAAATTAAGTGTATACCTATATAGTATGTTAATATAGATTTATAAAGTGTTAGTGAATAGTTTGTTTAGATTAGTACTTAGTAGACGTAAATAAACTGCAATGTCTCGTATCAATGCGAGTTTACTCTGGGACTTTTTTAAAAAGGACCTTATGACAAAAAGGCGAAGTGTACACTGGCAGATATTTCAATTTAATTACTGATCAAAGATCAGTTGCGTTTACGTTTGATAGTAAGCATACTAGTAAAATAAAGAACGAAAAAATAGAGCGGTGGCGTCTCGAATTATCGTGTTTCTATATTGTATATCGTCCTGGGGCCAAGAACATTGTTGCAGAGGCATTGTCTCGCGTTTGTGCTCTCATGAACACAGACAAACTACGTGAAATACATAATGATCTTTGTCACCCAGGAATCGTTAGGATGGTTCATTGGGTCCGCTCAAAGAATTTGCCATATTCGGTAGAAGAAGTAAAAGCAATGACTGCTTCTTGTAAAACATGTGCAGAAGTAAAGCCTCGGTATTGTAAATCTAAAGGACAATTAATTAAAGCTATCGCACCTTTTGAACGACTTAATTTGGACTTTAAAGGGCCACTACCAGGACCTAATAAATATGTATTAACCATTATAGACGAATACAGTCGATTTCCTTTTGCTTATGCCTGTAAAGATATGACTTCAGCGTCAGTGATAAAATGTTTGCAACATCTGTTTTCTACTTTTGGTACTCCATTATATATACACAGTGATCGAGGGGCCGCATTTATGTCCTCTGAACTACTCGAATTTCTAAGATCACTTGGTATTGCTTCTAGCCGGACTACGCCTTATAATCCTTGTGGCAATGGCCAAGTAGAACGCCTGAATTTAACACATACATTATGGAGAACATTTAGATATATTTTTATATATATTTTTAGCATTTGACATGCTTAGCACTATACATTAAACACAAAATGAAAAATGTGAAATTGAAAATAACAGTCAGGAGCAGGATTTGAACCTGCATCTTCTGGATACCGTCCAGATGCTTTACCAATTGTCAGGATGGCTGAATTGGTAAAGCATCTGGACGGTATCCAGAAGATGCAGGTTCAAATCCTGCTCCTGACTGTTATTTTCGATTTCACATTTTTCATTTTGTGTTTAATGTATAGTGCTAAGCATGTCATATGCTAAAAATATATATAAAAATATATCTAAATGTTCTCCATAATGTACCATTCAGGCGTTCTACTTGGTCATTGCCACAAGGATTATAAGGCGTAGTCCGGCTAGAAGCAATACCAAGTGATCTTAGAAATTCGAGTAGTTCAGAGGACATATATGCGGCCCCTCGATCACTGTGTATATATAATGGAGTACCAAAAGTATAAAACAGATGTTGCAAACATTTTATCACTGACGCTGAAGTCATATCTTTACAGGCATAAGCAAAAGGAAATCGACTGTATTCGTCTATAATGGTTAATACTGTGTATTTTCAGTGATCTGAAACTTTTTTGATGTGTGTATGTATATATAAATTAATCACATATATGCTTAGATAATTTGTGTATGCTTTGATTGGCCGTCTGGGGCCGGCTTTAGAATTGTCCCACCCCACTTTACCCAAGGGTGTCGTAAGAGCCGACTGAGGGTATACTGGGGGAGTGGGCAGCAGTACTCCCTCGAGTATTAACAACGTCCACTGCGATCGCCAACCCGCCTGCCAAGCGTGGTGATTACGGCATTATCCCCCATGACGGGACCGCTCGTTGTGGAGCTCTCTTTGGGAGGCCTATGTCCAGCAGTGGACGTTAAAAGGCTGATGGATGGATGATGCTTTGATAAATAACCTATAGATGTAGCCATGATACATTAGGAAGTGTAGAAGTGAGATGGGCATATACGAAATACGCTAAGAAAATTGAGACAAGTATTGTTATGACGTGCAGGTTTTTCAGCTGGCGAACTTTCAAATAGTTCGCCATACAACTTAATCACCATGACTACCCGGGATGCCATTAAAAGAAATGAGGTGCCGTGTTTTGTGTTTGAAAAAATGCCGTCTCAAACAATTTTTTTAAAAAGTAGGCTTTCACGCCTTATTATAATAATAATAATTACATATCGTTCCTATAGTTACAGTAATTAAAAAGAAGGTTTCCGTACAAAATCTATAAAAATATGTCAGATAAACAAACTTTATTTGAATTTCACTAAATTCGTCCCGCGGGAAAGGACGGGATGGTGACACTTGTATTCTTAGTCCGTCACCATACCGACGTTGCAAGAAAAATAATAATGGTTGGCACACAATATTCATAAATGTGTCAAAGAGTACCAATGTGGTAAACTTTTCCAGTTTACGAGAATACCTTTTGGTGTTACTAATGGAGTTGCTGCATTTCAACGTACTCTCCAATATATCATCACAGAAGAGCATCTAGAAGGTGTTTTTGATATTTAGATGATGTAACTGTCTGTGGAATAGATAAATCTGATCATGATAGAAATTTAAATAAATTCATGGATGCTGTGACTAAATATAAACTAACTCTAAATAAAGAAAAATGACAGTTTGCTCAAACATGTATCAATCTCCTTGGCTATACTGTATCTGACGGAAATATTAAGCCCGATATCGATCGGCTTAGACCTTTAATTGATTTGCCTTTACCATCTAATGTTCAAGAATTAAAACGAGCACTGGGTTTATTCGCTCACTATGCGAAATGGGTTAATAACTTTTCAACCAAAATTCGCCCACTTATTGAAACAAATAAATTTCCTCTGTCAAATGATGCTAAAACTAGTTTTGAAAATGTGACATTAGAAATACAAAAATCATCCCTTAGTGCAATTGATGACAAAGAAACATTTACTGTAGAAATAGATGCCTCGGATTTCGCTTTGGCAGCGACCTTATCTCAAAAAGGTCGACCAGTAGCCTTTTTTTTCTAGAACACTTACACGAGTCTGAACACAGACAATCATCAATTGAAAAGGAAGCGGCAGCAATCGTCGAGAGTATCCGTAAGTGGAGACATTTCCTTAATGGCAGATATTTCAATTTAATTACTGATCAAAGATCAGTTGCGTTTACGTTTGATAGTAAGCATACTAGTAAAATAAAGAACGAAAAAATAGAGCGGTGGCGTCTCGAATTATCGTGTTTCTATATTGTATATCGTCCTGGGGCCAAGAACATTGTTGCAGAGGCATTGTCTCGCGTTTGTGCTCTCATGAACACAGACAAACTACGTGAAATACATAATGATCTTTGTCACCCAGGAATCGTTAGGATGGTTCATTGGGTCCGCTCAAAGAATTTGCCATATTCGGTAGAAGAAGTAAAAGCAATGACTGCTTCTTGTAAAACATGTGCAGAAGTAAAGCCTCGGTATTGTAAATCTAAAGGACAATTAATTAAAGCTATCGCACCTTTTGAACGACTTAATTTGGACTTTAAAGGGCCACTACCAGGACCTAATAAATATGTATTAACCATTATAGACGAATACAGTCGATTTCCTTTTGCTTATGCCTGTAAAGATATGACTTCAGCGTCAGTGATAAAATGTTTGCAACATCTGTTTTCTACTTTTGGTACTCCATTATATATACACAGTGATCGAGGGGCCGCATTTATGTCCTCTGAACTACTCGAATTTCTAAGATCACTTGGTATTGCTTCTAGCCGGACTACGCCTTATAATCCTTGTGGCAATGGCCAAGTAGAACGCCTGAATTTAACACATACATTATGGAGAACATTTAGATATATTTTTATATATATTTTTAGCATTTGACATGCTTAGCACTATACATTAAACACAAAATGAAAAATGTGAAATCGAAAATAACAGTCAGGAGCAGGATTTGAACCTGCATCTTCTGGATACCGTCCAGATGCTTTACCAATTGTCAGGATGGCTGAATTGGTAAAGCATCTGGACGGTATCCAGAAGATGCAGGTTCAAATCCTGCTCCTGACTGTTATTTTCGATTTCACATTTTTCACTTTGTGTTTAATTTATGGAGAACAATTCAACTCGCTCTTCGCTCTAAAAAATTACCTATTGATAATTGGGAGCAAGTGCTACCTATTGCTTTGCATTCAATACGTTCCCTTCTATGCACGTCTATAAATGCTACTCCCCATGATAGACTTTTTCGCTATCCAAGAAGATCGATGAATGGTATGTACTCCTTAGTTTACTGGCTACTTCACTATTTACGTATTTGATTGTACGTATTTGATTGAATGTCAATATTTTAATGTCTTAATTTATTTTACATAATAATATATGTCTAATTATTTAGTTGATTAAAGCCAAGTTTTCTTCTGGTTTATCGTTTTAATGTATCAGTACCTGTCATTGCAAGGAAATGTTTTAAAAGGACTTTTAATATCCGAATGTGGAAAAGGTGAGACAGTATCTATACCACGAATTCCCATTATATCGTTGAATTTTCCCTTTAAATTCAAAAGACTTCAATTTCAAAGGTTGATTTATTTATTTTTATGAAATTCCACGTGGACGAAGTCGCGGGTAACAGCTAGTAATATATATAATACTAATGCTTAGAAAGAACTGTAAACTGTAAGCGTCAAAGTGACAGCGGATAGGTGCCGTTGTTTGACTTTGACGTTGACGTTTCTTTTTAATCTGGTTTTGGTTAGCGCAATTCCAAGGTGTGTGTTTTTTCATGAAATAATCTTTAAAAATCTTAATAAACATGAACTAAAAGAGTGATTAAAGCATGTAGAGGAATTCAGAAGGGTCTAGTTAAAAAATTTGTGCTCTTATTTCAGATCACAATGGCTAAACCTAAGGGAGAGAGGAAAGGCAAATCTGCTATCAATGAAGTTGTTACTCGTGAATACACAGTAAATCTTCACAAAAGACTACATGGAGTTGGGTTTAAGAAACGCGCTCCGCGTGCAATTAAAGAGATCCGTAAATTCGCAGAGAAACAAATGGGAACTCCTGATGTTCGAGTTGACACTCGCCTAAATAAATACCTTTGGTCTAAGGGAGTCAGGTAAATAATATAACGTGCTTGTTTATTTATGGTTGTTTGTTTATTGATTATATTGAAAGTTTATTTAAAGCCAATGAGAAAAATTACAAATTACAACCAAAACAGAATTTCTGTTGTTTGTTGATGAGGATAGGAAACCAGAATTCCAAAGTACTTAATTTTAATATAGAATAAGATGTTAGATTCAAACCTATTTTGAAGTGCTCTTCTGTCAGTGACAACCGCTTGGGTGTATTAAATGATGTTAAATTAATATTTCAGAAATGTTCCGTTCCGTGTTCGAGTAAGGTTATCACGCAGACGTAATGATGATGAAGATTCTGCCCACAAACTTTTTACTTTAGTGACCTACGTTCCAGTAGCCTCCATTAAAGGCTTGCAAACAGAAAATGTTGACGCCAGCCAAGAATAAACAATAAGTTTAAGCTTATTCCCGTATTTTATTTCACCTCATGTCATCTTCATGACATGTAAGATTTATTTTAACTTTAGATTTTTTAGATCAAAATTGATATACCAGTCTCTTCTTGATATATTCTACACTATTTCTACTTTTTATAAATGCATATCAAAATATGAATTTGTATTTTAGGTTTAGTAATTCTATGTTTAACTAGTTTCATCAGTTATAGGTGTCCTTAAACATTTATATCCAGCTAGCTTATTTTATGCTAAACTGAAAAGATTCCTTTCACTGTTAATTCTTATTGGCCTAAGGAAAGATGTGATGTGGTTTGGTGTTCCATAGGTAGAATGTTGAGCAATTTGTCTCGGTGATAAATCATTGAGATTATATATCTTACCCATGCTTTGGTTTAAGTAGGCCAGTTGGTAGGAGCTTAACGGAAAATATTACATTATTCTGTAGAACTTGGTTATACAAGCAAGACTAATTGAATATATATATTTTTTTATTAAAAGATGACACCAATGGCATTAGGGAATAATTCTTGTATCGTGGGGGACTTTATAAACATACAATTTCACGGACACAAGGTACACCCAGACCCAGAAGAACTATTTGTGGATCACACTAAGAGTTGTCCTGTGTGGGAATCAAACCCATAACATTGGGGCGGGAGGCCGGTATCTAAACCACTCCGCTATCTGTGCAGTCGAAATAATGGAGAATAATAAGAGCTAGGAACATCACATTAGCTCTTTTTACAATAATTGTTGATGTAATAGTAGCAATATAACATATATCCTTGCTTGGCAAATGACAATATTTTTAGCATTGTGGTGTGATGACTTCTAAAGAAATATCTATTTGGTTTTCAAAATAAAATGTTATCTAGAAATATTTATATATATTTTTAGCATTTGACATGCTTAGCCATATACATTAAACGCAAAGTGGAAAATGGGTAAATCGAAAATGGTGTCATCCAGGGGGGTTAGGCAGAATCTCATATCTCGCATGCCGATCGTATTGTGATCACTGATCACAATTGAGAAACCGACGCGTGATGTCGCAATAATCCGTGAAATATGATATTCTGCCTAACCCCCCAGGACGTTAAGTATGAATGTGTTATCGAGATTAGCAGTCGAGAGCAGTTGTCACGATGGCTGAATTGGCAAAGCATCTGGACGGTATCCAGGAGATGCAGGTTCAAGTCCTGCTTGTAACGGCTGTTTTCGTTTTCACATTTTCGACTTTGTGTTTAATGAAATGTTATCATTTATTTATAGTAGGGATATCTTGCTTTGAGGCGACGTAAGTAAGAGAAAATTACCCATTGCATTACTAATCCATTGGTAGGGTTGGGGTCCAAATTTTCACTTTTTATTGGCCCATACCACCACCTGTGAAACACTTATGTGTTTTATTTGTAGCGAAACATAACCATCCATTTATTATTTTCCTTAATTGAAAAGAAAGTGTCGGCACCATCTCCGCAATATTCTTAGTATTGTTGAGTCCATGTGTGGCAGTTGGGCCGTGGCTAGTGTGCCACTAAATTTGCAAACAAGCATAATCACGCCTATAGATAGATGCTAGCAACATCAGGGCGTCACTCCTGCATTGTTGTAGATTTTTATTTATTATTCTCGTTGCCAGGTAAAATAGAGTTGCAACTAGTTTGTTACCTAAAGTAAGGAAATGATGCCCTAGGGAAACTTGCATGGAATTTGTGAGGATGTTATTGTATTGCAAGATGTATAAGTACTGGATGCTTTATACACAGGCGTTTGATATGTGTTGAGAAGTGAACCCAAGGTATAGTTAGTTTTTTTATTAGAATTCTTAGAATAATTATTCTAAGTTAGAATTATTAATTGAGATGTGCGCTTTAGAGATTGTCCTGGCAGTTTAACCCAATTTACCAATAGTTGGGGCATTAACATTAGGTGGGTAAATTGGAAGAAATGCATCAATCCTATTTGCATAAAACCAAGGTGCTCTTTATGCTGATTCTTAAAATAAGATTACCTACCGTTTTTAATAATGGAAAGCCAAATTCTCGAGGAAGCTATTTGCACTTACGTAAAAATAATAATTTTCAGATGCTGATTCTTAAAATAAGATTACCTACCGTTTTTAATAATGGAAAGCCAAATTCTCGAGGAAGCTATTTGCACTTACGTAAAAATAATAATTTTCAGATGCTGATTCTTAAAATAAGATTACCTACCGTTTTTAATAATGGAAAGCCAAATTCTCGAGGAAGCTATTTGCACTTACGTAAAAATAATAATTTTCAGATGCTGATTCTTAAAATAAGATTACCTACCGTTTTTAATAATGGAAAGCCAAATTCTCGAGGAAGCTATTTGCACTTACGTAAAAATAATAATTTTCAGATGCTGATTCTTAAAATAAGATTACTACCGTTTTTAATAATGGAAAGCCAAATTCTCGAGGAAGCTATTTGCACTTACGTAAAAATAATAATTTTCAGATGCTGATTCTTAAAATAAGATTACCTACCGTTTTTAATAATGGAAAGCCAAATTCTCGAGGAAGCTATTTGCACTTACGTAAAAATAATAATTTTCAGATGCTGATTCTTAAAATAAGATTACCTACCGTTTTTAATAATGGAAAGCCAAATTCTCGAGGAAGCTATTTGTACTTACGTAAAAATAATAATTAATATATATAACTATTTTATGCACTAAAACACTTAAAAACACTATCCACTAATTATTATACTACTGACGTTATTAAACGAAAATTTTCCAAAAATAATAGGTATATCTCAGTCACAGTAACAATAGGTTTACCTACAAGCATTCTGAGTTCCTAACTCCGAACTGGAATTGGAAAATTTGTTCCTCATGGTCCGCTGTCGCATAAACTACAGCAAAAAAAACCGCGCAAATAAAAATGAGAGTAAGGGTGGGATTGAATCATAAATAGCAGCTTAGCTTTTTTTGGATGTCGCATAACCTACGACTTCACCTTCAAGACGCGTTGTATTATTCACGCCAATGAAGTGGTTGTGGGAGCTTCGTATTGCGTAGATAAGTAGGTAGGTAAGTATTGTACCAACACACTTTATACTCTAATTTTTTAAGCATAAGTACGCGGAACTTCTGGAATCATCTAGTTTATGAAAATATTAGATTATTGTTAATTTATGGCACATTGATTATCTCTGCCAGGTAGACATAATGGTCGACAACTTTGAGAATAGCTAGGACCGGTGCTGAAATGACATGGTTATTGTACATGATTTTCGTCTTGTCCATGTTTATTTTAGACTTGTCGGGTAAACCTGCTGAGGTCGTTGAGCATGGTATCAAGGTCCTCCAGTGATTCGGCTATGACCACGATATCCTCTGCCAATCAAAGGTGGTATTCGCATTTTGATGTTGATGTCAAATCCCGTCCAGTCCAAGAGCTTGAAAACATGTTCCAATGCGGTGGTGAAGAGTTTCGGAGACATGACGTCTCCCTGTCTAACACCTTGCGATTTTTATACGCAGGGTATTAAATCGGCCAATATCTTGTCACCTAGACTTGGAACTCTGCTTAGTCGCCTCAGATTGGACCAATCAGTCGAAGTCTGCACCATCATTTCTCTCCGTTTCGCCATGAGCTTGAGAAAGCTTTTAGAGTCCTAGAGACGCGACGGGCCTTACCACGGTCCGACAGTGTGGACAATTTCCACAAACACGTTGTTTATGTCGCTCGCTGATTTGCACTCGACATTGATAACGGGTGAGTAACAGTCCTAGGATGGTGGTAGGTTTATTGTTCGCAGGTCTTGCATATGGCAACGTGGAGTGCATTGAAAGTGTATCGAGTAGGGTAGCGTACCATATCCATCCATCCATCCATCCATCCATCCATCCATCCATCCATCCATCAGCCTTTCAACGTCCACTGCTGGACATAGGCCTCCCCAAGAGAACACCACAACGAGCAGTTTCGTCATGGGGGATAATGCCATAATCGCCACGCTTGGCAGGCGGGTTGGCGATCGCAGTGGATTTTGTTAATACTCGAGGGAGTGCTGCTGCCCACTCCCCCGGTATTCCCTCACAATTCTAAAGCCGGCCCCACACGGCATACCGTATCATATAGTCAGAGAATAACCAAATGGTATTCGCTGAAAGGCACACAGGTTTACGACCGGGCCCACTACCATTCGGCCACGGAATAACCGAGCTTTTATAACTGGGGCCAGTCGGATTTTACGACTCCCATAGGACGAGATAGAGCTAGACCCCAAACAGCCCTTTATTAACTTCATCGTAGCCCTCATAAAACTGCAATAAGACGTGATTGCAAAAAAATAATTACAAATAATTAAAAATAATTAGTTCTACTCTGCGCCTTGGCTAAGCAATGAGGTTCTAAAACAAATTCCAAGAGACAATTTTATTGCACATTCGAATAACTAATTTGCACCATGCAGCATACAGGCCTGCTCAAATCGCGAAGTGACATACAAAATTTTGCCATGCATACGTTATCAGCAAGGCAGCATTGGCTCTCAAATTTTTTTTCCGCACAATTTACCCACAAACCCCTTAAAGGTTAGAAGTCTGAAATAAAAAAGTATTATTGTCCATAAAAACTAAAATATTTTAAACTAGACTCTACCTACAACTCCGTCCAGGTGGTTTCATAATATAAATATGTCGCACTACTGCAGTTTAATTAGCTTCATGCAAAAATAGCTAACCCGAATAAATCATTCATTTTTCCGGGATGAAATGTAGCCTGTGTCCTTTTCTGAGCTCTAGTACTCTGGGGTTCAGTAGTTACGCCGTGAAAGCGTAACAAAAAAACTAACAAATAAAGTCACTTTCACATTTATATTACAGAAAGGATTAAAAATTTGAAGTTGAGTCGCGAGTTATAAACGTGACTTGGATTAGAAAAATGGTGGAATTTTGATTTGGCGTACAAAATTATAAAAAAATATTTAAATATACTCCAATTTATCGCCATGAGCTGGTTGGATATTATAATACCTCTCTGTAAAGGCACTTTATAAATTAGCGTATAGCCTGTTGTCAAATTTTCTATTTAAACGTTCTATTCTTCATTCTAACCAGCATTAATTTTTTTATAATACCCACCACCTTATTAGCGGTTACCGTAGCCTATAGACGCTAGCAACACCAGATGACCAGAGGCATCACTCGCGCGACTCCTGCTCTAAGGAAAGTAATAGGCAGTGAAAAGGAAGGATAACAAGGAGAGGATAAGGAGGGCCTCAGCGCTCTCACTCACCATACGAAACAATAGTAGGAGTATCTACAATTGTTTCACTTATTAGTTTGTATATTTTTCATGTAACATATCACCATGGTTGAAAAAACTTTGTTATTCAATGTTAACAGAAAGAGTACAAGCTAGTTTTCTCGTTGGTTTGAAAGAGAAACGGCTAAAAGCAACAGTTTTCATGTATCTGTCATATACAACTTTATAATTTTTTTTTAAATTTATTCGTGACCATGGATATGTCATATACAACAACCACGCTATGCTGCCAGTCTAATAACTACGATTCTGCTCATATTAATAACTAAGATTCCTTTTTATAAAAATAAACCAATTTAGATTAGAAATTCTGAAATTATAATTACTGTAAACAATTAAACGTTCATTTTTGATCAGTAAATGATTGGTATTATTATTTTTAAAATGCTGTCATCTGTTATTATTTACCCTAAATAATTTTATTTGAAAAACGGCAAGGAAAATGTGACATCATTATGACGTAGTTGCGGCAATCTGTCAACTATTTGAGCAGGCCTGTATTATTGGGCCATGATTTGCACTAAGAACTTAATGTGCACTATTAGTTCTTAGTCTGAGAATTTGCAGAACCTACATACAACACAGAGTACCTAGCGTGACTTGTTCCCGTTTGTCAGTTTGTGTCACTAACCAACAATTTTAACTATATACTATATTTGCACAGTGTGCTGACGCTTGATGATAAACTTAAAGTATTAGGTACCTACCTAAGTGGATTCGTGTTTATGCACATCTATTTATAGTTATTACAAAAAAAATTTGTTCAAACTATATTTGTACAAAGCTTTATACCAAGTAACATAGGTACCTATTGTATTTAGAACAAATTATTGTGATGTTTATAAATATTTTTTTAGCATTTGACATGCATAGCCATAGGTATCTATAAATTAACACAGTGTGAAAATGGGCAATCGTAAATATCAGTCACGAGCAGGATTTGAATCTGCATCTCATGGAATACTGTCCCAAATGCTTTGACAATTCAGCCACCTTGACAATTGCTCGGAACCATTGATGTGTATGTACTATAACTCAATGCTCAGGACTGTGAATTTCGATAACACATTCATTCTTAACGTCTTGTGTGACGCCCGCGCCATCATCGGAAGTATTTGCATACATTATACCGACCGGTAAACTGAAGATTTTTACCAAGTAATGACGCAGCCCTATAAATATTTTGATATTTATAAATATTTTTTTAGTATTTAATATCACTATTCTCGCCGTATGGGACCGGCTTTAGAACCCCACCCCTCTTTACCCACGGGAGTCGTAAAAGCCGACTGAGGGAATACCGGGGGAGTGGGCAGCAGCACTCCCTCGAGAATTAACAACATTCACTGCGATCGCCAACCCGCCTGCCAAGCGTGGCGATTACGGCATTATCCCCCATAATGAGCACACAGTTCTCTTGGGGAGGCCTATGCCCAGCAGTGGACGTCAAAGGGCTGATGGATGGATCACTACAATTGATAGTATCGATACTCTCGATAGTATCGATACTATCGATAGCATTATTGAAATCCTAACTGATTTTTGATTTCAACTATCAGAGAGCATAGGTATATAATTATAACCTTGGATGAAAATAAATAGGTTACACAAGAAAATGCAAGATTTTTCAAATGTCACGGTAGTTTCAAAATTCAGGCACTCTGATGGTGAAAAATCGTTAGGTACTAATAGAGATTTTGTGTGGAACCGTTTAAAATATTTCTATTCTAGTGACATAAATATGATGTCCAATCAGATTATTGCTGAGAAAAAGTACCTTCCTAAAAGATGCCATTATACCATAGTAGAAAGAGTGGGAAGTAGGTTATCTTCATACAAACGCACCGCGCGCGGCTTGTATGTGTGCGCCACAGTATCGTACGCACACTAACAAAATCTCGACCCGTTTCTCAGTTCACCAGTCGGGGCCTCGGGGCTAACGCCGCACAAGGTTCGCGCGTCACGGCTTTTCGGCACCGCTAAATAAATGAAAACTGTGTGATAACCGCAGGAGAACTTATTGCTGTGTGTTTGGCTGTCCAAATGTCATGTCATGTCGATTTCTCAGTGTTGCAGTGTGCCCCGAACGACGGGGTATGCGGTTACAAACATTTTTTCCCGCCTTAACAAAAAAAAAAGAAGTATCCGGCAACCTTTTGACTCGGAAGAGTCAATAATTTGAAAAAATAATATTAGTTTCAAAATTTTTAGGCACAAATGTTTTTCTTGCTAGCAATAAATAGTAGGTACTTGAATACAACCGTCACCACCCCATTCTTTCTCGTATGTCATATCCCGTGTGACCGGACATGGTGCTTCATGTCCGGTCGTTGCGTTTTGGCTGTAGACGGAGATAGCCGTTTATTCTTTATTTAATATCGGTGAAATGAAATGGTAAGCAGCGGCTTGACAATACTCTCGGTAAAGTTGAGTCCATGAGCGACGGTTATCATTTACCATCAGATGGGCCGTGGCACGTCTGCCACTACATGCAATAAAAAAAAAAATGCGTATGGAACTAAAGAGCCGCAGCTTCACATCCAAAGAGCCTGTGCTCGCGAGCCGCAGGTTGCCGACCCTTGAAGGCTTATTGTGAAGTCCACGCGGGCGTAGATATGGGCAGAGTCTAGTGTTACTACATATATACCCATGTCATCTTTTGTAACTGGTATTACTTAAATGACTTCTCTTCGATGAGTTTGGTTCACAACCAAGTTTGCGGTTTCATTAACATTCCCCAACTTAAAGTTTGGATGTGTAGAATCCTAATTTCAACTTAGAAATATTTTGAATAATGGTTATTTTGGATTCGTCTTTTGCTAACTCGTAGTAGAGAGATTCCAATTTGATAATATTTTCAATGTACCTACTTACTCCTGGACCCACAAGTTTTAAAAGACGAGCTCTGACATTCCGCATCAATGATACACAAGTTACTTTATGCGTCGTTGTCAAATCGTGACGTCTTATTGAGATTTGTGATTTAAATCACGTGCCCAAAGTTATAGGTACTTCTTTAGACTTTAGTCACAGTATATTCAAATTCTGTACTTTGATGCAGTTCCACATTGTTCAGTTCGCACTTTGATATTTAATTAATTCCTAATACTCCTACTACTACTATTTATCATCACGCCATTTCCCTTGCGGGGTAGGCCAGCGTCGGACTGGCCATACAGTCGAAAGGCGTTTGCCAGCCGGGCCCCAGCTTGCGCGGGCCCTCAACGGGCATACTTTGGGGGACTTGCCGCAATCCAGGTGATAGGTAGGATAGAAGGCCCGCGCAGACTAGAACACAGAATCGGATCTAAACAAGGCTGACGAGAACAGCAGCTTTTACGATCGAGTTATTAACAGCTTAGCTGAAACTGTACCATACGTACCTATCTAATAACATATATAGTTGATAATTAATAATTTTATATTTCATTTTTTCCCGATATTATCCCATCTACCATTATCCAGTCTCGGGCCCTAACGGGAGCCACCTGGGGGCAGAGAGTGGGTAGGCAGAGAGAACAAAGTGCCAAGAGACTGTATTTTTGCATAGGTATATCTCTCGTTTGCGACATTCAAAATTCTCTTCATACACGCACGCCGATTTCGGAGACCCCTGAATCCATCACCTTTCTTCAATACATGATCGATTTGGTCTAGGTAGGTGAGTCGGTCTCTCCCTGTACCTACATCCTTCCACTTTCGCATTGTAAATCTTTTTAATCAGTCGCTCGTCCGGCATTTTTTCTACATGTCTGAACCATCGGAACATTCTCTTTCGCATCTTTAACAATACTCTCTTTCATACGTACTCACCGCAATGCCGTGTGGGCCGGCTTTAGAATTGTCCCCAATGCCGCCCTAGCCGAGGCTGCGGACGGTGGGGTCGGGGAGTACCCTGCCGTCCGCGGAAGCCTACCGTGAAGGTGCGACGCCCAAGGGCGCGAGGCGTCGCTCAAGAGAGGGTGCCCGTAGGGGCTGCCGCCTGCGGATCGCGGTCGTAACGACGCGGTACCCGTGATCCGCCGTAGCAAGGGCGGGTGGAGGCGCACGGTGGGTTTTTAGTGGGTGAGAGCCCCATTCACTCCGTTGTCTCCCCGGGCAGCGGGGTGTGCGGTAGGACATTTTTGCCAACCTAAAATTAAAAAAAAAAAAAAAATTGATGGATGGATACCTACTCGCTCTCTTACGTCATCGTTACGAATGCGGTCAGTCAGCCTCACTCCTAATAACTACGCAATAATAATGAATCTTTATGAGCTAAAGAGATAATATTTTCAAAGGAAGGTTGTACTACTTATATTTTCAGAGCTTTATAAGCATACAACTTCGTGGGCACAACGTACACCCACACTCAGAATAATCATTTGTGTATCACACAAAGAATTGTCCTGTGTGGGAATCAAACTCGCAACACTCAGCACTGAAGATCAGAGTAGGTATCTAAACTACTCTGTTGTGGCTCTATTTTGGTTGTAGCGGGAGAGATGACCGGTCACTGTCATTTCACACCCGCGAAATGAAATGGTGAGCAGCAGTTTAACAGTAATCTTTGTATAGTTGAGAACGTGAGCGACGGTTACCACTTACAGGTAGGCTGTTGTTCTTCTGCCGTAATAAGGACGTCTAAGAATGTCGTAGGTGACCCGGTTCTGGCAATCATAACTTATCTGTCTTAGATAGGTCGGGTTTTGCAATATAATTACCTACCAAACCAAGTAGGTAAATATACCCTATCATATATTGCCGATTTCTGAGGATGTATTTCTATGCAAAATTCCATAATAGTTCCTGCTAAAAATTTCAATGGTGTTATCCAAACTTTCTCTGTTCCAGGTTGGTTCCAGGCATTTTAATTCTTTTTGCGCGGATCTCTTCGCATTTTATGTACGCAATCCTTTCAAGTACGGTGTGTAGGTAGGTGTATATTGGATCATACAGGTTTGTGCTACATTTGTGTTTATAACGTACAGCAAAGTAAGTCAAATATTGCTTTGATTGTGCAACCAAAGCCTTGAACGGTATTAGGTACTTAAAGGGCAGCCAGAGGTATTATCTCTCGCACTTGACCGAGCTTCGATCACCGCCTCAATGGCTCCTAAAGCCTTGTTAATACGTAATGACACGGGAATATCCAAAGTCTCCACTTATTTATTTCATTCAACTGTAAATAGTTCTTCACACGATTCAGGCGACAATAAATCTCAGGTTCAAAACAATTTCAGATAGTACATAAAATAGAAAGATTGTGCTTGTAATTTGACTGTTATTGTTAAAGACACATGTTTATTGTACTTACCACTGGTGCATTTTACAGCAGGTTGAGTAGACTTGTGCCAAGAGTGGTAGATTATAAGGACGCCAAATTAAGAAACACAGTATAAAGCGAGTGCCGAGTGTAATAAAATATAATAAACATATTAGAACAACTAAAAATGCTTTCCGGTTATGTACCTACTTACCATTAGAAACGGCACTACAAATTATACTGTATTTATAAGTAATTCCAGCATGAATCGATGAGCGAGAGCGCCAAAGGCCTAAAGTCCCTCATCACCCTCTTCTTTTTATCCTTTCTCTCCATCCATGTCCTAGGAGCTGGAGAGGCAAGATGCCGTTGAGTCTATAGGCTACGGTAACGTCTTACCATCTGGTGGACCGTATGTTTGTTTGCTACACTCGTAGGTACTATAAAATAAGTATTTTTGTCTTGGAGCGACATTGTCCTTATAAGTATCTGCCTACGACAAATCTTGTTAAGTAGTTGATATACTTATAAAAGCTTTTACTTTTTTTATATGTTATGTAAACTGTGTAAAGATCGAGCTACAATTTGGAGGATAGGGAGTTTGTATGGAGTATGGCAGCAATCAACTACAGATATCACGCGCGTCACCGTAGAAATAAATGTCCCGAGTGTGCATGAGCGGAGGCGTTACTTCACCTAAATTATGGAATATTTGATATATTTTCTGTATTGTCAATATTTACTAGATTTGACTTTTCACTGCCTCGGTGGTGTAGCGGTAGTGTATGCGACTGCTTATCATGAGGTCTCGGGTTCGATCCCCGGGTCGGGCAATGTTATAGAGCTTTTTCCTAAAAAGAAAAATTCTCAGTAGCAGCCCGGAGTTTGGAAATGTGCCCGGTAAACGTCAATAGGCTCGCCCCCTATTACTCAAACATAGCTGGCGAGTCGTGGGTGTGTAATACACCTCTGCCTACCCCTTCGGGGAATACAGGCGTGATGCTATGTTTGTTCAATCTATTAGTTGCAACGCTTTTCAAATTAGTATTTCGTGGCATGCGTGATTGCAATATAAATGATTATACTTATTTACTTAGTATTCTGACAGGATTTGCTACACAATAGTTTTTTTTTAAACAACTGTGAATAAACATTGCTATGTAGATTATAACAAGTTTCAGAATGATCTCGATGATGACGTTAGATAAACGTCGATTTTTGACACTTGGTAATCCCTGACTGCATTCTTATTCTATGGGGCCAGTGACGGTCCTAGAGCGGTGCGGTCATATGGTAGTGCCGAAATCAACCGTCATCGGGCACACATCGACTCGTTACTATAATCGTTATTGACTGACTATCGTTTGAACGCACAAACTGCATATGCAATTGCATAGTCAAGGAACGAAAAGCATAGTTCTGGGATAGGAACACTAAGGTTTTGTATTTAGGAAGGAGCCACGACATCGCGAACTACTACTACTGAGGTTGTGCGAGATAGGTATCATTAGCAGTAGAGCCTTCTCCTTTTTTTTTTTTTGAATGCGGGAGAAAATGTACCTAACTGCACATCCCGTCGTTTGGGGCAACGAAATAGGGTAGTGTGGGGCACTCACCTACTAAATAAACCCACCGTGTGTCGTCTCTCCGCCTGTATTAGCGGCCCACTGGAATTGTTTTGCATTACTTTAGTGGTCGCATTGCTTATCCTAGCATGAATGGTTGGCTCGATCTAGTAAGTATCACCCTCACAAAAGATTAGCGTGAAACAACGGTATTAGTATTCTATCTATCCTCTCCTTAATATGCTTCCTATACACCTCCTATCCCTTTTCTTGGAGAGGGAGACGCGTGAGTTTTGCCTTTAATGTTGTAGGCATTTATAGGCTATGGTAACCGCTTAACATCAGATGAACCATATGCTTGTTTACCACCCAGTATAAAAAAAACACCTGTATTTTAGCGCTTGACATGCTCAGCTACTGTAAAGAACAAATTATCTATGAAAGCGGATGAAGAGAGCTTTTTACTGCGAGCGTATACATATGGATGTCTTTATCTTCAAAAAATATATACATATTTGATATAATAAAGCAATGAATGCTCATTCACCTGCGTTGTTCAATCTCTTATCACCAAATTGACCAAGCACGTCCTCGTAGTCTGGACGCTTGGTTCCCACCCATCCATTCAAGTCTCTGAATACGATCACGGGTTCACTGGCTTCTGCCAGAACCAGAACTTCCCTAATATCATTACAGAACTTCTTAAGATCCGATGCCACCGAAGAGCCTACAGGAGCATAAGCTTCAACCATAAATATCGCGGCGTCGCTGCCTTTTTGCTTGGTCTCTGTTACATAGAACACGTCAAGCTGTCTGTTAGACATGACGGTTAGCAGCAGTAACTTACCTTCCAGACCACCCCTAACATTCTATGTGCCTACTTGGCACTCTTCTCCCCTCGACTCGCCAGATATGAGAGAAGGAATCTCAAAATAAAATACTGCACCAATCCATTTGACTTTTTTTATAAGTTTAGGTATTATCGGTGTACCAGAATCTCATGGATCAATTGGAGATTTGAAATATATAACTACTGACAGGGCTATTTGGAATACAGAGAGGGTACCTACCCGAAAGGGTAAACCGCCAGCGGAGCACTGAAGTAATGGTATACAGTTCCAGTGGTTTATATATGGCTGTTTTCAATAATCTATCTATCCGTCACTTTAGTTACTAAAGATAGTTATCTAAGATAGGTTATTGAAAACGGCCGTTAGTGGGACGCGGTTGTGTGGGACGTATGGTCCCACACAACCGCGTTCGGAGCAACGAACGACGGGGTGAGCGATTGGGTATATTTTTTCTCACCTAAACCAAAAAGTAGTTGGTACTGTCAGTACATACTTATTTAATATATTTTATATTTCTAATTAGAAGATATAAGTATGCTAAACAGCTTAATTTTTTTGTCTAGATTACCTAATTGACACAAATACATGATAAACATCGACATATACCAAAAGTTAGGATAATAGGGAATTGATAAGGATCTTGGGGCCTCCAGCTACCGTCCGACATACAACATTAGGAATATCACCATTGTTTCATGTCGTGTCGTGAGAGGGTGGTTCTTCCCCGATCGAGCCGGCCCATTCATGCTGGGGGAAACAAGGCTCTGGCAAAAATGCTGCTAGTAGATAGGCATATATTATATTAATACTAGATTTTAAATAAATATCACTGATCACGAGATATTCAAAATTGATCACTCGATTAGAATGAATTTAGGCACAGTCATTATTTTCCCAACGTATACACTCACTCACACTTTAAATGGTACGAAGTCACAGGCAAAAGCTAGTAATATTTATAACCGCGGAAATAAAAGTAATAATAAAAAGAAAAAGTTGTAGGGGTTGATGCTATGAGACGGTATATTTGTTTGTCACCCTAAAATAAATGGTCCGTAAGCAACGGTTGATCTGTAACTCATTTTCCTCATCCAGTAAAAAGTACTTATAACTTCCATATTCAGACACGAGCGCGACCTACATAAAAGTTTTGGATTAAGTACGATTCAGTTCAGCCAACTGGCAAAACGTACGAATAGATAATTTACTGTAAGATGACCTTCAGAGGATTTCAGTGGGAGATATGAGGGGAGTTGTGCCGGGAAGACAATGTCGTACATATTTTAAGCAGGCACGCCCCGTTCGCACAAAGGCGTAATTTATAGGGCCACGCGGAGACGGGTGCCTGAGTTATGTGCCGACGATAGCGACGAGCTTTTAACTGCCTAATGGAGCGATTTATTCAAACCACCTTGTGTCCGTTCACTGTTTACATTTGAACACGAATTGATCTGATAACGATTATCAAATTACGAGTGATTTCTAATATAGACAAAGAGTCGATACTAGGGAGTTGGTACATGTGGTGATAGTTAGAAACGGAGTAATACATATCGAGGAGTAAAACGCGACGTGTTAAAGAGCCACACAAAAAGTTTCAGTAAAACATAGCCCTTCGAGGCAACATTTCAGTGGATTGCCGTGCGATGTTTATGACTCGAGCGCCGCTGTTACCTTGCCTATACACTTTACAGAACAATCCAATCCAAAAGTATTGATCAAATGGTACCTACATACATGCGTATGTGTGACCGCATTTTTATAAAATGAAATTTATTCTTGTGCCATGTAATTTTATTCACATTCTTGTACTTAAATGATTGTGGTTTCTACGAAACCGCTTATGTTCTGTCATCAATTATGTAATTTCTATCATCAAATTATACTATACAATTGAAGATATTATAAATATATATTGTTATAGTGCAAGTGATATCTATCTAGTTACTGGAAGCAGAGCTTATTAACTTGACCAAAAAATAAACTGTTACAGCTATTGGGGATTTTCCCCGAAATCCTGAGGCATGCGCACAACAAATTATCAAAGTTTAATCGTAGCCTAAGATCGTTGCCTGTCTGGGAAAAAATCACAAGGGGTGAAATGGAGTGAAAAATTCAACACGATCTTAAGCGTACATGCTACTGCTATGAAATTTTGATAAATTGTTGTGAGCGCGCTTGAAATATTTGGCGAAAAAATCCCTAAGGTGTAAAATCCTATTATTGAAACTTACAATGAATTTCCATTGCTCAATGTGACTTCGTTGTCCCGGTGGAATACAATTCAGAGGTAAAGTTTTCAAATGTACTCGTAGTGGGTAATTTCAAACTGAACTGCAGTTTTATGAAAATGAAATTGTATCGTTTTGTAATAACCCTATTCTTTTGTATGCCATGCACAGTAATTGCAAATACAATGATATCGATGTTGCAAATATATATTTTTTTAAATTAAGTTGACATCTATGGAATAATGTATAAGCAACTGTTAACAGTTCAAAAATGTAGGTATATAATCGTTTCTGAATCATAGAATTCATTACTTCATGATGTGGCCGATCATGAAATGATTATTTATAGGTATATTATATTACTGGCACTAACTGCATGAAGTCGTAAAAAATAGCCAAATATTCTCAAATTGACCCAAAAGGGAAGCACGTATTGACCTAAATGTTTATTGCACTGTTATAAGTTGGCGTTTCGTATGTTCCTATGCATACTCGTATATTATTGCCAAGAATATAAAGGTGAGTTGAACTTGTATTTATTGTCCTTTTCTATGCGTTGTCCACTTGGGCGTTTTAAAGGAGCACCAAATGAGCAAAGAACGAAATAATAGGCTACCACCATAGACGAAAGTAGTCACCATTCGTACATGTGGTATATTCACGCCACGTGTTTTCGTGTGTACGTAGAATGCTAATTATGTTCTCTTATTGTGTTTAAAATTTTGTTTTCCCCTATATAAAATCGGTTTTACTATGACACACTCTTTGCAACGAATGTTGGAATTATTATTTGTTTAAAGACGGGCGTTGTCAGTAACATAATGGGAAATTTGTCGGAATTATTGGAATTCAGGGAATTACAATATAACTTCTGCCTTTGCTTTTCCTGTAATTCCTACTTTTCTTACGTGTAATTTTAGCCGTGAGCACTGCGTCAAAAGTATTTATTAATGGGGCCGCAACACTCCCAATTTTTATGGGAAGTCTCCAGTTTGGTACTTACAAAGCCAAAGAGTTGAGAAACTCTACAGACCACGATGTTACTTGCTGTTATCAATGATATTGTCAACGGACAACTACTCTGCAATATCAACATCATAATTACAATTTGCTCGTTAATCTTCTCCACCACTTCATTCATCGGTAGTAAAATTGTGCATTATTTTTTATTATTAAAATAAATTACACAGCGCTGGTATAAAGACCTTAGTTATTTTATAATACTCATAATATTTTTTAGTAGTCAATCAAATTACGACAAATAATTTTAATTGAATTCCTTTATTAACATAATAAACGTGAAAAAAATAATTAAGGAAATCTTTAGAAAACTTTTATATTAAGATTATTCAAAGGTGAATGAGGATTATGTCTGTTGGATTACTGTGTGAGGCACAAGGGGGGTGTGTAAGGGGAAGCATAAATAAATAGTAATAAATGGATGGATTTAGTTAGAGAAAGCATTGGACAAGGTTGTACGAAGGGAACTTTGTAGCATTTTGCCTGAGTATGGTATAATGGTAGTCTGCTAAATATAATAACGTATGTCTGTATGTCTCAAGCAGAACAGTCCGATTACATGGACTGCAGAGCTTGTGTGATAGATGTCGTCCTGTTTTAATGTAATGTACCTGGATGACCGGTATTTTTTTTGGTAAATCGTAAGTTTTTCTCACAAAAGAAAGAATTGATAAAAAAAGGGGGAAAAAAAATGGAGACACCTGGGCTCGAACCGGGGTCTTCTGGTTTTGGGACCGCCCGATTTCCCACCTGATATAACCTTGTAGATGGTGGCGAAATTTACCTTCGTATTCTAATAATAACCCCTCTCTACCCATGGGAGTCCTAAGAGCCGACTGAGGGAATACCGGGGGAGTGGGCAGCAGCACTCCCTCAAATATTAACAACATCCACTGCGATCGCCAACCCGTCTGCCAAGCGTGGCGATTACGACATTATCCCCCATGACGGGACCGTTCGTTGTGGCGTTCTCTTGAGGAGGCCTATATCCAGCAGTGGACGTTGAAAGGCTGATGGATGGATGTACTATTATAATAATATTGTAGCAGTTTTTCATTGCCTGAAAATCCGGATAAAACTACGTTTTCTAAAAATGAAATCTAGCTATATCGATTTATCGCCAACGAAACCCCCTGCATACTAAATTTATTGAAAATCGTTGGAGCCGTTTTCGAGATTCAGATTATATATATACAAGAATTGCTCGTTTAAAGATATTAGATATCAGGGTTAAACAGGACTGCGTTTTATCAGCTAGACTGTTTATCATATATCTGGTAAAGTCTCCAAAGGTTGAATGAAATGAACATGGGAGTTCAGATGAGCTACTTAGTGGTAACTCATTGCTATATGTCCTGTTAGCACAGTCAGCGACAGACCTGTAAACCCTAGTTGATGTAATGACAGAAGATTGTAAGAAAATATCTTAGATGTGTATTCAGTCGGGATGGAAGATACACCCCTAATATAGACTCTCATCTTCTTGCCCTTGCGGGCCTTTCTGCCGCCGCGCGATTTACGCGTGGATGCGTAGGAAGGGGCTGTATTTTGTCTACTTAGGCATTTTTAAGGAGCACCATGAAGTAGTTGTTCAAGGACGGTCATTGATATACGAGTACAATATTAAAACATCAACGTAGAAATTTTTGTGTACAAACAAAGTTGGTTCCTGAGTAGGTGAGTTAACTCATTCCAAATTTAGAGCATGCGAGCCTTTGTTTTGGAAGAATATGCAAGTTTTAATGACTATCAGAGTAGCTAGCTTGAGATTCCTTATCTAGATACAATCTCAAATACGGAAGCCGTCGGAGAATGAAAATAACCCAACGTTAACACGCTGATGCGGTAATAATCGCCAGGCTACATCGCTCGAACTGAAAAGAAAAATTCTGGAGTGGCGACCAAGGATGTATAGAATAGCGTAGCGTAGGGTGGCCTCTTTCCTCCTCTCTGAGGTGGTCGAGGGGCTTTTCCCTTCACGGGTGGTGCACACGTCCCCGGTCATGGCTCCGCCAGATGATGACCGGGAGGCTGACGACGTGGAGGTACCGCCCGTGACGACGACGGAAATGGGGGCGGCGGTAGCGCGTATGCGGAGAGGCGCCGCCCCCGGGCCGGACAGGGTTCTCGCCCGAGTGCTGGCCCTGGTCCACGACCACCTTGAGCCCCGCCTCGGGGGACTGTTCGGCGCTTGCCTGGTGTCCGGACGGTTCCCTGACTGCTGGAAGGAGGGGAAGCTCGTGCTCCTGCCGAAGCCGGGACGGCCTCCGAACACAGTCTCGGCCTTCAGGCCCATCGTGTTGCTGGACGAGGTGGGCAAACTCCTCGAGCGGGTAGTCGCTGCCCGCATCGTCCGGCACCTAGGAGCGGCCGGCCCCGACCTGTCCGACGCCCAGTTTGGATTTCTGGCGGGTCGGTCTACGGTCGACGCCATTCTGCGCCTGAAGGCCGCGGCTGCGGAGGCCGTCACCTCGAGGGATGTGCTGTGGGCGGTGTCACTCGACATCGCCAACGCCTTCAATAGTCTGCCATTCGGCTGCATCAAGGAGACACTCCGGTACCATGGAGTGCCCCTCTACCTAAGGCGGCTGGTGGCAGACTACCTCGACGGCCGCAGCGTCCTCTTCGTGGACCGGGAAGGGGACGTTGTAAGGAGGGCTATGTCGTGCGGCGTCCCGCAGGGTTCGGTTCTTGGGCCGCTCCTGTGGGACATCGGCTACGACTGGGTCCTCCGTGGCCGGCTCCCCCCCGGGCTGGGCGTAATTTGCTACGCAGACGATACGCTCGTCACAGCCCGGGACTGGACCCTCGAGGAAGCGGCAACGCTGGCCACCTTAGGTACCGCAGAGGTGGTCAGGCGGATCGAGGCGCTGGGGCTTAGGGTGGCCCTTGAAAAGTCGGAGGCCCTACTCTTTCATGGGCGCCGACGGGGCCCGCCCTCCAGCGCCTCGATAACGGTCAACGGTGTGGGCTTGCCAATCCAGGCCCACATCAAATATCTGGGCCTGGTATTGGATGGACGGTGGCACTTTGACGAGCACTTCCGCCGTCTTGCGCCAAAGCTCGTCGGCACGGCGTCCGCCCTCGGGCGACTGATGCCGAATCTGGGCGGACCGAGTCTCGCGTGTCGACGACTCTACGCGGGGGTAGTATGGTCGATGGCACTGTACGGCGCGCCCGTGTGGGCGGAGTCCCTGGCCGCTCGCAATAGGGCCCTTCTGTGGCGTCCACAGAGGGTCGTAGCGGTCAGGGCAATACGCGGGTACCGCACGGTCTCGACCGATGCAGCCTGCGCGTTGGCCGGAACCCCCCCGTGGGATCTGGAGGCGGAAGTGATCGCCGACGTCTATCGGCGGGCGTCGACGGCGCGGGCGGGGGGCAGCCGCCCCTCGCCGAGCGCAATGTCATCGTGGCGGGAAGATGCCCGCCGCGCCACCGTCCTAAAGTGGAAGTCTCGGCTGGAGACGCCCCGGGCTGGTCTCTGGACCGTGGGGGCGCTCCAGCCGATTTTGGAAGAATGAGCAGGGCGACAGCACGGGATCCTCACCTTCCGGTTGGTGCAGGTTTTGTCAGGGCATGGTTGCTTCGGCAAATACCTGCACATGATCACTAGGAGGGAGACGACCCCAGGCTGTCACCACTGCGGCTGCGACGAGGACTCGGCGCAGCACACGCTCGAGTCGTGCCCGGCCTGGGATGTGCAGCGCCGGGAACTCGTTGCAGTCATAGGCGTGGACCTGTCGCTGCCGGCCGTTGCGCGAGCGATGGTTGGCAGTGACAGGGCCTGGACCGCGGTCGCCGCCTTCTGCGAGGCTGTCATCTCGCGGAAGGAGGTGGCGGAGAGGGCCCGGGAAGAATCCTCCTTCGCGGACCCAATTCGCCGCCGGCGCGCGGGGCGGCGTGCGCGCGCTTACCTGCACCTGATGCCGCCCTAGCCGAGGCCGCGGACGGTGGGGTCGGGGAGTACCCTGCCGTCCGCGGAAGCCTACCGCGAAGGTGCGACGCCCAAGTGCGCGAGGCGTCGCTCAAGAGAGGGTGCCCGAAGGCGCTGCCGCCTGCGGATCGCGGTCGAAACGACGCGGTACCCGTGATCCGCCGTAGTAAGGGCGGGTGGAGGCGCACGATGGGTTTTTAGTGGGTGAGAGCCCCACACTACCCCGTTGTCTCCCCGGGCAGCGGGGTGTGCGGTAGGACATTTTTGCCCAACTAAAATAAAAAAAAAAAAAAAAGGGTGGCCCCTTTCCAGATGGACCGACGATTTGGGAAGACTTTAGATGCAGCCACATGTGGGGCTCTTAAGTATAAATATCTTGTTTAAAACACATTTCTGTCAGTCTCTAACTTTAGAAAATAACGGTTTCGAACTTTGTCAACGGTTTCATATTAACACAAAGCACTTGACATGCTCAGCTACTTTAAAAAAACAAATTATTTGTGAGTGTGGAAAAAGATAATTTTACTGCGAGCGGGATTCAAACCTGCATCCCTTCCAATCCGGGGAAGTAATCTAGACTGCTAAGCCATCGCAGTGACCGACGGCCATAACCACATACCATTTGTATATTTTTTAATAATACTTCTTTATTACTAGTATAATTCAAACCCTATGATTTTCTAACGAGTCACGTTACCTTCGATTTAATACGATGCTTAATCGAGTAAAGTAACGGAATAGGCTTGTAATGGATTGAAATAAATGATTCGCTACAATTGTCATTAGACGAAACAATTAGGTCGATAGTGTATTACTGAGGGTGATTGCGTCGCGGAACGAGGTATTTGTGTCACATCGAGCGATCGATCCGCCCACTCCCAGCCAATTACTGCCGATACACGACCGAATATTGTTCTCGATACAGTCAATATCGTGGGTTTATACAACATTGAATCGAGTACATAAAGTTCTCGATTCCTATATATGAAGATCTCGAGCGGCAACGCGATGACAACATCCACGCATTGAAGATACGCGATGGTCGTATCTAGTTGCGCCTTTGTTACGGATATCTGCACTCCAATGTTTTGACGATAACCCAAATGAATGTTCGTGATTTGATCATAAAATATATGTCTCACTTATTTTGACTTTTGCTGAGCGATTTAAAGTACATTCTGTGTTTCCATTTTAATTTATTATTTTTTCAGGGTTATTTATAGAGTTTTTTTTAACTATAAATTACTTAACACTGTGCAAGTGTGAAAATATGCAATCGAAAATTATATTCATGAGCAGGATTTGAATTTGCATATGGAAAACCGTTCCTGCTGCTGTCAATTCGGCTACGGTGACAATCACTCAGGACTAAGCACTAATTTCTGTTCAGTGTTTGTTTGTTTGCGCATCACGTGAAATCTACTATACCGACTTAGCTATGAAACTTTTTTGTTTAGCTTTTGTATTAACTGGTGTTGGTGTTACATTATGTATTGTTACTATATCAAAAATCAGATATGTAACAAAAAACTAGCTTTAATAGTAATGTTAATAACTTCAACTTGTCCTATTACAAGGATACATCTACGTATTCCTTAAAGTGCAGGGCAGTGCAGTTAAGTATAACTTAAATTGCAGGGTTTTTGAAACCTCTGGGCCTATGATGATTTTATTAAAGTAAGTACTGATCAGGGAAAATGCAATTTCACTTCTTTTATTTGATTGTTTTTTAAAGAACTTGCTTTTGCTTATGCTGTAGAACTTTATAAACATATTAAATTGAATGGATCTCAAAAATATTTATTCTGTGTCTGGGTTATTTAAATACTGCAAAAATTGTGCTTTAAAACACCGCGCAAAATATGGACTTTGTCGAATTTTTTTAAGCTGAATATAGATGCGTAATTTTCTGGTATAAATATTCATTTTTCTCACTAGCCTTTCAAAGTGATCTATGAAAGGGACGCATGTAAATAAAGCAAATGTCTTTCATCGAGAAAAAAATTGGGCAACTAAAGTAGACTCGTGTAGTGTAGATTAAACATGAATGAATATAGATTGAGTCGATGATGACAAGCGTTTTTATTCCGGTTGCCATGCATTTTAATTTATGTCTTCGTTGCCTATATTTATGATATGTTCTTCAATATGACGTCAATATCAATAATAAAGACTTCACTTTATTTAGCTTTTTTATAGAAATTATGGTATGTTTTTTATTATCTTTTAGAGTATAAAGTATGATTCCTACAAAGTATACCTTTACATCTTAATTGCTTTATAATTACAAACTTTAAATGTTCCCCTTTCATCCTCGTTCTCGTTTTCATTGACGGTACCTTACATTTAAAGAGCAATATTATATAAGAAATATTAATATAAAACATCGGTTTTAAATATACACAACTATAACAAAAAAATCATGTGAAATTATTGAAAAATACTACATATTTAGTTGAAAAAATATCTAAACTCTAAAATCCAATGGTAACTTCGTAGCGCCGCTACGGCGTAGGCCTTAGACCTAAGTCGACTTAGCTTTTTGCATGACAAAAGCATTGTAACTTAGCGAAAAAATTACGATTGTCGAATGAAATCATTGTAACATAATTTACAAAAACAAAAATGTTAATAATATATAAATGATGAAATACAAAAAAAAAAACAATTTTCTTTACAATCTTTGTACAAGACTACTTTGGTGTTTATGAACACTAAATGTAATGGTAACTTGAATTACAACGTTATTGCACGACTATTTATAATATTTTTTAACGTGTCATCATCACGCCATTTCCCTTGCGGGGTAGGCAGAGAGAACAGAGTGCCAAGAGGCTCTTTTCTTGAATGCATCTCTCGCTTCCTCAACATTCATAACTCTCTTCATACACGCTCGCCGGTTTCGGAGACTCCTGACTCAACCTTCCTTTAATACATGACCGGTTTGGTCTAGGTAGGTGAGTCTCGGTCTCCCCCTGTACCTACATCCTTCCGCATTGTATATCTTCTTAACCAGTCACTCGTCCGTTATTCTTTCCACATGTCCGAACCATCGGAGCATTCTCTTTCGCATCTTTACACCAATACTCTCTTTCATACCTACTCGCTCTCTTACGTCGTCGTTACGAATGCGGTCAGTCAGCCTCACTACACAGATTCTCCGCAGAGATCGCATTTCAATCGCATTGATTTTACTCTCATGTTCCTTTTCGCATACCCAACTCTCGCTTCCATATAATAATGTTGCGACAAGCACTGCGTTGTGTATTGCGACACGCGCCCTCTGGCTGAGGTGATGATCTCTACATCAGTGGTCCATACACATATACCTTCCATCCCGACTGAATCCACATCCAAGATATACAAATTCACCCACTTGTTTTAGCACACCATTTCCTATTGCTACTCTAACATCTGTTCTGGCTTCTTCTCTTTCAAAAACCATTATTTTGGTTTTGCTCACATTCACACGTAGGCCCCTTTTCTTACAATATTCTGCCATTACGTCGACTCGGGTTTGCAGTTCAGTCGCGGACTGCGCTAATAAAACTGCATCGTCTGCATATAGCAGAAAGCTAACCACTGAGTCGCTCATCTGAACTCCCATATTAATTTCATTCAGCCTTTGTAGACATTTATCCAGATATATGATAAACAGTCTGGCTGATAGAACGCAGCCCTGTTTAACGCCAATATTGACGTCAAACTAGGGTGACATTGTATCATCCAGCCGCACACAAGCTCTTCAGTCCATGTAGTTGGACTGCACCGCTTGTAGCAGTCTACCGTTAATACCATACTCTGGCAAACTGTCTCAAAATTCCTTTCGTACAACCGTATAAAATGCTTTCTCCAAATCCACAAAACTGCAGAAAACTCTCTGGCCTACAGCCAGATGCTTCTCCACAATGTTGCGCAGAGAAAACACTTGATCCATGCATCCCTTTCCACACCTGAAACCTCCTTGAGCCTCACACAAAAATTCATCAGACACCATCCTCATTCTCCTTTCAATAATCTTACCATACACTTTGGCTGCCAAACTGATCAAGCTTATGGCTCTGTAGTTTGCACAGTCATAACATGAACCCTTGTTTTTAAACAAGGGCATGATGACTGTGCTTCTTCAGTCCTTGGGAACCATTCCTGAGCTCCACCATAAATTGAGAAGCAACAGGAAGGATTCGCAGACACATGAGCCTCCAAGCTTGATCATATCAATACCTGCTGCCTTACCATTTTTCAAACTTCTAATCGCCCATTCAACTTCATCCATACTAATGTCATCAGAGGATGCCGGTACCGAATGCTGATCTGTTAGACCACATGTGGCACCGGCATCACCCGGAACATCCGCATACATATTTCCAAAATATTCACTCCATCGGCTTAACACATCTTGTGTTTGCGTAAGAATGTCTCTACCTTTAGACCTTATTTTATTCATTCTGAAAGCTGACCAACCACTCCGAGATTTCTTCACCTCCCTCCAGAAAAGCTAACCTTTTTTTAACACAAATAGCTGACGACAATAACAGTGATGATGAAAATTAATAGTTGCTAAAGTTTATGGTTTATTTGTTTATTTTGATGCAAAAGTAAGTCGTAAATTACTATTCTATGATGTCAAAATTATTAACCATCTTGGCGAGCCGTTAGTTATTGATGTTGACGTCATAAAATTTAGCTGTACCTTCTGTAGACTATGTTTTAAATCTAAAATACGGATTAAGATCTAGGTGATTGTATTGATTTTTAATAAATTTAATAATTATATTTATTTTTTATTCTTACTATGAAACATCATATTTATTATCTATTTTATATATTATTATTAGATTTAGCTATATGGTTATCACAAGAGAATTGTTGAGAGGTTTATTATTATTTTCATAAAAACCACTTAAATTTTACAATGAAAAACATTGTAAGATTTAACTTTGTTAGACTATATAAAATTTCCATGCACTATAATCGTAATTTGGAGTTACAATTATCTGAAGCCAAAAAAAGAAAGCCTAATAAAAAATCTTGATTGTAACTCAGACATACAATGTTTGTCATTGTAACATAGGTGCTTTTATTAAGTATTGTTTTGACGTAAGTCCTGAAAAACCATGAAAATGAGTTTTCTTGTAGAATCTTAAAGTACATACAAATAGTGCACCTAAAATGCACTAGATACCGACACTTTCAAAGATTGTAGGGATTAACCTTGAGAAGATAGAATTTTTTAAATCTTATTTTTGCTCTCACCGAAAAACAAGAAAAATGAATTACAATGTTACTGCATTGGGGTTTGAAGTTAGTCCATTGGATTATTGCGCTTTACTTACAGTGCGCAAAGTCGTGCCATGCATATCTTGGAATCTCATCTTTCCTGGTTCCTTCTTCTAATTGTCTTAACATATTGTATATTTGTCTTTTTCATATATTAATCACTATTTTATCCATGGTATTTTTTTCAACCCTTTTTCTGTCCCACTATTGGGCACGGGTCTCATCTCATGGTGAAAGGAATTAAACCATACTCCACCCCGCTGGCCCAATGCGGGTTGGCAGACTTTACAAACCGTTGAAAAAATCTTTCAGGCACGCATTCCTCACAACGTTTTCCTTCACCGAATAGTGACAAATTGTAAACAAATACACACATAATGTCAAAAAATCTGGAGAACTCTGACTTCTGTGTGTGCCAAACGAGGTCTGAATCTTGGATTCGGAATCGAACTCTATACCATTGTTTTTGCAGCTTAATCGCAGTATACCTATTTTTTCTTCTTCATATAATTTAACAAAAATAATGTAATTTTATTTTAATCATAATAATAGATAAAATATTATATGTATACCTAGTAGTAAAACGTTTATCGAATACACACTTGGATTGTAAAGTTATATACACATGTTTTTATTGCTTATAGTGGCAGAAGAGCCATGATTCACCTGATGTGAAGTTGTAACCATTTCTCATGGACTGAACTATACTAAGAATACTGTTAAGCTGGTCACCGTTTTATTTCGCTTCAAATTTAATGAATGGGTGGCTATCTCCCCTTACAACTAAAACACACTAAAGTGCGTCACGGTCGGTCCCATGGGAGATGGTGGTACAAATCCCTTTGGACCCTATAGTGAGTGAGTACTCCTACTTGGTAAATAGGTAATTCTCGCAAAATATAAATATAAATATACAATTTGTAAGTAGGTGAATACAACAAACTACTGACTCAGTATTTCCTCCTATAAATAATTTTAATGAGCTTTTTAGTAGATAAAAGTTTTTAATTCAGACTTGCGTTTAAAGGTAACATTCTTAAAAGGGTCATCAGTTTATCATGTAGGTAAGTTAACGTTTCCCATATAAATATCTTGAAGATATTTTTCGAAGATAAATGTAAAACTGCGATGCATCAGCCCCGCGGCTATACATAATGCATAAACATTTCACCTCAGTTGCGCTGCAGTAGGCTACAAGAACTAAGAGCACTTCATATCTTGAGTATGCGTCCTTCTAGCTAGCTGCATGCGGCCCGTCCCTGTTACACATCCTCGCTACTCAGTCTAGCGTAATACAATCGTAAGGCGGCACGAAGACTACCAAAACGTTTTGAACGAAGTGGTATACCGGATTTGATAAACATTATGTACTTTTCATTGTAGACACCAGGAACGCACCAAATATCACCTGATAGAGACATTTCTGTAAAATGTACCATATCCTTACTAATGTTATAAACGCGAAAGTTTGTGAGGATGGTTGTTACTCTTTCACGCAAAAACTACTAAATGGGTTTTAATGAAACTTTACAATAAGCTTATACATCGGAATAACACATAGGCTATAATTTATAAAGATATTTTTTTATTGCCAACGGTGGCAGACGAATCTCCGAAACGGCCGAACCGATTTGGACGGGACTTTAACTAGCAGATAGCTGTTCTTATAAGGAGTAACTTAGGTTACTTTAATTTTGGAAAAATAATTAGTGTGCCGCACAAAAACAATAAACCCCATTATATATGAAATTGAATGAATAACAATTCAAATAGATAACTATATACCTACATCTAATATACATAATATATTCCAACTAGCTTCTGCCCGCGGTTTCACATACGTGGCCTACAGGCAATAAATGATTTTTTTCTCAGAAACAAACATTATAATGTTATTTAGATATTTTTATATATATTTTTATCATTTGACATGCTTACATTAAACACTACTAATTAATTATAATGTTAGTTATACGAGTACATTCGGTCAAGAAAGTATTGGGAATGGATGATTTATTTATGGTTCCAAATTCAAATTTTGTTTTGTTGTTAGATTGGCACGATTGTTATCCATTTTGGCGCGGAGTTTGAGTTGCATCTGTTATTTATATTAAATACAGTGCTGTTTTTAGTTATATCATATCTAGCGTGTATTGCGAATTTCATAATGGACAAAAACATCAAACAAAGAGTTTGTCTTAAATTTTGCATCGCCAATGGAATTTCGTGTGCGGAGTCACTGATAATGTTACAGAAGGCTTACGGTGAATCGAATTTATCAAAAACACGTGCTTATGAGTGGTACAAAGCGTTTAAAAGCGGTCGAGATGTGATGGAAGATTTGCCTCGCTCTGGTAGGCCATCAACGTCTGCAACTGAAGTTAACATTGCAAAAGTGTAGGAAATAGTGACTGAAAATCCTCATTCAACTTTGAGAGAGATAGCCGCCGAACTTTCTGTGTCTCACGAGTCGATCCGTACCATTTTAAATAATCACTTGGGTATGAAACATGTTTCCGCTCGGCTAGTCCCAAAATACCTGAATTTTCTCCAAAAACTCAATCGCATGAGAGTCGCTGAGGACATGCTAGAACAAGTCAATTCCGACCCAACATTCATGAAACGCGTTGTTACTGGTGACGAGACATGGGTTTACTTACGAGTTTGACATGCAAACTAGTCAACAAGCTTCGGAGTGGCGACTTCCAACTGAACCGAAACCGAAAAAACCACGCCAAAGTCGATCAAAAGTCAAAGTCATGTTGACTGTTTTCTTTGACTATCGCGGTGTTGTGCACTCGGAATTCTTGTCAGAAGGTCAAACGGTAGATAAAAAATATTATTTGAGCGTTATGCGGCGTTTAAGACAGCAAATTCGATGAATAAGGCCAGATTTGTGGAAAGAAAATTCTTGGATTTTGTTTTATGGCGGATCGATTTGGACGGGACTTTCACTAGCAGATAGCTGTTGTTACTATGGGCCCCTGGTGTTGCCACAGTCCATGAGCGGCGGTTAACACTTACCATCAGGTGGGCCGTTTGCTCGTCTGCCACCGTTGGCAATAAAAAAAAACTCTCCAAACTTCTCATGTCTAAGACCTAAGATCACACAGTACAACACTTTGTGTGATCCACAAAATATGGTTGTTCTGAGTCAGGGTGTACTTCGTGTCCGTGAAATTGTATGTTTTTAAACTCCCCGTACCTAATACAGGGATTATTCCTTAGTGCAGTGCTGTCTTTAAATAAAATGTAAATAATATAAATATATTGATACTAGCGGACCCAAGAGACGTTTTCCTGTCCGAACATTGACGTTTCGTTTGGATGGAGCATTTATTTTAGCTACTAAGGATTATTTTCTGGTGTGGGAAAATTTTATTGTTAGGTAGGGCCTAAAAACCTATCGTGGCGCCACCTACCGGGTCCAAATGTGAATCTAAGCCATCCCGGTACTTAGTCAAACATACACAAAAAAAAATTAAATTAGAATAAATTGAAGAAAAAATCCTGAAATCATATCGTGGCGCCACCTATCGGGTCCAAATGTGAATCTAAACCATCCCGGTACTTCCACAAAGATACACAAAAAATTGCGTCAAGATCGGTTCTACGGTTTAGGAGGAGTTCAATTACTAACACACGGACATAAGAAATATATGTAATAGATACCTATATAAGAAACCTATAACTATTATAATAAAGGTACCTGTAATGCATAAAAGGCATGGGTTCTTTTCATTTTTATTCCACTAATTTCTGCAGGCGTATAGTCCTTATCTACACTTCTACACTAATATTATAAATAAATAAATAAATATTCGCGGACATTTTCACACAACGTCCTCTGGTCCCAAACTAAGCTTAACGCTTGTGCTATGGGTACCAGATTACGGATATAAATACATATACTACTTTTTTTTGTAAATACATACATATAATAGATAGAAAACACCCAGACGCAGTACAAATATCTGTGTTAATCACACAAATAATTGTCCTGGGTAGGAATCGAACCCACGACTACGTGCACGGAAGTCGGTTACACTACCGACTACGCCACGAGCCTATTTAAAACTATTGGACCAATTTATGAAAATGTAAGAAACATTGGAATGCTACATTATATTATCCCTGAGAAAGAGAGATTTGTATTTTTGTATGTATACAAATACCATAATCTATAATCTATTACAATTATATAATATGAAAATACGTCCGACAGATGGCGCAGGCGTCACCCAAAGACGTTAAGTATGATGTGTTATCGAAATTAGCAGTCAGGAGCAATTGTCAGGATGGCTGAATTGGTAAAGCATCTGGACGGTATCCAGAAGATGCAGGTTCAAATCCTGCTCCTGACTGTTATTTTCGATTTCACATTTTTCACTTTGTGTTTAATGTATAGTGCTAAGCATGTCAAATGCTAAAAATATATATAAAAATATCTAAATATTTAAAGGGTTTGCGTCATTATTAGGTAAAATCTTAATTGTAAAATTAAGTTTACCTGGTCGGTATAATGTATGAAAATACGTCCGACAGATGGCGCAGGCGTCACCCAAAGACGTTAAGTATGATGTGTTATCGAAATTAGCAGTCAGGAGCAATTGTCAGGATGGCTGAATTGGTAAAGCATCTGGACGGTATCCAGAAGATGCAGGTTCAAATCCTGCTCCTGACTGTTATTTTCGATTTCACATTTTTCACTTTGTGTTTAATGTATAGTGCTAAGCATGTCAAATGCTAAAAATATATATAAAAATATCTAAATATTTAAAGGGTTTGCGTCATTATTAGGTAAAATCTTAATTGTAAAATTAAGTTTACCTGGTCGGTATAATGTATGAAAATACGTCCGACAGATGGCGCAGGCGTCACCCAAAGACGTTAAGTATGATGTGTTATCGAAATTAGCAGTCAGGAGCAATTGTCAGGATGGCTGAATTGGTAAAGCATCTGGACGGTATCCAGAAGATGCAGGTTCAAATCCTGCTCCTGACTGTTATTTTCGATTTCACATTTTTCACTTTGTGTTTAATGTATAGTGCTAAGCATGTCAAATGCTAAAAATATATATAAAAATATCTAAATATTTAAAGGGTTTGCGTCATTATTAGGTAAAATCTTAATTGTAAAATTAAGTTTACCTGGTCGGTATAATGTATGAAAATACGTCCGACAGATGGCGCAGGCGTCACCCAAAGACGTTAAGTATGATGTGTTATCGAAATTAGCAGTCAGGAGCAATTGTCAGGATGGCTGAATTGGCAAAGCATATGGACGGTATCCAGGAGATGCAGGTTCAAATCCTGCTCGTGACTGTTATTTTCGATTTCACATTTTTTACTTTGTGTTTAAAATTATCTTTATCAAGTATTTGAATAAATGCCGACTCGATATTGAAACTTAAACTAGCGATATCTGTGGCTAAATGCAAGTTTTTGAACCGAACTAAAGCATAAACAGTGCGTACTCGAAAAGTGCATGAGCGCGAACCAGCAGAAACGTGGAGTGCCCTCGAGTGTTATAGGGTCGTTAGAAGCCGCAGTGCACGCTTGCTGTTCCTCCTACAACGATTATTTAGTTGAGCATCTTTTTACTAAACCTTAATGAGACTTCTTGCCGCTTCAACGAGCTTTACTAGTTTATCCGTTCGAAATTTACTCGAGGCTGATCTATAAACCTAATGCTACGCCTTTCGATACCCATAGTAATAAATTAATGTGTCACTTGAAAATTCACTTTTGCATTAAATATTTTGTGTATCTACTTGGGTACCTAATACATATAGGAAACAAACTGTCTTCAATATTATAATATTTTAAACATTAACAGCTTTGTGAATAAATATCTAGATGATTAATAAAGAAAGTTACAACGCTATAATACTTATAGTTGCCAATAGGAAGTTTTCCTATTAACAGTATCATAAAACTACTAATTTGGTAGGGGCTGTCATCACTAATAACATAAACATTCCGAATAGGAAGCTGAGTGTCACTCGTCCGGTGTAACGGAGAGAGGAATTACCGACTGTCTCGTTTTCATTCAACTCACTCATTAATCTTGTCCACTATGATTTCGGTACGAATTTCTCTTTAATATTCAATCAATGGCATATAAACCAATATTCTGACGATGATTTGCAAGGGAAATATATATTGAGTTATTTCTGGTTAATTATTAACTGTTTTAAATATTATAATATTATGTCATGTCGTGTGTAGCTACTGAAAACTTTTAGCTGATTGGTTAGTCGAAAGAGTGAGATCTGAGAAGTCACTGAGACTAGTTATTATGGACACCTATGTAAATTTAAATACATACTACTTGAAAACGCCACGAGGTGAATGATGATGTAAAATGACGTAAAAATATTGTGATTATTTTTGGTTTCGGTTGCTCGTGGATTCAAGATTTGAAATTGACCTCCTTGTTACAAAAAAAAGAGCAGCTTTGAGGTCACCTGGGAAAACTTACAAGATGACGTACTACTTATCTAGATTATAATTAAATCGCGACGCAAATATACACGTCACATTCACTGTTTACAATATTTCATTAATTTTAGTAATATTTCGCTGGTTGTGGTTTAATATTAGAGAGTCACTCTGACATGAGATTAGAGTATACATACGTAATATATATAAGTAACATTAAATTATTGAGTAAGTTTTAAAATTATTTTATATCTAATCTATCTAATATCTTTAAACGAGCAATTCTTGTATATATAATCTGCGCGATAAATCGATCTAGCTAGGTTTCATTTTTAGAAAACGTCGTTTTATCCGGGTTTTCAGGCAATGAAAAACTGCTCCAATATTATTAGAATACGAAGGTAAATTTCGCCACCATCTAGAAAGTTATAATAGCTCAGGTGGAAAAAACCAGCGGTTCCAAAACCAGAAGACTCCGGTTTGAGTCCAGATGTCTCCAGTTCATTTGTTTTTTTTCTCTCTTTTTATTTCAATTGGGCCTTATTGACACCCTTGAATTTGCGTATTTTATATTTTGTTGCGTTTCTCTAGGTTAAGAATATTTCTTTGGTGTCAATAAAATAATTTGTTTGTTTGTTTGTTTTGTAATCTTTAGCAATGAAGGAATGTTATACAGTTCTAGTTTTCTGTCAATACAAGCCTTTGCCATCTCTCTAGACGGTACACGGCGGGTTTATATAGTGGGTGAGGGCCCTATACTACTCTGTTCGTTGCCCCGAACGGCGGGATGTGTGGTTGGGTAATTTATTCCCGCCGTAACAAAAAAAAAATGTAATCCTTACTAATATTACATACATAAAAAGTGAGTATGCTTGTTACGCTTTCACGCTGTAACCACTGAACCTATTATAATGGAATTTTGCATACATATAGTCTGGAGCCCAAGAAAGGACATAGGTTTATATAATATATAGGATCTTTCATACCGGAAAAATAAACGGACGCTACCTGCGTTGATACCCTTGCGCCATTACATCTGCCTATCACCTTAGGCTATCCCGGTGCTGCTGCTGCATTTCTAGAGATCCTCAAACAGCTGAAACATAACAACCTTAAAGGTCGAACTCTTTGGGGTCAAAATACAAAGGACTAGCACAAGGGATTAACATTGCCAATGAACGCGGGAATGCTGCCAGCGTTCTGGGTACGTTGCAACTATCAGTCAGTGATGGGAGGAATTTTATGAAGCATAATTAAAAAAACATTAACGATTTAACCCTTGTTTTTATTTTTAAACTAAGTTAGTTGCAATTTTAATTTACAGATTTAATTATTTGTGCATAATGTAATAATAATTGTGGTAATTAAAAAAAATCTTAAATTATAATTTAAATTGTAGTTTTTTTGAAGTACATATATTTTATGGTACGAGTGTGGCAAACAAGCATACGCTAAGCGGTTACCGTAGTCTACAGACGCTAGCAACACCAGCAACAACACTAGCGCATCGCGAACTGCTAGGTGGAAGGAAACTTAATAGGGAACGAAGGGAAATGATAACTACAATCATTGTTCAATCCCAGTTTCCTTTCCAAGAAAAAATATTTCAACTTTAACACACTTTTAGAAGGTGCTCACCTTCATCAACTAGTACAGAGCAGTCTTCAAACGGCTGAACAGATTTTATAATACACATTCTCGACCAATTCACTTAACAAATCAAAATCCATACAAATAAATAAATAAACAATAATAAATAAATAAATATTCACAGACCTTTTAGACACAACGTCTTCTGGTCCCAAACTAAGCTTAATGCTTGTGCTATGGGTACCAGATTACGGATATAATACATAACTATATTAATTATTTTTTGTAAATGCATACATATAGGTAATAGATAGAAAACACCCAGACGCAGTACGAATATCTGTGTTCATCACAAAAATATTTGTCCTGAGTGGTCATCGGACCCACGACCTCATGCACGGAAGTCGGTTACACTACTGACTACGCCACAAAGTCCGTTCAAAGTGTGAACTGCGTGTCTCAAAGAAGATCAGCGTGGAACCACGGTTGCTACTCTTACCGTTGTGCTTAGTATTGTGAGTGAATGTTCCGGAGGCTATTATACTTCCTGTTCTATCCTCAGTATCCATCCTATCCTTATTATCCTTCCTATTCTCTCCTTAGTATCCATACTATCCTCTCCTTATTATCCTTCCTATTCTCTCCTTAGTATCCATGCTATCCTATCCTTATTATCCTTCCAATTCTCTCCTTAGTATCCATGCTATCCTCTCCTTATTATCCTTCCTATACTCTCCTTAGTATCCATACTATCCTCTCCTTATTATCCTTCCTATTCTTTCCTTAGTATCCATGCTATCCTCTCCGTATTATCCTTCCTACTCTCTCCTTAGTATCTATGCTATCCTCTCCTTATTATACTTCCTATACTCTCCTTAGTATTCATGCTATCCGCTTCTTATTATCCTTCTTATTCTCTCCTTAGTATCTATGCTATCCTCTCCTTATTATACTTCCTATACTCTCCTTAGTATTCATGCTATCCGCTTCTTATTATACTTCCTATACTCTCCTTAGTATCCATGCTATCCTCTCCGTATTATCCTTCCTATTCTCTCCTTAGTATCTATGCTATCCTCTCCTTATTATACTTCCTATACTCTCCTTAGTATTCATGCTATCCGCTTCTTATTATACTTCCTATACTCTCCTTAGTATCCATGCTATCCTCTCCGTATTATCCTTCCTATTCTCTCCTTAGTATCTATGCTATCCTCTCCTTATTATACTTCCTATACTCTCCTTAGTATTCATGCTATCCGCTTCTTATTATCCTTCTTATTCTCTCCTTAGTATCTATGCTAGCCTCTCCTTATTATACGTCCTATACTCTCCTTAGTATTCATGCTATCCGCTTCTTATTATACTTCCTATACTCTCCTTAGTATCCAAGCTATACTCTCCTTAGTATCCATGCTATCCTCTCCTTACTATCCTTCCTATACTCTCCTTAGTATCCAAGCTATCCTCTCCTTATTATCCTTCCTATACTCTCCTTAGTATCCAAGCTATACTCTCCTTAGTATCCATGCTATCCTCTCCTTACTATCCTTCCTATACTCTCCTTAGTATCCAAGCTATACTCTCCTTAGAATCCATGCTATCCTCTCCTTATTATCCTTCCTATTCTCTCCTTAGTATCCATGTTATCCTCTCCTTATTATCCTTCCTCTTCACCTCCCATCCCTTTCCTTGGTGATGGCTACGTGCGAGTAATGCCTCTGTTGTTGCTGGTATCTATAAGCAATAGTAACAGCTTACCATCAGGTGGGCTGTATGCTTCTTTGCTACCCACGTTGTATAAAAAAAGATATAAAAAAATCTAAATCCGTGTTCAACCGTTTAGAAGCTATGACGATACAGACAGACACACAGATACTCGTGTTAAACTACTTACTAACTCTTCTGTTTGCGTCGGGGATAAAAATTTGTTGTATTGTAGCGCTGTCCAATGCATTTGATTGGGGCACCATTGATAGGTGTTTAAAAAGTCAGCAAACATTGATAAAGGGTTCTCTGGTATGTATATTTTCAAATGAAAATACATTAGTCAATCTAATTAGAGATTTTTATTAGAAAAACAAATAAAAACAAAAAATATATTTGAAATTACAGTCATTGGCACCATATACAGTTATTGTTATTAAGTCAGTCATTGGCATCTAATAAAGTAAGATTATAATAGAAAATTGGTCAAAAAAAGCACTCGTTGCTATTATTTACCTAAAAACTAAGCATAATAATAAATAATCTATGTTACAGTCGTTAATTGGTGACCTTTATTAGAAAGTGATGTTTTAACAGTTCTGCATGGCGCCGGTATACATTTATTTTCTTTAGTGCTGCCAGCTATAATATTATAAAACCTACTTTTTTCTGCAAACAATGTTACTATTGCAGATTATGAAAAAAAGTAGAACAAATGTTTTTTGCGATACCAGTTCTTAATATTTGCATTTAAAATCCAAAGTGCCAATGACTAAGGGGGTGCCAGCAATACTATAGTTTACCCTACTTACGTCTTGGCCGCCATGGTACCATTGCTGCTTTTCCAGAAGGGTTAAACATATATTTTAGTTTTGTAACATATTTACTTTACATGGATTCGAAGGTTTGCTGAAATATAAACATCTCCAGCTCCAGCAGCTAGCTAGCTTATGTAACATAAATTAATTTTTATGTTCATGATGATGTGAAAATCTACTGGTAACGCAAAAAATACATGTGTATGTATTGCCATTGAAAATTATTGCTGATTCACGTCCGACGTAGTGTGTTATTATTTCAGTTGAGTGACCGGGGTGAAGAGAAATAATGAAACTATGTTACACAATCGATTGAACAAATATTTCATGAACCTGTTGTCCAAATACATAAAAAAATCATTGCATTGTTGTCGACATTTTTCTTTGTAAAGTATTTTATTTTGTATAACACAATAATATTCTTGTATAATTGTGATCTTACCCTCGTATTCTTCGTCTTACCTCAATAATAGATACAAAGAATATCTAGAGTTTGACCCATAGATATAGTACCTATATACTGACGTAGTTTGAACACCATTTGTGGATATGTCAAATAAAATTGGAACAACTTAACGAAGACAATAATTATGTATTTCCAATCAATAGACTAATTCAAGAGAGAAATATCATCTATACTATTATAAAGCTATAACATAGCTATGTCTGTACATTTAAGATACTCGTATTTTAGAAAAAATGGCTGTATTAGGCTATATAGGCGTATCTAAACACACCACAATTTTTTTTAGATTTCTTGTCTGTTTGTTTGTTCGCGCATCACGCAAAAACTACTGTGCTAACGGATTTTGATGCAACTTATTTTGTTTGGTAGTTCTTGATTAGACTTAACAACTGGTATACATTTTATCCCGCTACTATATCGGGAACCTGATATATAACCTAAAACTAGCTTTTGGCTGTGGCGAAGCCGCGGGCCAAGGACAGTATATATATATATACTGTATAGTATATATATATATATATATATATATATATATATACTGAAAAAGAAAAGAAAGGAAAAAGGAATGCCCGCTGAAGTGACCCACACTTCTCGATCGATGACGCATGACATACATACATATATGCGCTCACTACGACATTCTTGCAGTACAACAACTTTATCCGGCCCTGTAAACATGAATAATATAACGGAAAAGCCTCTCAGAAGGTCGGCACTTGTCAGCGCAGTCAGTTTTACTGGAAAAGTTTATTTTTGGTCCAATACTCATTACGTTTGTTTACTCAATGCCATTTGTTTTTCAAATGTTGTATGGTGCTCAGATTACAGCTGTAATCTGAGGTATGGTATACCATATTTGAAAAACAACATATATGTTGGCACGGCCGCGGGGCACTGGCTAATCGTGTCATCCAGGAATATTTACTGGCTTCGGGGAAACGTCATCTGATAATGTAATGTCCAGCGCTGTTGTGGGTTGTACATTTCAATAGTAGGGTCTCGCGTTATATAAACAACTCAGTATGCTTTTAAGATGAAAAGCTTTATGATATATTTTGTGCCAGTACAATGGTGAATGATAACATACATTATGTGCAGATGGAGCGGTCACCAGCCACGCTATTCGAATTTGTGAAAACATGTTTACCAAAATGGATGTTTCAAATCTTCATTTCGCGGTTAAAAATAACTTAAATGCAACAATAGTTATTTCTTTTGGAGTAAAATCTCATTTGAATTATCATTCATTTGTAAAGAATAAATTATATCGATTTCATGCGAAGTTAGACTGAGGATTGTATGTATTCGCTACAACTGAAGTAATGTAACATAGTTGCAGGCGCCCACCAATACAGGCGGATAGACGGCACACGGCGAGTTGCTCCGAACGACGGGGTGTGTGGTTAGGTAAATTTTTTCTCACATTAACAAAAATAAAGGGTCTATTCGCTGTTTTATCGATTATGGTGGCAGACGAGCTACTACATTGTAAGTGTTAGCCGTCGCTCATTTACTCAGCAATGATACAAACACTACTAAGACACTACCCGTTGTTATAAAATAACTATCAAGAGGTCTAGGTGTTCTGAACACGTGAATTCTCAATCCAGGTTTAATTCTGATTCTAAGAGGGGGGTGGGCAGCCAATCGGCCCCGGCTGCCCAACCCGGCGCGGCTGGACCGCCGCAGCGCATGGAGGAGGATATCGTGGTCCAATAACGGATCACGACGCTATCCTCCTCCAAGGGAATCTCGGCCGTTCCGCCAGGGCGCAGGACCTCTTCCTGCAATCCATGGCGGAGCGGTCGATCGGTGTTGCCGTAGCCGCGGAGCCCTACATAGTCCCGGATCGCCCCAATTGGGCGGGAAGCGGGGATGGCTCCGTGGCGGTCGTCGGTTCGGCGGCGCCGCATTCCCCGCCCTTGTCACTCAAAGACCAGGGCACGGGATATGTGGCGGCTGAATGGGGAGGGGTCACGCTGTATGGCGTGTACTTCTCCCCTAGTCGTAGTCTGGCGGCTTTCGAGGTCCTCCTGCACAATCTGGAGACCTCGATACGGCGTATAGCACCGAGCCCTGTGCTCGTGCTGGGGGACTTCAACGCCAAATCAACGGCGTGGGGGTCCCCCGGGACGGACGCCCGAGGTGCGGCGGTCGAAGAGTGGGCGGCAGCGGCGGACCTCGTGTTGCTAAACCGAGGGTCCGCCCTAACGTGCGTGCGGCGCGGGGGCGGGTCGATAGTGGACCTTTCGTTCGCTAGCCCCGGTGTCGCCGCACGCGTAAGGAGCTGGCGAGTTCTGGAGGAGGTCGAGACCCTATCTGACCACAGATACATTCAGATAGAGGTCTCCCGGACCCTTCAGGGCGCCAGCAGGGGTCACGCGGCGGACAGAACTCCCGCTTTTCCGCGATGGGCTGTGGGTAGGCTCGACCGGGACCTGCTAGTGGAGGCGGCCATTTTTCAATCTTGGCTGCCTCCCCCCCTGACGGAAGACGTGGGCGCCGAGGCTGGCCGCATTCGCGGCATGCTTACGCAGATCTGCGATGCGGCCATGCCCCGCGTGCGGCGCCCGCCTCGACGGAAGGGGGTTTATTGGTGGTCCCCGGAGCTGGCGGACCTCCGTGCGGCCTGTATTCGTGCCCGGAGGTCCTACACCCGCAGCAGACGTCGCCGAATCCGCGACGAAGAGCGGGAGGACCAGCTGTATGCGGCGTATAGCAGTGCGCGCGCCGCGTTAAAGCTGGCCATCTGTCGCGCCAAAGACGCAAAAAGGCAGGAGATGCTGGAGGGTCTCGAGCGTGACCCCTGGGGACGCCCGTACCGCGCGGCGCTTAACAAGCTCCGCGCCCAAGGCCCCCCCCTTACGGAGACCCTCCAGCCGGGCTTCCTCTCTGAGGTGGTCGAGGGACTTTTCCCCTCACGGGCGGTGCACACGCCCCCGGTCATGGCTCCGCCAGATGGTGACCGGGAGGCCGACGATGGGGAGGTACCGCCCGTGACGACGACGGAAATGGGGGCGGCGGCTGCGCGTATGCGGAGAGGCGCCGCCCCCGGGCCGGACGGGGTTCCCGCCCGAGTGCTGGCCCTGGTCCTCGACCACCTTGAGCCCCGCCTCGGGGAGCTGTTCGGCGCTTGCCTGGTGTCCGGACGGTTCCCTGACTGCTGGAAGGAGGGGAAGCTCGTGCTCCTGCCGAAGCCGGGACGGCCTCCGAATACGGTCTCGGCCTTCAGGCCCATCGTGTTGCTGGACGAGGCGTGAAAACTTCTCGAGCGGGTAGTCGCTGCCCGCATCGTCCGGCACCTAGGAGCGGTCGGCCCCGACCTGTCCGACGCCCAGTTTGGATATCGGGCGGGTCGGTCTACGGTCGACGCCATTCTGCGCCTGAAGGCCGCGGCTGCGGAGGCCGTCGCCTCGAGGGAAGTGCTGTTGGCGGTGTCACTCGACGTCGCCAACGCCTTCAATAGTCTGCCATTCGGCTGCATCAAGGAGGCACTCCGGTACCATGGAGTGCCCCTCTACCTAAGGCGGCTGGTGGCAGACTACCTGGACGGCCGCAGCGTCCTCTTCGTGGACCGGGAAGGGGACGTTGTAAGGAGGGCTATGTCGTGCGGCGTCCCGCAGGGTTCGGTTCTTGGGCCGCTCCTGTGGGACATCGGCTACGACTGGGTCCTCCGTGGCCGGCTCCCCCCCGGGCTGGGCGTAATTTGCTACGCAGACGATACGCTCGTCACAGCCCGGGGCAGGACCCTCGAGGAGGCGGCAACGCTGGCCACCTCAGGTACCGCGGAGGTGGTCAGGCGGATCGAGGCGCTGGGGCTTAGGGTGGCCCTTGAAAAGTCGGAGGCCCTACTGTTCCATGGGCGCCGACGGGGCCCGCCCGCCAGCGCCTCGATAACGGTCAACGGTGTGGGCTTCCCAATCCAGGCCCACATCAAATATCTGGGCCTGGTATTGGATGGACGGTGGCACTTTGACGAGCACTTCCGCCGTCTTGCGCCAAGGCTCGTCAACACGGCGTCCGCCCTCGGGCGACTTATGCCGAATTTGGGCGGACCGAGTCTTGCGTGTCGACGACTCTACGCGGGGGTAGTACGGTCGATGGCGCTGTATGGCGCGCCCGTGTGGGCGGAGTCCCTGGCCGCTCGCAATAGGGCCCTTCTGTGGCGTCCACAGAGGGTCGTAGCGGTCAGGGCAATACGCGGGTACCGCACGGTCTCGACCGATGCAGCCTGCGCGTTGGCCGGAACCCCCCCGTGGGATCTGGAGGCGGAGGTGCTCGCCGACGTCTATCGGCGGGCGTCGACGGCGCGGGCGGGGGGCAGCCGCCCCTCGCCGAGCGCAATGTCATCGTGGCGGGAAGATGCCCGCCGCGCCACCGTCCTAAAGTGGAAGTCTCGGCTGGAGACGCCCCGGGCCGGTCTCTGGACCGTGGGGGCGCTCCGACCGATCTTGGAAGAATGGGCAGGGCGGCAGCACGGGGTCCTCACCTTCCGGTTGGTGCAGGTTTTGTCGGGGCATGGTTGCTTCGGCAAATACCTGCACACGATCGCAAGGAGGGAGACGACCCCAGGCTGTCACCACTGCGACTGCGACGAGGACTCGGCACGCTCGAGTCGTGCCCGGCCTGGGATGTGCAGCGCCGGGAACTCGTTGCAGTCATAGGCGTGGACCTGTCGCTGCCGGCCGTTGCGCGAGCGATGGTTGGCAGTGACAGGGCCTGGACCGCGGTCGCCACCTTCTGCGAGGCTGTCATCTCGCGGAAGGAGGTGGCGGAGAGGGCCCGTGAGGAATCCTCCTTCGCGGACCCGATTCGCCGCCGGCGCGAGGGGCGGCGTGCGCGCGCTTATCTGCGCCTGATGCCGCCCTAGCCGAGGCTGCGGACGGTGGGGTCGGGGAGTACCCTGCCGTCCGCGGAAGCTTACCGCGAAGGTGCGACGCCCAAGTGCGCGAGGCGTCGCTCAAGAGAGGGTGCCCGTAGGGGCTGCCGCCTGCGGATCGCGGTCGTAACTGACGCGGTACCCGTGATCCGCCGTAGCAAGGGCGGGTGGAGGCGCACGGTGGGTTTTTAGTGGGTGAGAGCCCCATTCACCCCGTTGTCTCCCCGGGCAGCGGGGTGTGCGGTAGGACATTTTTGCCCACCTAAAATAAAAAAAAAAAAAAAAAGGTTTAATTCTGATTATTATTTCACCTGGATTGGTTTGATTATACAACTACAAGAAATAATATATATGATATAACAAGCGAGATTTACAACCTAGTTATACCTATATGTACACATATATTATGCGCGCCAAGTGAAAAACATAGTATGTGTAATGTATACGGATTGATTACGTTATATGGAGACTCATTGAGTGATTGAGCTTCGACTGTCCAATCAATAGGAACGAACAAAGTGAGCTGTGTACGATTCAACTGTTGTTTGCTTAGTAAACGCTAATGAAAGTTTCGAGACCGGCCATTGTTCTGGATTAATAAAATTTGCTTCTTTTGTTGGCCGAGTGTAGGGAGGATTTTGTGAAACTTTTTTATTTTAGTGTGGTTGTAAACGTAACGCCACAGTTTTCCAAGGTTCAAAAGAAAAGTAGAATATAAGGGTTATTATAGTCATGATTTCGTTTCACTCAAATTGTAGCCTGTTTATTTGTCTAAGAGAAAGATTTTTCACAATTTGGTGTATCCCGTGTCCCACAAACTAAGAATACAGGTGTCATCACCCCATTTTATCCTACAGGTCGTATGAGGTAGCTAAGGGATGTAGGCAAGTCAGCAAACGATGTGAGTACTCCCACTATGTAGACATCCTAGCGTTAGCTATTTTCTAGAACCTTTTATGCGAAAACATTCTATTTAGTTTTAACATGTATAATAAATCACTTTTTGTTTTCTGAAAAATAAAATAAATCTATACTATTATAAAACTGTAACAGCTATGTCTGTAAATTTAAGATATTTGAGAAAAAATGACTGTAATAGGCTATATAGGCGTGTCAAACGAATTTTTTTAGATTTTTGTTTGTTTATCTGTTTGTTCGTTCGCACATCACGAAAAAACTACTGAACGGATTTTGATGCAACTATTTTTATTTGATAGGTCTTGATTAGACTTAAAATCTGGTATATATTTTGTCCCGCTACTATATTGACCCTGACCTGAGATATAACCTAAAAACTAGCATTTGGCTGCGGCGGAGCTGCGGGCTAAGGCTAGTAAATAAATAAATTAGTTTCGGTTGGGTCCTAAGCTGTTGCTTCGGAGACCCGGTTCCACTTTCTTCGCCACTTAGCACGGTATCGTGCTTATCTCTAGCGGTGAAACCATTAGCACGCATAGCTTCGACCATGATGTCAAGCCAGCATCTGTTGGGTCTACCCCTTCTGCCAGGTCTGGCGTAAGTGGCGTGGCTATATATTTGTTTACTATGTAACTTGCTGGTTTCCGTAAAATATGTCAGTGTTAACGCAGGTGACCCTCTTGAATTTTATCTGCGATATCATGGGCACATAGACTGCCACAGATTGCATCTAATGCGGTCCTTCCCCGTAACCCCGCCTATCCAGTGCAGTAAATTAATTTCCGTGAGTTGTAGCTCCTGCTTATGCCCAGACTAACTAAAAATTTATAATAAATATATTTTAGTTATTCTGAGTGCTTCTGTCGCTCAAGCGCTGGCTACGCTTCACTACCATACAAAGGGACAATTCTAATGATAGATTCATAGACCTCAAGAGAATTAATAATTGATTATTTTAGGCAACCGACCTTTTCAAATGTGGCTGTGAATACTAACTTAAACTAAAAGCTAGAATGGTTAATTTTGCTTAATATTCAGGTTAAGGGGTACTTGGCTAACTCTCCATCCATCAGCCTTTCGAAGTCCACTGCTGGACACAGGCCTCCCCAAGAGAACGCCACAACATGTGTTTCGCTCATATGGGGGATAGTGCCGTAATCGCCACGCTTGGCAGGCGGGTTGGCGATCGCAGTGGATGTTGTTAATACTCGAGGGAGTGCTGCTGCCCACTCCCTCAGTATTCCCTCAGTCGGCTCTTACGACTCCCATGGGCGGAGAGGGGTGGTACTTGGCTAACTCTTGGATAATTTAATATAAGCTTTTGGCACACCTTTAGATCTCAGCGCCAAATCAAAGCAAATGAGGAACACAGTGGTAGGCATTCTGCATGTCCAGAAATAAGCAATGCAGACGCGTACCTATTCCTCCTCCTGTATGCATGTACATGGCGGTCTTTATGATGAAAATAGGGTCAATGGTTTCGTGGCCAGGGTGAAACTATACGGGTTTTACCCTGGATCACTCCGAGACAGCATACTCTTGTCGGATTTGGCCATTATTTTATTATTTTTATTATTGTATATATGGTGCCAGAGCTACGGCTTACCTGATGGAAAATGGTAACCGTCGCTCATGGACTCAACTATACCGAGAGTATTGTCAAGCCACTGCTCACCATTTCATTTCACAGATAAACGAATTAACGGTTATCTCCTGCTAGAACCATAACCCCGATGTGCTTTATGGCCGGTCACACGGAAGATGGTGGTATCAATCCGCTCGGGCCTGATAGCAAGTGAGTACTTCCACTTGGTATCTAGCCCTACCCCTAATAATGCAATGGGTGATAATTGTTTACTTCCCTTAGTCGCCTCGTACGACACCCGTGGGGAAGAATTTGGTGGTGACACTTGTATCCTTATTCCGTCACCACACGAACAAAATATTGTGCGAAAATAAACTAGTGTTGCTCCATAGCGATTACCCGTTGTTCGAGGCCCTCTCCTACTAAATTTGCCTGCTGTGTGCTGTCTGACTGCCTGTATTGGCGGACCACTGAAACTGTATGTCATTACTTCAGTTCTTCGCCGGCAGCTTCCTCTTTTGGGTGCGATGCTTCCGCACAACAGACGTACCCCGGTCTTTTCACCCGCGTCCTAACAATGCACCCAGCACTATGCAAAAAGTCATATATTGGACTCTGGAAGTTATTCATTTAATGAACAGAAAGTACACCCACACTCAGAAGGAAGCACTATTTGTTAATCATAGAGATAATTGACCAATGTGGGAATCAAACCCACAATACATTGTTTACATACATTCCATTATTACTAATATTGGTATATTGCATTACCGATTGAGCTGCTTTCAAATAATACTACGAGTAATTATAAAGCGTAGAGGTAAACTTACACCTTTTTGTTCCGTTCTTTCAACGTCAAACTGTCATATTAGTGACAAAGACAAAACACTGAATAACTATTCAGAGGTTATACAACGTTTATTAGTAAGGCAGACAATGTTTACTAAACTCATAATATCCTGCTGGTATAGGTAATGTAATCAATTAAATTATCATTTATTAATAATATAGTAAGAATAGGCAAGGTTTGTTTGTAAGAACTGATATTTACAGCTGCTGTTCTGCATTGTAAGTGACTACAGTTTATTGTAATTATTACAAAGTAATAATCACAAGCCAAACTTTGTATAAAGCCGAGTAAATGTATGATTTAATAATGTATTCTAAACTATAACCTCGTTACGGTCCCAGGGTCTACCGCACCCATCGCGCGTTAAATGATGATCACGTAAAAGGTACAACATTAGGACAATAAAGAGGGCCTTTTGCCTATAACAATCATAATATACGAACCCTTTCGGCTTAACAACTCGGGACCGTCTAGTCGTTACCGAGCTCACAGGCTAGTTAAATGTCAACATGATAATGTATAATTTAAAATGTTTGGATGTTTTCCTTTTGTATTTGGAATATAAAATTTACAAATTTGTTTATATTTGGTATTAACAACCTCTTTTGAAATTAATTTAGTAAAGGAATTAATGATTGAATTTAGGAATAATGGTCTACAATAATACTGTTTCACATATTGTAAGATGTTAGAAAAAAGGAACAGCAAGATCAATTCTTTAAAATATAAATATATAGAGTTTTAGGTAATATCTCAGGTTCCCGATATAGTAGCTGGATAAAATGTATACCAGTTGTTAAGTCTAATCAAGAGAGACCAAATAAAAGAAATTGCATCAAAATCCGTTCATTAGTTTTTGCGTGATGCGCGAACAAACAAACAGACAAACAGACGAACAGATAAACAGACAAACAGACAAAAAAATCTAAAGCCTATATAGCCTAACAAAGTCATTTTTTCTCAAATATCTTAAATGTACAGACACAGCTCTGTTACAGCTTTATAATGGTTTAGATAATAATAGTATCACTTACAATTAAAAGAAAAAACTGAAAATATCACAAAAACTTTATCGTGTTCGAAAATCTGAGGAAGCTGTTACTCTACAAGCCAATAATATTAGAAAAGTAAAGAATTACATACATTTGCACTGAGAAGTTATATTTTTTGCACGCACGAAAAAGTGTTACGTTCCAAAAAATGTATGGCGACTGATGCATTGTTTGTGAAACTCTCAGAAAACATATTTGACGTTATCACGTAAAATTATCATCCGTAAACCGACTTTGCAGACTAGTCAAGGTTTTGTTCTAATTTGGGTATATTGTCTGCATCGATCGGATATATTGAGTATATTGTCTGCATCGATTGGGTAAATTGAGTATATTGTTTGCATTGATTGGGTATATTGAGTATATTGTCCTTTTATTTTCAACCCTGTCTTTGTCCCACTATTGGGCACGGGTCTCCTCTCATGGTAAGAGGGATTAGGCCATATTTCACCATGCTAGCCTACTGCGGGTTGGCAATATATTGTCTGCTTGATCGATATTGTGCTAATTGCATTCTTGTTGTGTGTTTACCAACTTTACGTTTATAGCAACCAAACTGTTTAAGACAGCGCTCTAGTTTTTTCTCAAGCGTCAGTATGTTGTTTACAAGTTTTACGTTGCAGTTAAAACAATTACCAATATGGAATTTAAATGCAACAGTGTGCTTTGTATTTGGCGCAACCAGCCATTAATAATGAGCTACGACATTTAAGTGTGAACAAAATGTTTGTGTATCGGATCATCACACGTTACAATGATACTGGTAGCATTTACAAAAGCCATAGAGGTGAACATCTAAAAACAACAGCGTCAGAAATAGTTAGAAAGGTGAAGACCAGAATTCAACGTTATCCACGACAAAGCGCAATTCAATTGGCGAAAAATCTCAACGTGTCTGCTCGGATTATGGCGCGAAAAACAAATTGCGATTTAAGCCCTACAAAAGACAAAAAGTGCAAGATTTAAAACCTCCACAATAAGCCGTCCACCTAGCAAAAGCAAAGGTGTTAAAACATTTGCACGTTGGAGGTGAGATTGGAAATTTGGTCTTCTCTGATGAAACATTTTTAAGGTTCAGCAGTAAACAAACAAAACGATCGTGTAGGTATGGTTAAAGTACAACTCAGAAGACAATTTCGACCATCGAATTGATCTGCGAAAGGTGGTGCTTGACCAGAATCAGGGATGGTTTGGGTCGTGGTAACTGCCATAAGACGCTCACCAATCACCATTTTCATTGAACAGGGCGTAAAAATTATTCAACATATCTACCGTGAAAAGATGTTAAACGATACTTTCTCGTACAGAAACGATGCGTTCTCGAATAGACTTGATGCTGTTATCCGCGCTAAACGTGGCTACATCGAACAAGAGTATACAAATTTGAAATGGTTTTTTCGATATCCTGAAGTTTCTAAATATTTAAAAAACAAAAATGACTAAATTACAGCATTTCTAATTGGCAACACTTCGAGTGCCAACACCTGTATTTTAGAAAAACATTTAGAGTACCGAAATATATAGGTACCAAAAAAGAAAATAGCTAAATTCCACGTGGATGAAGGCGCAGGTAGCAAGTTAGTAAATAAATATATTCGGAGGGAGGAAATACATGTGATGTGCTTATTTGCTGGTATTTATTTCGGTTTATGACTAATTCATAAATTTATTTTGGTGGATAGATATCAAAAGTTAATAGTAGATAGTTACATAAGAATAAAAACATACGAAGGAAAAAGTATTCCAGCGTTGGGTGGGAACCGCTAAGTCTTCCGAATCATTAGACAATTCACAGACATTGGGCGTCGATAGGCTGATAAATCCATTACGAATGTACGACAAAAAAATCAAGAATTCTTTTGGCTCTGTAATCTTATCGAGTGTTTTTCAGAATTCAGAGAGATAATGGCGGTATATAATATTATGTCACAATACAGAGCTAGTGTGGTTGAAAATTTGCTGAAGTTTGACTTCTAAACGACGGAAGTTGCTCGTTCGTGTGAAAATGAGAATTACGCATACTTTAATAACCTTTCACGTTAACTCTTGTTAATAGTGCCGTGTCATAACTGACGACATTTTTTAAGTAAAACTTTTTCGTTGCCAAGATTATCTTCAAAATAGATGCCTTTCCTCTTTATGCTAAATTGGGTTTGCTATCTTTTCTAATAGGTAAGAATCGGTAGCAATAAGTTAGAAAAAATCTCCTGTCTGTACTAAATGATATAGTAATTATCATTTACTTTTTGAAGTGACTGTCTCATTTGTGCGTATACTTGTTCATATAGTACAGCTAACTAGTGTAATTGCTGCCTTCATAAGCGATTAAGATGTTAGTAGTGTATATTAATATCTTAGAACATTTATAGATGGTTGAGATTATCAACCTCCGTTATAAAAGATTATCCTGACCCTACTTTGCATGTTCTAAGAAATTATTTGTGCATACCTAATAAAAATGAATAAATAAACACAGGATATGCAAGTATAGGTGACATTACAACGTATTGCGTTATTTTTAAATAATAGGTAGTACCAAATAGTACAGTTGCCCAAGTCATACTCTCGATCTTCATCTTGCTAGTTTGGGACAAACCCAAACTTTGATGGGATCGGCCCCCAATCCGTTCGGTTACATCAGAATTTGCACGGAGCGATAGCTTATATGATCTCCACGACCCAACTGGACAACTGGCGATCTTTAGAACAAGACTGGGGTCAGCTTTTTTATTCAGAACTCTGAAGCCTGTAACGATTGTTAGAATGTTATTTGATCCCCTACTTAACGTGCCTCCTGAAGCACGCCAAGTCATTCTCTCAAGTACAACTCAAAAAAAGACCTATTTAGTGGTAGTGTTTATAAGAGGTGATCCATTTCGAGGTTCCCTATTTTTTAAAGAAAAAAACACGGAATATTAAAATTTAATGGAGAATGTTTATTATCATTTGAAATAACATTATTTGGCATTTATTTTTTGAAGATTATGTCTATCAAATGTTGGCCGTTGCTACGTCGCAGATGGTCCATCCGTTGAGGCCAATTTTCGATGACTCGTTCGAGCATTTCGACTGGTAACTGGCGAATGACACGCGTGATGTTTTCCTCCAAGGCCTGAATCGAAGCGGGTTTGTCCGCATAAACTTTAGACTTTACATATCCCCACAGGAAAAAGTCTAACGGTGTGATATCACACGATCTTGGTGGCCAATCGACCGACCCAAAACGTGAAATTATGTGCTCACCGAAATGTTCTCTCAATAAATCCATTAATTGATGCGATGTGTGGCGCCGTCTTGCTGAAACCAAATGTCGCCGAGATCACGAGCTTCAATTTTAGGCATCAAATAGTCGGTTATCATGGCACGATAACGGTCGCCATTGACGGTTACGTTCGCACCGGCATCATTTTTAAAGAAATATGGACCGATGATTCCACTGGCCCACAAACCACACCAGACCGTTGTTTTTTCTGGATGAAGTGGCAGTTCTTGAATCTCTTCAGGTTGCTCTTCGTCCCAAATGCGGCAATTTTGTTTGTTTACATACCCATTGAGCCAGAAATGGGCCTCATTACTTTGTGTATATGTCGAACGAGTCATCGAAAATTGGACTCAACGGATGGACTATCTGCGACGTAGCCACGGCCAACATTTGATAGACATAATCTTCAAAAAATAAATGCCAAAGAATGTTCTTTCAAATGATAATAAACATTCTCCATTAAATTTGAATTTTCTGTGTTTTTTTCTTTAAAAAAGTAGGGAACCTCGAAATGGATCACCTCTTACATATTTATATATATATATTATACTTGTAGGTAATGGCGGTTAGTCGTTACTTTAAATTGAATATACGGTATATTATTTCTGGCATGTAATTAGAAATGTTACGTAATAAACTTGAAACTTTTGGAATTGTTCCCTGTGGGTTTCATTACGATGTGCTATAGTATACTTCAAATGCAAAAGTGATTACATTAATTTTATGCTTATGTTCACTTGGAGTTCACTTATTATCGGTTTTAAAACTATTCTGGGGTTTCGTAAGTAACGAAAGTTGTAAATTAAAAGTATTCGTATGCAAACACAAACGTAATTTGTATGTTTTTTTGAAGAAATGTACATTTGGAGACAGAGTATGAGTATAAATTGTCTTCGAGCTAAGTATATCACTGCCATGGAGAATAAAAATTAATCAAAATTATATTTTGATTCATTTCCTCTTATAGCTAGCATGGTATTCTGTAGGCCAAAAAAGTACCAACCTGGTGAGATTGATACGTTTTTTTATTATAGGATTAAAATATTTATTAGTATATCATTTTCATTTATATAATTTTCAGGCCGTGTGGGGCCGGCACAAGAATAGTTCCACCCCGTCTCTTCCTATGGGAGTCGTAAAAGCCGACTAAGGGATTACCGGGAGACCGGGCAGCAGCATTTCCCTGTGTACTAAAAACATCCATTGCGAAATTGTAAAACCCCCATTTTGGGGAGGCCTATGTACAGCAGTGGACGATGAAAGGCTGATAGATGGATGGATGGATATAATTTTCTATTTCACGCAGTGTACCAAATTGGTGGGACACAGCACACATCCATAAATAGTCACGTCAGAATCTAGTACTATTAGGTAGTATAAAACTGTAACAGCTGTGTCTGTATATTTATAAATGCCTCAGCCCTGCTGTATCTGTCTATTCTAAGCCCGATCTTCATCCCTTCATCATTATCATTCCTCTCCACCTCCTATCCCATTCTTTGGAGTTAGTGACGAGCGAGTGATTCCTCTGGTTTTGCTAGCGTCCTATAGGCTACCCTGTGGGAATTATACTTGTTTGCCGCCCTCATAGTATAATAAAAAGCCCACTCGTGGCTAACATTTTCTATATCACATTTACAAAATTGAATCCCCGTTGCCCCACACGATACTTATGTGAACAAAATGATGCGTGTTATTATGTATTTCTCCTCAGTTAATGTATTTCAAATTTACAAGTTTCTATCTACAAACAACAATGACATTCATACAAATTCCAAACTAGTAGAATTGCCAAATACACTGTTTTTGCGGCTCAGACTAACAAAAAAAGAAAGACACCGCCTTGTCAACTAAAAAGTGAAGCCACTCTTATAAAGATGTGTGCGTGAGTGGTCTCCGGAAAGAAAAAATCCCTATAATTTGGGTAAACTTTTAAAAGTACTATATTAGAAACATAAAGCAATAGTAAAAGTATATACTTTAGAAAATCCAAAAGTGCGTGCGCCTCATAATCTTAATTTTTTACAATAAAATTGATTATTTGATTAGTAACTAATAATGTATTGTTCTTACTAAATAGTTTTCAATAATTTAATAACAATTAAACCACATAGAATCAGACCGTGAAAAGTGATAGGGCTCTATTCGTAATTATACTGAAACGTAAGAGAAAAAAAAGACTCGATTAGTAAAGTATTTCGGCCGTTATCGTGTTAACATACATTACCTACAACACACGGACGTCCAAGACAGGACTTTTTTAAACAGTTTTTTAACTAGTTTAAATAACAAAAATGGCATCAAAATATCATGAGTGTTAAAAATAGTGTTTTTCTTGATATGTATATATTATTTCACAAGTGCAATATATGATAAATAGACATTTTAAGTTTGAAAAATCATATTTAGATATTTTTATATATAGTTTTAGCATTTGACTTGCTTAGCAACATACATTAAACACAAAGTGAAAAATGTGAAATAAAAATATCTAAATATTTATAGGGTTTGCGTCATTATTAGGTAAAATCTTAATTGTAAAATTAAGTTTACCTGGTCGGTATAATGTATGAAAATACTTCCGACAGATGGTGCAGGCGTCACCCAAAGACGTTAAGTATGAATGTGTTATCGAAATTAGCAGTCAGGAGCAAGGGTCACGATGGCTGAATTGACAAAGCATCTGGACGGTATCCAGGAGATGCAGGTTCGAAGGATTCGTGATTGTTATTTTCGATTTCACATTTTTCACTTTGTGTTTGAAAAATCAGTGAGAAGCGAGAGTAGTACCCACCTCAACGCTTCGCTTATGAGGCGTGCAAAATTAAGTTTACAGCAAATCATATAGGGAACATTATGGCGCTGACGACGTATTTATAGGTATACGTACTACGTAACGTACGTACAAAATCATCGAGTTATTTGGGGGTAATTTTAAATCATTGTCACTTCGGTTAACCATGCCATGGTTGTATTGTTTGTATTTATGTGTGTGAGCTCGTGTAATTACTAGTTTGGCATGGTTTTATATGGCTTCACTGGATTGTTCGTAATGACCCGTCTATATTTTTTTCTTGGTCTAAGTTTAGCGGATGCTTACGTTATAAAATAAATCTGAATTTCAAATTTCAGCTTTTTGGTATTATGTATCAGATACTATTAAGTAAAAATATATCTAAACTAAAAAGAGTTCTTTATGTTTATATATTACCACATTACTGATCAAGATTAAAACAAATACTGTTGCATATAAAACAGCGGTTTAATAAAAGATATCTTTTGATATTGAGATGAGATAGTCTAGACGTAAATAATTGGTTTAATGCCAAGGTATCAATGACGAGGGTTACTATTATATACGCTACAGCGCAGACATGCTAGGCGTATAACATTTTAAAATTTGCCTATCGAAGGCAGACTTTGTTATGTCGGTATCTATACTATTATAAAGCTGTAACGGAGCTGTTTCTGTAAAAACTACTAGACGGATTTTGATGCAACTTTGTTTATTTAAAAGATCTTGATTAGGTATACATTTTATTCCTCTACTATATCGGGAACCTGAGATATAACCGAAAAACTAGAAAATTATTTAAACTAGATTTTTAATAATTTATTTAAAAAAAACTACTGGACGGTTTTTGATGCAACTTTTTTATTTGAAACGCCTTGATTATACTTAAAAACTGGTATACATTTTATCTTGCTACTATATCGGGAACCTGAGATATAACTGAAAATCTAGCTAGGGCAAAGGCTAGTAATATATAAAAGAAAATGTTTTTGTCGTCATACTCATTATGTATGTCGTGGCCACGTCTTAGAACTGGCCACTTCATGTTGTGTTTCACCATTTCATGAAATAGGTTTTGTTAAGTTAGGTTTCATGACATGGTCGGCTAGATCATTAAGTCGCCTACCACCATTACGACATATACATTACGAGTATGTATAGGATCGATAACTATATGTCTATATTAGTAGAAAAAATATACATAATATGGTTAATTAATACACAAATGCTAGTAATTCTATCATACTTAAATATGGGTCTCTTTGCAGCCCAATTTCTTTAGAATTATTTATAGAATGTTTTTGCTCTTGTTTGATTTGATGGTTTTCTAAACTTAGTAACACAAAACACAGCTAAAATAATATTAAGTATATTATTGTAATATTATTGGGTATACATCATTGATGCAAGAATTATTTATGTGAACTAGAAATCTGTGATTGAAAATATGTTAGACGGAATTTAGTGGTACAGCCTTGATTATTCCAGCATGAACAGGTCGGGACGATGGGGGACCACCACCCTCTCACAAGAGATCAACCTGTGTTTCGTACAGTCAGTGAAAGAAAGTATCCCCCTTTCCTCTCCTTACTATCCTTCCTATACACCTCCTATCCCTTTTCTTGGAGATGGCTACGTGAGTGATGCCTCTGGTGTTGCTAGCGTCTACAGGCTACGGTAACCACTTACCATCAGGTGCGCTATGTGCTTATTTGTTTTTGCTTCTGATTTCATGTACATATCAATATTTAGTTTTTTTAGTTATGAATGTTGAGGAAGCGAGAGATGTATGCAAGAATAGAGCCTCTTGGCACTCTATTCTCTCTGCCTACCCCGCAAGGGAAATGGCGTGATGATAAGTTAAGTTTTAAGTTAAGTTATCAATATATTGCTAAATAATATGATAAAATAATCTTTCTCAATATAATTGTCATGTGAATTATACTTGAAGATTTTTTTTAAGTTACTATTTTCACAGTCACTGCTTTTTTATGAAAGACATTCAAATGTCAAACCTCCATTCAAATTTTATTTAAATGACTGCGCAGTAAGTCATAATAATAAAGGGAGGCATAAAAATATCAAATACAGATAAGAGGAGGATAGCCTCCTCCAATTAGGATACTGGCAGCTGTGTGCATTCTGGCACTGACAAATTGTAATGGCCGGCCCAGCTACACGTTTAATATTAAAACTTGTTGATAAACCTATTTTTTGTTCACAATATCAATAGTGGTGAATTGTGTAGATCTGTTATTGCCAACTTATATTGAAAACGCACTCCAAGATGTCATAAATCAACTACGTATGTACCTAAATATGTAATAATATAACCAAGGAATAATATCCTTTTTTTATTTATTCTTCACTTTGTGTTTAATATTCTACTCTTTTAGAGTAAACGTATATAACATTTTGGGTTAGGTCGCGTTCCCACTATGTCGTAACGACAGATAGTCATGCAGTTTAAGAGTCCTGGATATTCTGGATGTCCTATATAATTAAATGGAGGCGGTCACATATAGAACGGCACGATTAACCATCGCTCACGACCTTTTTGCTTTGACGTCATGTTATGGAGACAATGGGAATGGCTAGCACGACAGTCTCAAAACGATAAAAAAACGTCGCTGTAGCGACTATCTGTCGTAGCCACGATAAAAATATCGTTTCGCCACTTACATGTGTGTGTTCTTCCACAAGCCCTACATGCCCATACTTCCGGCTTTTTAAAATGCATAAGGGTTCTTTCTTTGTAATCTGGACCAAACACACATTACTGAACTCCAAAAAACGACTGGTACTCCAAAGAAGGTGACTGGGGCGACTGATGTGCAAGCCACAATGTGACTGTCGTGAACTGATAATATGTCGCCACGACCCAATGGCAACATAGACACGATAGTCGTTTAACAATAAAATATTTCGACGACACAATGATGATAATTAATATTTTGGTACATACAATCTGAGGTTACATTAACGTTTTTTTTTGATAATTTTGTATTGTTTGATTTGATGTTCCGTTTTATCCTAAATTCTCAGAATAAAGAGTTTATCCTGTATTGCGACTTCACTACTTTGAAAATCGGACTACGTTTCATAGCGACAACTTTAAGCTGCAAAGAATTTTGAATAAAAAATGTAAATAAAATTATGTATGGGAAAACGAAGCCCTTGGTATCGCCTGTGTAGGTGACCGTCGTAATTACTTTTGCACGCTCCATGCCTCATCATCGTCTATTAAAATTCATTCATATACACGACCTTCTTCTTTATGAATAAAATTATTACATTGCATATACCTACGTGTTGTTATTACCATCACATTCTGTAAATATTCTGTAATATAACAGAGAACACACACAGATAAAGGAGTAACATTATACAAAAATAATAATAACATGTTTAAATATAGAGCTAAAACAAAGTAGGTACTTTTGTAAGTTCAAGGGGTCAGGTCCTTAAAGGTAACTTTTTGTATTTGAGGGTAAATATCTATTATGAACAGCATATCTGGTGAAACCTTTTTTTTGAAATTTAAAATTGAGTGGTACATTACGTTGAAAAGACTGGCCATAAAGACTTCAAACGCAGGCTAATCGTGGCTTCCGACCTTTTGGGGCAGTAAAGAAGGGCCTCAAGCACCTGACAAAATGTTTCCTGCTTATTGAACAACCGTACTTTAAGTATGTGTAAGGTCAAGTATAAAAAGATGTAATCTAAGAAAAAAATCTGTCTACCAAGTTTCTGTTAAAGCTTACCTACAACAGTTAGGGCGCGATTGATGGACTGGAATATTTAAACATTGTTATAATTTTTTTTTCTTGTTTCAGAGGAAGCATACGTTAAACAAACTTATACAAATTTTTAAGCCCATTAGCTTCTTCATTAGGGAACTGCAACTGTGGACATACCTATATCTTTTCCTGTGTTAGATTTTTTTTTATTACTAATGATGGCAGACGAGCCACGGCCCCACCTGACTGGTAAGCGGTAACCGTCGCTCATGGACTTAATTGTACCGGGAGTATGAGAGTATTGTCAAGCCACTGCGCACCATTTCATTTCTCAGCTATGAAATGAAAGAATAAACGGCTATCTTCTGCTACAGCCAAAACACACAGGCGTGCTGCAAGATCAGTCACATAGGAGGCGGTGGTAACAACCCGTTCGGGCTCGATAACAAGTGAAGCACTCTCACTTGGTACCCAACCCCTAGTAGCCCGCTACCACCAGAAATACAATGGGTGATAATTGCTTACTTCCCTTAATCACCTTGTATGAAACCCGCGGGAAGGGACGGGGTGTTGACACTTGTATTCACATTGACAAAAACAGAGAACTTTCATCAAAACATTCATCAGATATATATAACCGAAAAACTAGCTTTTGGCTGCGGCGAAGCCGCTGGCAAAGGCTAGTTTATATTAAATACAGTGCTGTTTTTAGTTATATCTTGTGTGTATTGCGAATTTCATAATGGACAAAAATATCGAAGAAAGAGTTCGTGTTCGGAGTCACTGAAAATGTTACATAAGGCTTACGGTGAATCTTTACTTTATCAAAAACACGTACTTATGAGTGCTACAAAGCGTTTAAAAGCGGTCGAGATGTGATGGAAGATTTGCCTCGCTCTGGTAGGCCATCAACGTCTGCAACTGAAGTTAACATTGCAAAAGTGAAGGAAATAGTGACTGAAAATCCTCATTCAACTTTGAGAGAGATAGCCGCCGAACTTTCTGTGTCTCACGAGTCGATCCGTTCCATTTTAAATAATCACTTGGGTATGAAACATGTTTCCGCTCGGCTAGTCCCAAAAGACCTGAATTTTCTCCAAAAACTCAATCGCATGAGAGTCGCTGAGGACATGCTAGAACGAGTCAATTCCGACCCAACATTCATGAAACGCATTGTTATTGGTGACGAAACGTGGGTTTACGAGTTTGACATGCAAACTAGTCAACAAGCTTCGGAGTGGCGACTTCCAACTGAACCGAAACCGAAAAAACCACGCCAAAGTCGATCAAAAGTCAAAGTCATGTTGACTGTTTTCTTTGACTATAGCGATGTTGTGCACTCGGAATTCTTGCTAGAAGGTCAAACGGTAAATAAATAAATATTATTTGAGCGTTATGCGGCGTTTAAGAGAGCAAATTCGTCGAAAAAGGTCAGATTTGTGGAAAGAAAATTCTTGGATTTTGCACCACGAAACACAACGCGCCTTCGTACAAGGCCATCATTGTGAATGAATTTTTGTCCAAACACTCAACAAATACCATCGAGCAACTACCACATTCCCCAGATATGGCTCCAGCCAACTTCTTTCTTTTTCCTAAATTCAAATTACCACTTCGTGGCACCCGTTTTCAATTGGTAGAAGACATAAAGGAGAATTCACGGCGAGAACTGAACTCAATTCCGGAAACAGCGTTTAAAAAATGTTTTGATGATTGGATTATTCGTTGGCGTAAGTCTATCGTTTCCGAAGGAGCATACTTTGAAGGTGATAAAATAAATTTGGATGGATAACAAAAATTTTGTGTATTATTGATCTTTTCCCGGTACTTTCTTGACAGAGTATACGATATGCTACTCTGTATTGTAAATAATTTGTTGACAACAGGGTTCTTCTTCAACAATAGTGTTGAAATGATAAGCCACTTTCATAAGATAAGAAGAGATGTCTACCCCTATGACTCGTCTGGTTACTTACAAAAACTGTTGAGAATGTTCTTGGAGTATAATATTATAAAAATTAAGACTATATTTGCAGACGTTCAAACCGGACACAACTCAAGGCCTTATACTTTGTTTCTTGCACAATAAATATTATCTGTAACATCTTGATATATAAGCACATAAACTCACCTACGGATTGTGAAACTTATATTTTTTGTTCCTTCGGTTTAATGACTTAATCTGTTGTAAACATGAACTAACAGCACTTAGCACACGCTCTGTTTTTCGGAAAAAATTACAATGTAGCGCTCCTCAGTTTCAAGGGTATTATAAAACAGGAATGTTTTATCGAAATTTGTAGTCAGAGCACATAATGTCATGATGACTGATTTATTTGATTATAGGCAATTTGAAGAGATAATCGTAAATTTTATCCGTGGATATTTGTTAAGTGTATTCACACTTATGAGTTACATAACAAGTAGAAGTATAGAAACAATCAGATAGACAAAACTTTTACAATGCTTCTGGCATGATGTTTCATTGTGCGAAATGCCATAAAAATTGTCGTAAAAATTTATAATGCTACTCAATAAAATGTACACTCAGAATTTTGTGAGCTCCTTGAATATTACTCCAGGTTAGGATCGTATAAAGTGAGGCCAAATTGTAAAAGTAGAAAAGTTTTTCATGATTAAAGTGAAAGCATTGGATACTGAATAATGTAATTTGTGAAACATTATTGTTGATTTTTTCTATTTAGCCTTATTATTGCTAATCATGATGTTCAGTCTTATATAGTACTTATCTAGTATTTTATTTTTGTTATATATTATATTACCATTACCACTTGTGACTCAATATCGCTTATTGCAGATTTTCATAATAAAAATACCATCACGCCTGTATTCCCCGAAGAGGTAGGCAGAGATGTATTACACACCCACGGTTCACCAGCTATGTTTAAGTCCCACGTAATATAGGGCGAGCCTATTGCCGTCTACCGGGCACAATTCCAAACTCCGGGATGCTACTGAGAATTATTCTTAATTTTCTTTGCGAAAAAGCTCAATAACGTGCCTGACCCGGGGATCGAACCCGAGACCTCATGATCAGCGGTTGCTCACACTACCGCTGCACCCCCGAGGCTGTCGCATTTTCATAATGCGTTCAGTTATTTAACTGTGGTAATTTATTTAAGTAATGATTAATATCATCATCATAGTTTATAGTTATCCTTTGAAATTTTATACTAAACCGTATTTAGTTAATAACATTTATTATATTTTTATGATAAATAAAGAACTATCCTAAGCTTAGGAATTGGTGTCTGCTGGTCCACCAGTATTCACCTATTTTACCTCCATGACCTAAGGAGACAACTGGCAACCTTACAATTAGACTGGACTCTGACAATTTGTTACGGCTGCTTCGATGTTATTTGACACCTGGAAACCACTGCTTAGCGTCCCTACCCAAGCACGCAGGTGGTCAGGTGTTCACAAACGGGTGATACTTATTTGGCCATCCATTTGCTGCCGGCCAAGTTAAAGGTGCCGATAATCTCTCTCGAAATCTTGCCGATAATTCAAGCGGCAAATGCACCACACAAAATATAGGCAATGACATCCTGCTTATTTATGTAATTAATAATAATAAGATAAATATTTGATTTGATATGGTTCTTGCCAATATATAATACATATGTGTGACTTTACGTATAATTAAACAATCACGTTGGATAAATTCAGGAAAAGCATATTTGTGATATCTGTAGACATTAGTGATGTAACGAATATTCGCATTCGCAATATTTTATTGTATATACTAGTGGACCCAACAGACGTTGTTCTGTCCAAACATTGCTGTTTCGTTTGGATTCGTTAGATAGGTATATCTATTTACATTAGAATAAATTGAAGACAAAACTCCTGAAATCCTATCGTGGCGCCATCTACCGGGTCCAAATGTGAATCTAAACCATCCCGGTACTTCTCAAACATTCACAAATAAATAGAAGAAAAAGTCCTGAAATCCTATTGTGGCGCCACCTACCTGTCTAAACCATCCAAGGCGCCGCCCAAACGCATACAAAAAAAATAATTGAAATCGGTCCAGCCGTTTAGGAGGAGTTCAGTGACATACACACGTACAGTAGAATTATATACTCGTATATAAAGATTACGCGAAGGTTATTATTTTGGACAAAGAAACGTAAAAATTACCTCCTTTTTTAATTATACTAAGCGACTTCAAATGATAGATCTATCCTTATTGCGAACACAAAATCATTGGGATTTATATAAGTAATGTGATGTATACGAGATCTTTCTGTATGCACTATATCATTATATTGTACATAAAATCTAATTTAAGATATTCGAGAAAGTTATAAACTACCACATTTTGTAGCATCTTGACAATCATCAGCTAATCAGTGATCGCAAACATCCACATTCGACACGTTCAGCCTGGATATCTCGAAGGCGTACGACAGGGCCAGGAGTAGAGCTCTTCTGTAGAAGTTACTATTATATACAAATGGATAGCCAGATTTCCGCTTAGTTGAAGCAAAAAAGTCATAGTAGAAGGCTGCTGTTCACCATAGCGTTTAATGCTGGCGTCCCATTAGGTTCGGTGCTACAAGAAAGATTGCATTGCTATGCGAATATACGAAGAAAGACCCAATCTTATGTATAAAATCGAATGCTCTCTAGAATAGGCCTCGGAATAGGGTTAAAAGAACTTATTGTGTTGTTGATTAATATAACCGTAAGTACAATATAGGTATGGGTATTCACTGCAAAGAAGAATCCATTTTTCGTAGCCCCTTAGTATCAAGGAGTAAATCTCCCTGTCTCCGATATTATTGTGATCCTCAGCATCTACATCTCAAGCAAAGTCCAGTTCAGGAGTCATTTCAAAATGCAAATTGGCTAGCAAAAATGGTACTTAACATCGAAACAACGATCTGTGCTATATAAATGATTTAAAAACTGATATCCTACATTTTATTTCATTACTATATCGGGAGCATGTGATATAACCAAAAACTGGCTAGTAATTATGTAAAAAGCCAACATTCGCATTGTGGTTGGATATTTGCATTTGCATTCGTATTCGGAGTGTGGGAAATTGAATATTCCTTATATCCCTAATAGATAAAATATAAAACATATACTATATGTGTGGTGAATATTATGATATTTTTATATGTTTTTAAGCTTTTGACATGATTAGGCATATAAATTATCACAGACAAAAAAGTGAAATCGAAAATACCAGTTACGAGCAGGATTTGAACTTGCATCTCCGAATAAATAAAGCCGGGAATACCGTCCCAGATGCTTCCGACAAATGACGCAGGCGTCACCCATGACATTAAGAAGGAATGTGTAATTGAAGTTCGCAGTTCCAAGCAATTGTCACGATTGCTGAATTGGAAAAGCATCGGGGACAGTTCCAGGAGATGCAGGTTCAAAACCTGCTCGTTACTGTTTGTTTTCGATTTTACATTTTCGTGCTTTGTGTTAATTTAAATGTGGTAAAATAGAATAATGCCTCTAAACAATGCAGACTCCATTAACTATCCGCTTAGTACTTCTCTTATATTTTTAAAGCTTTCAAGGCAATCCTTGTTTACCAAATGAATATAATTTTACTTTTGTATTCTTTTGGTATTATAAACAAATATTTTTTTTGACCATTTAATCTAAGGTCTGCAGCGCGTAGGCACTCGAAATGTAAACATAGCGATAAGAGTTCTTAGTTAACGTAAATAAACCAAGCCCTATTTTATTGTATACTTAAGGTGAACGCACACTTATCCGAGCCGAACGCGTCGAACGAGTCGAACGAAACGAATTTTAGAATTCTATATATAAAATCTCATGAAACCTCTTCCAGATTCGGATGATTCGATGCGGGGAAGTGTGAGAGGTTTTATGAGATTTCATATACAGAATTCTAAAATTCGTTCCGTTCGACTCGTTCGACGCATTCGGCTCAGATGAGTATGCATTCACCTTTATACTCCTTTTGGAAGATTAAAACAGTCAGTCATTGAGACTCCGACACTGTCACGCCTTTTTCTTTGCCAATACCTTCTGATAAACTTCTCATCTATACCAACCAGCTGGTTACAATACATCAACGGCAAAGCGGTTATAATGCCCTATGCAATATAGGTATTGATTAATGCAGATACAGGACCTGCTTGATTCCGTAATGATTGTACAAATATGACACTCACACCAAAGACCGAGTCACCCATTTGGTAGTTTTCTTCCGAGAAACTATGTATTTAGTCCGAGGAGTTAACGTATACATATAATGTGATCTGTGCTATGTTTTAGCCGTAGTGCAGCAAGATAAAGCGCAACAGAGAATGTTGCTGTTGTTTTTTATTATAAACTACTAACAGCAGATTACTCCAAATAGTATGCTATTGTTGGCATAGCACAGATCGATGTTAATCGATATCGGTTTTTTTTTGTGAAAGCGGGGAAAATGTACCTAATACTACCTGCTTACTTCGTGGTGGTGACACTAACGTTGTTTACAACTAACTCACAAACAAATTTTGGACTGCACAGGCAACCATTTTGTGTGATCTACAAATGGTTGTTCTGAGTCTGAATTTACTTTGTGTCCGTGAAATAGTATTTTTGTAAAGTCCCCCGCAATACAAGGATTATTTCTTAGTGCAGGGTCTTAAAAAAACAAGAATTGAATTAAGTGATGCGTATAATAATTATGATTAGTATACGTACTTTTACTGGCAGTTTATTTAATCATAACAAAAGTATAGGTATAATATATCTATATAATAGTATATATAGGTAGGTATATATTCAAATACATTTGTAAAAAATGTATGTGAAGCTAACATTTTTAGAACAAATGCCTCATAAAAATTCATACACGTAATTATAGTGTTATGTATATAAAGGTACTTTTTAATCTGGTATTGTACACGCACTTATAATATAATTGTCACTTTTACTTATTTAATACAAACACATAACATAACATAGCATCACGCCTGTATTCCCCGAAGGAGTAGGCAGAGGTGTATTACACACCCACGACTCGCCAGCTATGTTTAAGTCCCACGTAATAGGGGGCGAGCCTATTGACGTCTACCGGGTACATTTCAAAACTCCGGGCTGCTACTGAGAATTTTTCTTTTTAGGAAAAAGCTCAATAACATTGCCCTACCCGGGGATCGAACCCGAGACCTCGTGATTAGCAGTCGCATACACTACCGCTACACCACCGAGGCAGTTTACTTATTTAATCGAAATATAAAATCATACTCACAACGTAAGACTAACGTTAGTCTGGCTGCTATCTGGGTCATCATCTACTTAATAAATAATGTAATCACTGCCACATGAAAGCTGTTACCACTTGTATGAATTATAAACACTAAAACCCATTTAAACATTTTTGTTATGTAGCTTTTCCCATTCATAGTAACATAATTGACTATACGTTAACTAATAGTAAATGTAAGCCAATGGGAACATAAGTTGCCTTTCGTCAAATATTCCTAAAATAATTATTTTTCATATCAATATGCTTACATTACGACTCTAGTTTTATATTATAGAATTTATTGTTGTAGTTTGGTGTTGGATTACGTTAATTGATTGAAAAATCACTAATTGCACTCGAGAAGCTAATAAATTTTGCTGGCAGGACATAATTTAAAATATCCTTAAAAATGATATAATCTTATTGGGATTTCTATTAATTTGCTATGTATCTTAAATACTTTTCTGTCCTATTAAAAAGTGATACTTCATTTACTTTGAAAAACCCTTACATAAACTTATATTTTACAAAGAAAACGACCGAAAACGAATTATTCTCTGTCACGAAAATCTTTAAAAATGCTAAGTTGTATACATATTTTAATCAAAATTATAATAAAACTATTTGTCATTTAAGGATCAGAAAATAATTTTGATTTCTGAGAATTGAAGCTATGCCTACGATGTTGGTGTCTTAACCACTTTTCATATCGTACGATGTGAAAAGTGTATAACGTACAAAATATTGTTTACCTATGCGTTAAATCAAAATAAGTAATAGAAAAGAACTATAAATACGCTAATGATTTGTAAAAAAAAAAAAAATACATTTAAGTCTTCTCATCACATAAAATCACTCTTAGTCAATGTTATATAAATAAATAGTTTAGTAAAATGCATAGATCTCAGAGGAAAATGTTGGTAAACATTTTCCTTCCTTATGATAAAGTCTACAATATTAGGTTTTAAAGTTGGGCGAAACAGTATCGCTATGGGCGGGCTTTCTAAACGTTGTACACGCTCCAAGTAATCGTTCTTTGTTTACTTTTCATACCTACAGTAAACGTGAAAATTTTATGAGTGTGGATACTATAGCTAGCATAAAACAGAGTGTAATATACATATTCGTACTTCATTGAAAGTATAATATAGATATACCTATAACAAATGACAGCTGGTTAAGTATCTTCTAATACGATTTTTTTATTACGAAATAGATTTGATTTGCGTTTGATAAACAGCTTGACGATAGCAACGATCGCTGATTTCTCCTTTAACGATATAAAGAAGGTAGGCACTTCATATTATGTATTAATAAGAAAATAACTCAAAGGGAAATATTTCATTTGCATATCAAAAGGTTCTCGTGGAAAGTTAAGTGTTATTTACAAACAGCGGGGTGCAGTTGCGTAGAAGGTTAATAAGTTGTTTAGAGTTGAAACAGTGAGCAGTTACCAATTTTCTCGTAAGGCACAGCACCTGGGAGGTGCAGGAGCAAAGGATACACGTATGGAAACTTAAGGGATGATCGGCAAAAGGAGCGCGGGGGCGGCTCGGCAGTGCTGGTCGCTATTCCGTCGTGAGCGAACGTTGCGCACCGCTACACGCGGTCGCCGGTGTCACCTCATTCGACGTTGGCGCCCTGCAGGCTCGTTAATTTAATTAAGTGGCATTAAATGTGAACTCACGTATATTTCGTAAAATAAGTTTTGTGAAAGCTGGAATGATTCAAGCTGAGTCAGTTGCACAAGACTTAACTGGTATGCGATTTTTTGACGTAAGAGAAGCGCAATTCCAAAACTTTTTTCATTAAATATGAACTTTGCATGATGTTTGGTGGTTTCAAAACTTTACTGCAAATTAAATTGTCTGTTTATGAAGTCTCTGTCTACTATAACACAACTTATTATTAGTGGCGCTCTAAAAGTTTGCTTATTTGTTCAGTTAGGTATTTTTGGTGTTTTGATATTTGCTCAGGTAGAATAATCATTGAGATGTATTTACATGTTTGTTCTATAAATTTGCTACCTACTGAATTTGGTTGGAATGAAATCTCATGGAGATACTTGTAGTAGATACTATTGCGTATCGTATTATTTTATAGTATAAGTACATATTTAATGAGTTGATTAACACGAACAGTATTCTGGGTTGGCGTAACGAGTACTCTACAGTGTTGTCTTCCTTTTAAGATTATCATTATTTGTATTTTGTTTAATTTTGGTCCTTTTAAATGCTCACCGTCAATCATTAGTCATGAAATATGAATATCCATTTTAACGTAGGCATATAAATAACTTATTTTTTATTGCGTTTGGCGGTAATCAAGCCCTAGCCTACCTGATGGTAAGTGGCAACCGCCACTCATAGACTCAACAAAAGTAAGACTACTGACGCGCTGCAGTATTTTATTTCGTGGTAAAGATTAGTGCAGCAACAAATTCAGTACTCCCGCTTGGCACCCAACCCTACCACCAGTAATACAATGGCTGATAACTGCTTACTTCCCTTAGTCGCCTTTGACACCTGTAGGTACGAAAGAATGGAGAGCAGAACCGGGAGTCATGGAGTTCACGATCTCCCCTCTTAGCTTGGGCTGGGTCGATGTTGATAATTTTTCTAATCACATTGATAAATTAAATATCAACGTGAAATAACAGATAGGAATACCTAGGTACCCTTGTGTTTCGTATAGTGACTGAGAGCGCCAAAGGCCTAAAAGCCCTCCCTATCCTCTCCTTATTATTCTTCCTATCCGCTCCTTAGTATCCTACCTATCCTCTATGCCCTATACCCTATCTATAGGCTACGGTAACCGCTTACCATCAGGTGGGCCATAAACATGCTTGCCACCCACGTTGTATAAAAAGTATTTGTATGATGGCAAATACATACGCGAATGATATGCATAATTATGATTAAATACTGTTATCATAATGAATTATAAGTTATAGTAATCGAATTTGGAATCTGTCCCTCTGTAGTTCGAGTATTCGGTCCTGCCGGACTGGTAAGATGATCTCCCTGACTTCTAAGCTGGATCCATTAGGTGGTCCCAACTGTAGACTTAATGCGTCACACGAATAAACAATGATGAATTTAATGGAGAACACGTAAAGAAACAACATAGTAGCCTGTATCTCCGAAGGGGTAGGCAGAGGTGTATTATACACCCACGTTTCGCCAGCTATGTTTAAGTCCCACGTAATAGGGGATGAGCCTATTGCCGTCTACCGAGAAACTCGGGGAGTTTGGAAATATGCTACTGAGAATTTTTCTTTTTAGGAAAAAGCTCAACAGCTTCGTCTGACCCCGGGATCGAACCCGAGACCTCATGATTAGCAGTCCTATCACTGCACCACCGAGGCAGTTGTAAACAAAATAATATTATATAAAGAAACACTGACTATATTGATGGTTTCTTTCATACAGTATATCTTTATTCGATATAACGACCTTCAGTTCACCACCTATGCAGTGGTCGTAAACCTATCATTGAACCAAGGCGACCCCAAATCCATTGAGTATTGCTCGTGCTTTTAATGTTACTATGTCCACCACAATGAAACCCTATTGTTCATTTACAGTGTTCTATGTATGCGTATAACAGCGGCATAAAACGCTTAAAGTTATGAGCACTTTTCACTACTTTTGTTAACTTTGTTCTAGCTTTTGTGATGCATGTTAATGGCGTAGTTTTTATCAAGCAACTGGAGGCTCGCCCGCCGTTAGAATGTAATTTATAAGGAAAATTTCATAGGATTTTTGTAGTACTACAGTTCTTGAGTATATCATTTCAATGTACTCGTATCTCTTACGGTTTTGCCAGCTACTTAACAAAATTTAACTAGAAAATATACAAACTTTTTCGTGTGGTGACGGACTTAGAATAGAAGTGACACCACCCCATTCTTTTCCGCGGTATTTCGAGGTGGCTAAAGAAGGTAAGCAATTATCATTCATTGCATTACCGGTAGTAGCGCTGGGTTCCATATGAGAGTACTCACTTGCTATCGGGTCTGAGCGGGTTGGTACCACTGTCTCCTGTGATCGGCCATAAAGCACGTTGGTGTATTTTGTTTATAGCAGGAGATAGCCGTTTATTCTTTCATTTCATATCTGTGAAATGAAATGGTGAACAGCGACTTAACAATACTCTTTGAATGGGCCGGCTCAATCGGGGAAGTATCACCCTCTCACAGAAGATCAGTGTGAAACAACGGGAGGTACCCTTACAGTTGTTTCGTATAGTGAGTAAGAGCGCCGTGGGTTTCAAAGTACTCCTTATCCTCCATCCTATCCTTACTATCCCTCCTCTCCACCTCCGATCCCTTTCCATGGAGTTTGCGACGCGCGAGTGTCTATAAACTACGGCAACCACTTACCATTAGATGGGCCGTATGCTTTTTGCCACCCACGTAGTATATAATATAAAATGATTTGTAAAGAGAGAAAAAGAAAGAAGAATGTAATATTTAAATATTATCGGAGATTATTGTATTCTATAGCTATATAATGTAGATAAACTTGGGAAAGCTCTACTCCAAAAACCACCACAAGCGTGAATGATATTGACGTTAATCTGAAATATTTAATTCGCTTCAACGCCTATAACTGTATATAAACTTACTTGTAGAGCACGAGAGGATATTAGTCTAGTATACACGTGGTCACGTTTTTCGTATTGTCCATTTTAAGGAAGTTAAGCCTAAGGAAGTAAAATTACTCACAAATATCACCGCAGAAGGAACATTTCAACAAACTTATTTTGTACCTTAAGGTTGGTAAACAATCATACCACCAGCCTGTTTTTACTGGCTACTATAGCCCGTGGGCGCGATGATAATAGGTGAAGGATTAATATGTATTTCTTATTGTGCCACTAATAAATAGTAAATAATCAGTGGAATGTATGTATCAACCTATTTGAAAAACTAATATGTGTCATGTTTTGATATTGTTATATATCTTTTAAGCATTTGACAAATGTGAAATCAATACATGATAGTCACGAGCACCATTTGAACCTACATCTCCTGGAAAACCATACCAATAGGAAGTGGAGAGGGGAGATATTGGTTAGGGGATGTGGAAGAGGTTTCGTTCTATGTTTACTCCTCGAGCGAAACGCAATGGCCGGGGTACCTACTGTTTTTATAATTATGCCGATATTCTGTGGTCTTTTCCATTAGCCAATCTAATTGTACTGATCGTTTTTATTTTGCAAAATGTGATTATATGATCATAAACCTTGTCTATTGGTTCAGCTGATTTCAAGTGTAGCTTTCGAGCCATAAAATACAATGAAACACGTGATCAAAATGCTGGCTTATACCTCGGTCAAAGGATATCTATAAGATGTCTCGCCATTCAGCGGGGTAATGCTGCCGGCGTTTTGAAATTTGGTCCACTTGGTCTAAAGTTCGTTCAAGTGTCCATATCTATAGTGATTTTATTTTATAACTTTCATTTCCATATCCTTTTTGATGTGAAACATCTAATGCGGAGGGAGGGCAAAACCAGCTGTTAGCGTGGCGACGCTTTTATTTTACTTGTCCCGTTCAAATCTTGCAAGTTAAATTTGACTTTCCGGTTTCCGATTGAGCTGAAATTTTACACGCATATGTATATAGCGTGGCAATGCAATATTATGATGACATGGAGCTGATCTGATGATGGAGCTGGAAGGTGGACATAAAACCCTATAATGAAACAGCGTAACCCTATCGTGTTTAGACTCGTTTCATTCGTCTTGACGAGTACTTTGTCTTTAGATGGTATCCAGGGTCTGATGATGGAGCTAGAAGGTGGCCATAGGAGCTCTATAATGAAACGATGCAACCCCATCGAGTTTGGACTAGTTTGTTTCGTCTTGATGAGTACTTTATTTTTAGATGGTGTCCAGGGTCTGATGATGGAGCTGGAAGGTGGCCATGGGTACTTTTTAATTAAACGTCACAGCCCATCGATATAGTTAGTTATCTTGAATAATAGTTAGTTTGAGTTATCAGGAATAGTAAATACCATAGTTCTAGATGATATTCAGGGTCTGATGATGGAGCCGGATGGCGATGGGCACTATGCTATAAAACGCCATAATCCCATCCACTTTGGAATCGTTTGATTCGTTTTGACAAGTACTTAGGTCCTAGATGATATCAAGGGCCTGATGAGGATGATTTATGCCCATTTCCGTTATTTTACACATGTCATAATTTTATACAAGCACACATTAAAAAAGTTATGATCATTTTATTTCTACTCATTATTTGTATAAAATAATTTTGATGTTTTCACATCTGGCAGACGTCCCACGATGTCTATTGTTTTATTTATTTGTATATATTAGTGAGTTTATGCAAGTACTTCTTTGCATCTGTAAATAGTGATTAACGTACGAGTACCTATATAAACTTATAGGTATTTTATCATTCTAATACATAAAGTAAGTAATTCTAAGCATTGTAAAATCTTTCAAATTATTTTATGGAAAATTTTCCGTTACACGCAGTATTAGTTTTTTCGATAGTGAATAACCTTGACCATGATAAAATTAATTAATTCTGTAAGATTCATGGCATAAATGGATTGAATAATGGTGATTATGATGATGGTATTATAAATACGAAGATGGTACTATAATTATCTATTTTAGTAACATTTACTGATATTGTTATTGTATCTGGAGCGGATTTTTTGGTCACCATGTAAACTATGTATGTCAGTGGAATACTTTATCAGCCTTATACATTTCCGTAATTTTCAGTCAATTAATAAATTTACTGGAGTATGTGACAGGATTTCAACCGCTCTCAAAAACGCCAGACACTCATTTACTAATATTAATCACTGAATTGAGATTCACATTTTTGTAGGCTGGTGACCATTTAACCGATCGCAGTAACCTTGTTTAGTACTACAGACCACTTACTTATGAGATGTCAAACCTTCAACGAAAAGGAAAACAAGACTGTTGACATTATTTTTTGTCCATTTTAACTGATTTGATTTTATAAACAATGTTCTATTACAAACATAAATCTTTCTTTTATGAGTAGCGCTTTGTCGCATAAATTTTTATGTCCAGTGGGAATGAGTCTTAACCTATTTGTTACATCAACGGGGTACCGACTGATTATAAGGTTTTTAGAATACCGGGGGAGTGGGCAGCAGCACTCCCTCGAGTATTAACAGCATCCACTGCGATCGCCAACCCGCTTGCCAAGCGTGGCGATTACGGCACTATCCCCCATATGAGCGAAACACATGTTGTGGCGATCTCTTGGGGAGGCCTATGTCCAGCAGTGGACTTCGAAAGGCTGATGGATGGATGGATAACAGTTTTCTTGAGCGGCGCTCTCTTGGAGAGGCTTATGTCCAGCAATGGACGCTGAAAGGCTGATGGATGGATGGATAACACGTTTATAAAAAAAACTAGCGGGTCCGGTAGAAGTTATTCTGTCTGAACGTTGATTTGCACATTAGTGGGGTCACAGAAATGTATTTGTTGGATTAGGTCAAAAATGTAATTACTATCAAAAAATGTAAATAAAATCTAGGAACACGATTGCAGACCAACTGCCGTGACTAATTTTAAATCTAAATCATTCCAGGACTCATTCAAACACACACGAAACATTTTATCAAAATCGGTTTACCTGCTAAACAGTTTAAATGACAAACGTACGTGTTACCATGAAACACGTCGGTATGGTTTGGTTGTAGTGGGAGACAAGTGTCCATTCATACATTTGCTATCCGCGAAATTAATTTTTGAGTCCATGAACAGTGGCATCAGGTGGGCCGTGACTCCTCTGCCACGTAAGCAATAAAAACAAAAACAAATGAAAATCAATAAAGTTGATTACGCTGTTATATCTGATTCTCAATTTATTATCACGTGTGAATATATTTGCAATCGACTGTTGTACGTGCATGCACCGAAGACATTAAGATTGGTTACGCTTTTCCATTTGATTTTTCATGTGGAAATTGCGTCTTGTCATGAAAGGAGTTCATTCTAAACCTTTCCAGGTTATTAGGTTATCATAACCGCCCTTTTCTCGTAAAGCATTTTGACGTTTACGATCTCTAAACTCAACCGGAACAAGGGAAATGGTACAGTTTTTATTACCTTAAATTAAAAAAATATTGGTATTTAACTAAATTGTAAGTACAAGCATTTCCGACTCCAGTGAGTTTACGTTGTACTTGAATAGGAAAAACACAAATATAATGAAATTATGAACGTCTGAAAGTTGCATTGTATTGTGACTTGTTAAATTGGTAGTAATTTTTTGTTGCTGCATACTACTGTTTTTACAGGGAAAATATTTTATGAAATTCAAACAAATTTTGTATTAATTTTATGTGTTATTGATTTTGTAAATATTTTTTTATTTTGTATTTAGACGCTTGAACGAATTTTAGTCCACTTTATCTAAAGTTTGTTTAAGTGTTTATCTCTATAAAATATGGTATATTTTTAAATTAAAACTACGTTTACGGAATCTGTCGCGTTTACTTGATTTTACTACTACGTTTAAACTACCAATTACTGGTAGTAATTGGTAGTTTGTGGTATTATTTTAGAGCACTAAATAAGACAAAAATTTTACAATTTAAAGAGGAGTATTATACTCATTTTAATATACTAACTTAAAGTCTCATACATTGTAAGCATAAAAATTTGAAGTAGATACTTTCACTGTTTCTAAACGAATATTAGGTGGGTTAAAATAAATAAACCAAAAATTTTGTAAAATCATATACTGTGGGTAGATGAAACCGTTGAAATACCATATCAGCCTTGGATGTCTATCATTTAAGTGTTTATCTCTATAAAATATGGTATATTTTTGAAATAGAACTACGTTTACGGAATCTATCGCGTTTACTTGATTTTACTACTACGTTTAAACTACCAATTACTGGCCTAATTGGTAGTTTGTGGTAGAATTTTTGAGCACTAAATAAAAACAAAAATTTTACAATTTAAAGAGGAGTATTATACTCATTTTAATATACTAACTAAAGTCTCATACATTGTAAGCATAAAAATTTGAAGTAGATATTTTCACTGTTTCTAAACGAATATTAGGTGGGTTAAAATAAATAAACCAAAAATTTTGTAAAATCATATACTGTGGGTAGATGAAACCGTTGAAATACCATATCAGCCTTGGACGTCTATCATCTAAGTCCACCCGTGATCATGAATGCTGTAATGTATTCGAAACGTCGGGATAATAGAAAATTAAGTAAACGCGATAGATTCCGTAAACGTAGTTTTATTTCAAAATGTGTAACATTCGCGTAAATATCAGAAAGTATTATATGGTATATTTATTCCATATTTTATGTACCCCTTTCATATAAAACATAATAATCATCAGCCGTTTAGACACAGGCTTTATGACACCAACTGGGGTTGGCCTTAGAGCCCCCGCACATTAAGGCCACCAGCCGCCGCTACTAAACGCGACCACCAGTTTCAGTCAGACCACTCACGCCGCCACCAGCGGCAGACACTGGTGGCTGCATGCGGCCTTCAGTGGCTGCCACTTGCGGCAAGTGTACTCAACAGAGGCGGATGTGTTGTTTGTCAAAAATGGACGCACTCTTGATTTCGTTATTTTTACTTATTATAAATAAAAATGGCATGCCGTGTGGGGCCGGCTTTAGAATTGTCCCACCTCTCTCCACCCATGGGAGTCGTAAGAGCCGACTGAGGTAATACCGGTGGAGTGGACAGCAGCACTCCTTCGATTATTAACAACATCCACTGCGATCGCCAACCCGCCTGCCAAGCGTGGCGATTACGGCACTATCTCCCATTCTTGGGGAGGCCTATGTCCAACAGTGGACTTTAAAAGGCTGATGGATGGATGGAATAAAAATGGACAGCGCAAATTGCTTTTTGCCGGTCACAATACAACTCTGACTTTAAATCCCAAATAGCTGGCCGCTCTTCGATATCGGAAATAAAAACATCAACATCAAAATGAGGAATCGGATCCGTATACATCGTGTACGTGCATTCAGTACGCTGCTTACAACAAACCTGAAACGCGGGAGAAGGGAGAAGTCACCGGGACTGTGGCTGTGTGTGCGCGCGAGTCGAACGACAAAACGCGGCCACAAGTAGCGAGCGCGGTCGACTCCCGCAGCTTGTGGCTCAGACGCGGCCACTCAAACGCTCGATGTGCACCGATGCTAAACAAAATGTATGGAGAAACGCGTCCGCAACTTGTGGCGGCCACTTGTCGTTCTAGTGCGGTCGCCTCTTGTGGCTCAATGTGTGCTCGCTCTTATATATGTTTTTCTTTATTCTTCTGACAGAGTACTCATAACTACACATAAACTTATCTCTTAATTACTTAGTCATCTTTTACAGAATCTCAACATATCTTCTTAGCTCTTTTTCAACCTCTGTCTTTTCAGATACAAAATTTCAACCTCCTGCCCCCTAACCAAGTGGTATAAACGCTAGTAGAATAGAATAGAATGTAATCAATGTATGAGATTAACGTAAAGTTACGACAACGTAAGCGTAACCGACTGTCAACACACTGATTATTCTATTCTATAACGTTTACGCAACTTGCTTACGGGGACTGGTCAAATTAATTTCATCCTGTCCTATCTCACAACAATAGCCACGATAGTTGCTTAAAATTGAAAAACTTTGAAAATGATTGAAAGCGTAATTGCAGGAGAATCAGTATGAGTGTGAGCTCGGATACGTTAATTTATCTAAGTATATCTATGTAATAATATTTATATAAGTGAGATAAATAAACATAGTTCTTTAGGAACTATAATAAGAACAAATGAAGGCATGTAGTCAATGCCACCGAAGGAATGTAACACAGTTCCAGTGGCCTGCCAATAAAGGCGGAGAGACGGCACACGGCGGGTTTCTTTAGTGGGTGCAGGCCCCACACTACCCTGTTCGTTTCCCCGAACGACGGGGTGTGCGGTTAGGAACATTTCTTCCCGCCTTAACAAAAAAAAGGCATGTAGTCAATCTTAACTGTTCTTAGGCAATTTGGTGCAGGAGGCTTAATCGACTTTCAATTTTTTTATAATGTTATGAAACTGCGCAATCTTTTCAAATATAGTCGCTCAAAATCAACGAACTTTTTTTAACCAGTCGGAAAGGCACACGTTGGTACTGTCAAACCTGATCAAACCTATTTTGTTATTATGGGTGAAATACCTCAAATGTCAGATATTGTGAGAAACTACTAATGTTCAGTCGCATCTGTGTGCCTACACTGATTTATAGTTGGTTTTCGAAGTCGGCTTTAAGTCTCTTGGGAATTATTGGCGAGGTAGAAATGAAAATATCATAAAATATTGTAAACATAAGATAACTTGTTAGTTGTATTTTTTTTATATTTTTATATTATTTTGTAGCATTAGACATGCTTAGCCATATAAACTAACACAAAGCGTGAAAATGTAAAATTGAAAATTGATGACACTCACAGAGAGGTAGTTCGACGGGGCTATCCGCTGCGCGGTCCCCTAGCTATACGCGTTACTAGTTGTCCGCCGAGTATGGGCGGATGAGGGCGCACGGCGGGTTTTAGTGGATGAGAACACCACACTCCCCGGACAGCGGGTTGTGCGGTAGGTACATTTTATCCCTCCAAAAAAAGAAAAAAAAAACAGAGAAATTACATAAATTAACTCTAGAATGCGCAAGTGGCGCTTAGTGAATGTAGGTAAGTTATATATTTAGTGATAGTAAGCCTCATTATTTGTTTACATATATTATGGAGATATTATTTTATTTATCATGTAGACATTTATTATTTTGTATTTATTATGTAGACATTTATTCATAATATGGTGTTATTTTTGATCAAATATTGAATTTTAAGGTATTTCAATTTCAAAATCATATCCATCTTAGATATCTCATCATCCCAAAGTTTGTTTGTTGTTTCCAATTTTTCAAACTTTAATAGGATAATACCGTGATGTTACATAGCCTACGGCTTTTCAAGAGAAATAGGCTATACATACATACATACATATACATTATACATACATACTGACAAGTCTTTTTCCCAGCAACCCAGGCATACAAATTCTTTAAATTTTTCCACAATAAACATATTATAATTAGGAACCATACAAATCCCAAGCGCGATATAATTTGGTTCTAGTAAATGGCTGGTAATTTGCTTAATACTTAATATACTACATTCTGTCCGCGACTTCATCATGGACTTCAGAATATAAATACGTTCCTCTATAGCATATTAATATTTATCTCTATGCAAAAATAACCCAGGGCGCCATTCCTTTTTCCAGGATAAAAAGGCCTATGCCGATTTCTAGGCTCCAGATTAAGTACCCAAAATTTCAGGATAATTGGTCCAGTAGTTACGGAATGAAAGCGAAACAAACTCACTTTCGCATTTATAACAGGAAGGATAAGAGTGCGTTTGGAAATAATTGGGAAGTAAGCATAAAAATAACAAACATATTTTCCATAGAATTACATAAAAGGCCTAAGTAATATCACTTCTCTAACATAAACATATTTTTTGTATATCCTGTAGTATGTTTCACAGTTCATGGCTGTCTTGTTTGAAATCTGTATAAATAAATGATCACAACATTTGTGAGAGCCTATTAGATGATTGGAAAAACATCCTATACGGAAACGGCAATATTTTCACATCCGTACACTAAAACCGAAGAATTGGAGGGAGACCGTTGTCATTTCCAAGTGAGTTCTCGTTTCCGTTACGGTTTGTTATGAACTAACACACAGGACTAAGACACAGTTAGATGAGACCCGAACTAAAAATCATGACCCCGGATTTTTTTTTGTAGAATGTAGATCAATTTATATTAATATAATAATAAATAAAAAGCCTTTATTATTCCATTGGCATGAATAGTAATGAGTGTGAATAATATCAGTCTTTTAAGTATTCCCTATGGATCCCTCTACGGGTGAAGGCCTCCTCCAGAGTTTGCCACTTGTCGAGATTGTTTGCTAGGTTGGGCCAATTTCGCGTTCCGATGGACTCTCACTCTATCTCGTCCTTCCACCTTGCCTTTGGTCACCCTCTACTTCTGTGGCCATGGGGTCCTCTCCACATAGTCACGGTCTTCGTCCACCTGCTGTCAGTGTAGCGTGCCACGTGACCCACCCACCTCCATTTCAGACCTCGTGCGAAGGACAAGGCATCTATCACGCCAGTCTGCTTTCTTATTGCCCTGTGCCTGACTCTGTCTTTCAGTTTTATTTTCAGTGAGCTGCGTTCTAAGGCTCTTTGACATGATGTTAGCTTTCTGTTGGTTGTTGAATCAAATACCCACGTTTGGCAGCCGTATGTGAGATAGGGTAAGAGGCATGAATCCATAACTTTCTTTTTTAATTTTAAGTCCATGTTAGACCTCATAACTTATTTATATCCCCAGAACTTTTTCCATGTGCTTGATATACGCCTGTTTATTTCTTCTATGTTGTTACTTTTGCGAAAAGATACCTGTTTGCCTAAGTAGATATATTCATCAACGTAATTCATGATGTTATTATTTATTTGAATTGGAGTTCTGTGGTGGTTAGACATGACCTTCGATTTTGAAATGTTAATTTCCGGGCCAACGCTTGTACTTGCGTTAACAAGCTCTGACATTATAGACTGGAGCTCTGTGGGGCTCTCTGAGAACAGCATAATGTCGTCTGCGAAGCATACATGGTGAAGACGCTCGTTGCCGATTTTTAATCCCTTTTTGTCCCAAGATAGATTTTTCATAGCGTTTTGGAGGACCGATATGATTAATTTAGGTGACAGGGAATCACCCTGTCTCACTCCTCTGTTTATTTAAATTTCTTGTCCTGAACTTTCTAGTTTGACTTTGCTAGTACTATTTTCGTATATGTGTTTAATGATGAATAATATAATAATAAAATGTTTTATTTCTCACTACAACTTATTCAATTACAAGCTTTACAAAAATGAAAAAGAAATCAAGTTGTGGATGGTGCCTGTGGTAGGTTCAGAAAATACTTGTGTTACAGTAATTATATTTTATTGATTATGTATATTACCTATGAAACTTACATCACGATGACAGCATTAGATTGCTATTTATAATGAACAGGATATTTAATTACTAGTATAAAAATGGGTTAAAAAAATAAAATTAAATCTTTTATATCATTTTGAATTAAACTCTTAGACTTACCTTTGTAAGTTGTTCCACCCTTTTCTCAATTGCTTAAGTTCTTTTAACACGACACAAGCTTTGTGCTACACTGCTATTCTTTTACTTTTGCTCCCAATAATTTGTTTGAGTGTCAAGTAGACATTTTACAGTTAGAGCCATTACGCAATGTCGACTAGTCGCCGGCAACTCGGTCGCTGGCGACTGTGACTTACTATATTTTAAATAGATGTTTACGCATTTGGTTGTTGGTCGCCCGGGCAACTCGACGACTCGCCGCGTAGTGGCAACGCATGAGCGACTGCCAGTCGCCGGCAACCAATAGGAGCACGGCCTCAAATGGAAGCATTCGCACTGCGAGCAACTATCGTAAAGACTGTGTCACCAAAGTACTGATACATACAGCAATATACGCCGACGCCGATCGCTCGGCTTGGTCTCCTGGCCCTAGTTGCCTATGTTTTGGTCGCCGAGAGACCGAGTCGCCGGCGACTAGTCACCAGTGCGTATTTACTCTTAAGCTATCTATCATACCTATTTAAAATAATTTTTTGTCTTCGTCCGTGAGACCATTAGGTACCTACTGCGATAATAATTTTACGCTTTTTAATTTTTTTTTTTTGCTAATGATGGCAGCCGCGCCACGGCCCACCTGATGGTAAGTGGTAACCGTCACTCATGGACTCAACTATACCGAGAGTATTGTCAAGCCGCTGAGCACAATTTCATTTCTCAGATAGTGCTGGGTACCAAATGGGAGTACTCACTTGATATCGGGCCCGAGCGGGTTGGTACCACCATCTCCCGTGTGACCGGCCATGAAGCACATCGTTGCGTTTTGGCTGTAGCAGGAGATAATCGTTTATTCTTTCATTTCATACCGGTGAAATGAAATGGTGAGCATCGGCTTGACAATACGTTACCATTTACCATAAGATGGGACGTGGCTCGTCTGCCACTACAAGCAATAAAACAGAAAAAAATAAAATCTACCCAACCGAACACCGTTGTTCGGGACAATGAACAGGGTAGTGTGGCCCTCTCCCACTAAATAAAACCGCCGTGTCCTGTCACTCCGCCTGTATTGGAACTGTGTGACATTACTTCAGTGTAATCCTTCACACCTACGATAAAAAAGGAATATGGTCTTTTAAATATATTATAAGTAGTAGGTACTTTTAATGTTGTTTTGAGACTAAAAAAGATGGAAATAAATTATAGTTTAAAAACACCTAAAAAACAAGCTTAAGTACTACTAATAATCAATTTGATGTCAAGCACCCCACACTTTTTACTATAACTATTATTAACTTTATTGTATATTTTTAGTTTACAGCAAGCGAGATTTTTAAACTAATTTATTTGAGTACAAATTTTTAATTTGTGAATAAGGAAAAAGAGTATTTTAGTACGAGCGGGAATCGAACCTGCGTCCCTTCCTTTCCGGGGAAGACATGTGAAATCGATCGTCGTGACTGTTATTTTTCCCAAATTAAAAATTTGTACTTTAAGAGTAGCTGAGCATGTCGAGTGCTAATCAATATATCAAAAATAATTTATTTGAAGTATAAACACCTAGGTGTAACTATTAAAATATAAAAGTTGATGTAAAGTAGCACGATTTTTATTTAGGGCTACTCGTATAAAATGCATACATTTTTGTCATAAATCGTGTTCATATATTATATGTACCAACTATTTAGGTAACCAAATATGCCAAGAATGATTTTCTTAATGGTATTTATATTACAAAACCCATAATAGCTCGGTTCAAATACACGATTTATTTATAACCTACAGCCCTCAGGGACAATGTAATTTTGTGTTCATTTTTGAATTTTCAGATTTGGGTAAGTAGTTTGCACCTTACAGCAAAACTTACTTAATATCTAGCTCATAGCATGTGCCTAAGGGATGCAAATCGCTTACTTATTGCCGTGTAAAATCAATCTACTCATGTTTTAGTAAACATACTACTACTAACTAGTACTCTAGCAGTACTGTTTTATTTTATTTTTTTGAAGGTTTTTGTTATTATATGATAAAATAAAAAGTTTTTTCAAAAATATTTTATTAACGGTTATTAAATCTTTACTTTTTCGTACAATTAATAGGCCTTCTTGTAGTCACCTTTTACTTTCATCTTTAAACTCGGATTAACATCTAAGGCCGGTTGCCTTAACCCGATAGGATTGCATAGTTTTTGTGCAAACCTTCCGATTTAATCATCAGACCCGGGATATTATTTAAGACCAGAATACTTGTAAAGACAAATCAACTAAGCCAAACCTCGATGAAGTGGCGTCGTTTGGTTCCAGAGTGTGTACGGCCACTTTTTGGATCCTTTATTACATCTGCTCTATATATATCGCTACTTATATGTATATACTCAACTATTTTGTTACTATTATCATTATTTAATCATATATGTTTTCCAAATTTCAACTGAATCGGTTTGCATTACGTGTGAAGCGGACAGTAAAAATAAGTAAGGTTCTGAAATTTGTTAATAATCGGGACAATTATAGTCGTACTACTATTAGATGACACCGTACAACTGTGGACTAGTGAAGGGTTGAAGAATAAAAAAATAATTGACAGTATCCTTAGAGTACATCACAGCGCTTTCCATTGACAACCCATAGTGAACACCTAATTATTATCACTAGGAAAGCTTTATCTTTTTTTATACTACTAGTGTGACGAACAAGCGTATGGCATTTCTGATGGTAAGTGGCTAAGCGGTATCCGAAGTATAGGACCCTATAGAGACGATAGCAACACCTGAGATATTACTCGCGCGTTGCCAAATGCAATAAAAGCGATAGGAGGTGGATAGGGTTGATAATAAAGGAGAGAGAATGACACAAGCACATTTAGAAAGAGTTAAAATCTTTTCTTTCTTTAACTGCGCTCCTTTTCTGTAAGAAAACCGTATAAAATGCCTCCAGAGATGTCGACAGCAGAGACTTTAATCGAGCTAAAGTCATTGCTTATCGTGTCCAGGAACGACATCCTATTTGCTAGACGTCAGGTTTCTAGCAGTGCTATCGTTACAGCTCTCACAAAGATTCTGATTTTGTAAAGAACTTTTCATATATTTAGATTTATAAGTATTAAAACTGATGCCGGTTTGTTTATAATTCCTATATTTTATTACAAGCCTTTGCCCGCGGCTTCACCGCAGCCATAAGCTGGTTTTTAGGTTATATCTCGGGTTCCCGATATAGCAGCGGGATAAAAATGTATACCAATTTTTAAGTCTAAACAAGAGCTATCAAATGAAAAAAGTTACATCGAAATCCGTTCAGTATTTTTTACGTGATGCACGAACGAACAAACAGACAAAATCTCTAAAAAAATGTTTTTTGTTTAGATACGCCTATATAGCCTAATAGTCATATTTTCTCAAATGTCTTAAATGTTGTTCACAGCTCTGTTGCAGATTTATAATAGTATAGATTAGAACGGCCGGTCACATAATATATGTTTTCATCTCATAGTTAGATACAATAAATGGAAGAACCTACAACAAGCACCCCATGTTCTAAAAGCATTTCGCTCTACAAAATTAAGATTTAATGTAATAATGTTAATTCTCTACAGAGATTTATATTTTAATTTTTTCCTGTAGTAAAGCTACGTATTTAAATAAATTAAAAACAGATAACCTCCAGCGAGTAAATAAAATAAAATGAACCAGGAGATTTATATTAATAAAATACGTAAAAGTTACCCTGTATTACGTTTTGCTGCAAGTAGTGGGATGATTGAAAGTTATATTATTTACTAAAAAGTTTCATGTTTTCAATTATTTTAATATTGGAATATCACATAATTATTTTGTATTAGTTTCCGAAAATACAGGTAATATTGTTAGCATGAGATACAGTTACGCATGTTATGTAGTTTTCTGCTATAAATATTTCCTAAGACAGTAAAAATGTCCAAACTTTTGCCAACGACAACATAATGTAGTAGTTGTAACTTGTTTTGCGACAAGTTTAACGGAATTATCTTATTGTTTGCTTTCGTGAAAGGGACAAAAGTATGGTTGTTTTATTATTGTATCATTTTTACACCTCAGATTCTTACTTATAGTAAGTTAAATAACAAATTATTTGTGAAATGTGGAAAAAGACAACTTTAGTGCTAGCGGCAATCGAACCTGCGTCCAACCGGGGAAGTGATCTAATCGCTAAGCACTGACCAACGGTCATTCCAATCTCCACATCACATTTGTATTTACGACCCACGCCACCTATCAGATATATTAATCTTGTAGAGTTAGTTTAATTTTGCAATTAACATTCATACTATTTGATGGTGTGATTTTTTAAACATTTTTGATCTGTATTTTAGCTCTTGACATGCTCAGCTACTTTAAATAAGAAATTATTTGTGATAAGAGAATTTTAGTGCGAGCGGGAATCGAACATGCGTCCTTTCCAATCTCGTGAAGTGCTCTAACCGCTAAGCGTATTTAAAGAAGCTGCGCATGTTAAGTGCTAAAATACCGATAAAAATGATGTAGTAAGTTTTTATGATTTCGTTATTTTAAAGGTAGGCAAAAATTTTACATAAAAACCTTTTTTAAGATAGCAATATCGAATAAAATTCTATAAAGTAAAAGAATATTAGTATCTATATTATATGATATTCCATGTTTAGGTATACACAAAATAAAAATATGCGGAAACCTACATGTATTACAGCGCAAATGAATGAATATTAATATTATGCGGTTTTTAGCGTCTATATGCTAGGCAAACACCATAAGAACTATAGAGAGATAGATAGAGTATAATGAATACTTCCCTCATATTAAAAAAATACAATTTCATCACTCATTTCAACCCTTTTTTTGCCGGGAAAAACTCGTTTCCACCCTAGTAGTTTTTTCTAAAATTAAATTGACTACTATGTACTTGCTCAGCTGTTCAGCAGATTACACAATCATAAAAAGGTAACATACAAACAGACAGTTGGAGTAACAGTGAATGGAATATAGTGTAGTCTATACACTTTGAACTATTACTGTGATTATGATGTCATGACATAAAAAAAGGACACTGTGAATTTAAATGCCAGCGGGTTAGAAGCCTAATATCCCTAAGCATGGTCTCTAAGTTTGGTTTGCTAGTTACAAAAAGTGATAAAATATTGGTATCTCAGATCAAATAAAAAAGTTAAGATGGCGAAGTGAGGCCGGTTTTATAAAGATGTAGTGCGTGGGCCGGTGTTGCAATCATAATTCAAGTTACCCCAATATTACAAAAATAATGTTACTAATTGTTAAATGTTAAAACACGATAGAACAAGTGTTCTATCAGCCATTCGGACGCGAAGTGTATGTAAACAGTAGTGGCGGTAGTGAAAAGGATATGGGATGAAGAAAATTTTAAAAATAAAATTACTGAGTATTTAATTTTGTGCATTATTATTTATTTAAAAACCTTTGTGCTGAATTAATTTCTTGTAAGATTGCCTCTTACTTTCAATCGATTTGGAAATTGTTTCTAACTGAGCAATATGGTAGAACCTAATGCCTACTATTTCTCAGTAACGCACCGTATTAAATTAATTTTATCTTCGTGCCGGGCATATTCGTGTTTATCTCTAAATTAATAAAAACCTGGTTGTTGCCCTGTTGTTTCACACAAATGATGGTATGCTTTGGAAGACAGTCAAGTGCACCGCCCGTTCCCCTGTAATTTAATGCAATATGCAGAAGTGGTGCAACAACACACACCAATTACACATTTATACCGTTACTTCTCTCTACACGTGTTTTGCCACTCCACAAGGCATCCTCGGGGCAACTATTACGACAAGCGATTGTATTCCATGTGGTGACGGAATAAGAATACAAGTGTCACCACCCCATTCTTTCCCACGGGTGTCGTATGAGGCGACTAGGGGAAGTAAGCAATTATCATCCATTGCATGACTGGTGGTAGGGCTGGGTACCAATTGGGGGTACCCGTAATTGCTATCGGGCCCGCGCGAACGAGTAGGTAAAAAGCACATCAGTGTGTTTTGGTTGTAGCAGAAGATGCCGTTTATTCTTTCATTTCCTATCTGTGACATGAAATGATGAGCAGCGGCTTCACAATACTCCAGGTATAGTAGTCCATGAGCGAGGGTTACCATTTACCATACGCAATAAAAAAAATACATTAATTGAAGTAATAACACAAATCAAAATTTTGAGTCACCACCGACATTTTTTCTGTATGAAGACCAATCGTTCGAATCGATCACGTAAGCTTTTAAACAAAAAAGAACTGCATCAAAATCGGTCCATTCGTTTAGGAGTCAAGATGCCACAAACAGACACTCACTCACACAGACACCAAACAGACAGGTCAAACTTATACAATACTTAAGTGTGAAATGTGATTCCATCCTGTTTTTAATCTCTTGTAGTTTGTTAAACACAAAGTGAAAAATGTGAAATCGAACTTTGTGTTTAATGTATAGTGCTAAGCATGTCAAATGCTAAAAATATATATAAATACTCTTGTAGTTTGGTTTTTACACCCTTTCACAACACAATTCGGCATTTTTACTTTGTAAATTAAGATATTTTTGATGACGTTTTAATCGAAGCGCCGCGACAGCTCGACACAACTCAAGGCGTAGTTTCGTTATACGTATGCGCGCGTGTAATTGTGTATGTACACGGCAAGGCGTAGTTTTAACCGGCCTCATTTCTTTGTCGCAGAGTTCAATCTTAACTTTTTTATTTGATCTGAGAGTGGTATATATACAGGGTTATAGGTAAGTAACGCCAGACCTCTTAAAGGTGAATCAGGTAGGTACATCAAGACTAACAATTTTTGTTCTACGACTTTTTCTAATTCAATTATTTTTTTTCCCATACAAAAAAAATAATATCAAATTTACACTTCTATTCTTCATAAAGTTTATAACACGATAAACTCCTTAGGTATTTACGCACGCGAGGTGTCGGTATCTACAAAGCAATTGGTTGCAGTGACGTAGGCGGGGGGAGGGCGCGTCCTTGACTCCTTGACCAAATTTGAATTAAAATTATTTAACTACTTACGACAGTCGCAAATTTCACCGCCCGTGCGCCGGTTGTGACGTGTGTGTGTGTGTGTGTGTGTGTGTGTGTGTGTCTGTGTGTCTGTGTGTGTGCGTGTGTGTGTGTGTGCGCGCGCGCGCGTGTGTGTGTGTGTGTGTGTGTGTGAGTGTGTGTGTGTGTGTGTGTGTGCGTGCGAGTGTGTGTGTGTGTATGTGTGTGCGAGTGTGTGTGTGTGTGTGTGTGCGAGTGGATGTGTGTGTGTGTGTGCGAGTGTGTGTGTGAGTGTGTGTGTGTGTGCGAGTGTGTGTGTGCGAGTGTGTGTGTGTGTGTGTGTGTGTGTGTGTGTAGTGTGTGATTCCTGTGACGCGATCGATTCACAATGGCATATCGCTATAATATACTAACACTGAATACACCGAAATGGTGCGTGTCTATGCTAGGTGTGGTGATAATGTTTCTGAAGCTTGCCGTGAGTTCGCGAGACTGTTCCCGAATGTGCCGACACCGAGCTACAGAACTATGCTAGGCGCGACTCAGCGTTTGCGCTACTATGGTCAATTTAGACCAAGAACAGGATCCGGTGGTCCGACACCAAGCCACAGTGTCGCTACCCATAACAACATTGTGGATTTCTTCGAGGCTTATCCCGCGGCGAGTACCAATGACGCAGCTCGACGCTTCAATGTGTCGCAATGGTTCGCATGGACAGTGATACATAACGAAGGAAAGTATCCATTCCACCTTCATCGGGTCCAGGAACTGACAGTGACTGATAAACCAGTGCGGGTTACATTTTGTAATTGACTGCTCGCGGAGAGGCCGTCAGTATTGTGGACCGATGAGGCAACGTTCGGGAGAGTGGGACTGTTTAATACACGCAACGAGCATTTGTGGTGTCACGAAAACCCCCATGAACCCAAGCCGCATCATTTTCAGCATAGGTACTCAGTAAATGTGTGGCGGGAATTGTAGGCAATGTTTTGCTTGGCCCAGTGATCTTAGACCGGTTGAATGGTGTGTCATACTTGGAATTTTTGAGAAACACTGCCGGATTTACTGGAAGACGTACCACTCGACTTACTGAGAGGCATGTACTTTCAGCATGACGGAGCGCCCGCGCACTTCTCTCGTCAAGTACGTGAATACCTCAACCAAGAATATGTAAAAGGGATGGTATACAAAGATGGTGCATTAGAAAGCCGGGAAGCGCTAGTGTCCAAAATAACCTGGGCTTTCGACAACATTAAAATGAACCCCCAGGTACTATCCCGGGTTCAAGAACAATTAACTTTTAGATGTGGACTGTGTGTGGGTTGTGCTGGTGATAATTTTGAACGGTTTGTACGTCATGGTCATCGCTACCCCCGGGATCTGTGTTTGAGGCCATAATTTGTAAAAAGGTTTGCAATTTTTTTGTAAATACCAACTTATGTAGTTCAATTATTGTAAATAGACTGATAACATTTTTTAAATACGCCTACATTAAAAAATAGTTTGCCGTTATTTATCTTCAAACATATTACCTATGTCTTTCCGCGTGTTTATTGCATACTTACCTATGAGTACCTACGTACCTACTCGTATCTAACACCTACGCGATAGGGTACACATCACATTATGCAACCGCGCGCCTCTTTTGATGCGATTGATTGTTTGATTACAAATTACCGGTTAGGGGAATATACGCTCTCGACAACCGATAGAAATTAGAAGCGATAGTACCTACGATATAATGACAGAAATGACAGAAAACCGATCCAGAGGAAAAAAAAACATCTTTTTACAACGTTTTATTATTAGCATTATTCACACTCCATCATGTTAGTAGGTGTAACTAGACGGACGATAATTTTATAAAAATTACATCACCTTACTTATAAATAAAAACCGCAATGAAATCAGCTGACTCTGCGAGTCCGCAGCTAGCGATAGCCTACCTATTTACAACACTTGTCTAAATACTGTAGTGATAGAGCCCTGCTTATCCCAGACCGCTGTCGTAAGTTTTTGCACTCTTTCTAATTTATGCAACAAATAGACAGTTTTAGTTCATAATAATTATCAGGTAGATACTTAAAAATACCTGTGCTATGCCAATAAAACAGGTAAATACCTAGGTAAGTAAATAGCCAACATAATTTGTGATCGATCTACAAAGGAAGTGAAGAAGCTAGGTACACACCAAAGTTTTCTCGTGAATCCCGTTTATGGGTAAAAACACTTAGGTACATCTTTAAAGTAGCATAAACGGGTCTTTTTTCGCGTATAAAATAGGTGAAATTATTAACTACCTTTTACCCGATGTTTCAACTGCGTTGCAGCAGCCGTGGTCACGGGACGTCCCGTGAAAAAAAGACCCGTTTATGCTACTTTAAATATGTGTACAATTCGCGAATCTTTAAAAACTTAGGTACATCAATCATCAATTTACACGTCACACGACTAAATACCTAACTTATCTACTTAACCTACTATTTTGCCATTGTGCTAGTCTCCAGCTAGCCACTTTCAATCGAATTCACTGGTAAAATAAAACAAGTATCTACTTACCACTTCGATTCGCCGCTAATAGAATAATTAATTACCTACTTAAATGAACATAAAAATGTCTTTTTTCGATTTATTTACAAAAATGTAGGTAGTTATGAAACCACTTATCCTCCGTGGTCTTATAAAATAACGTTCAAAATGTAACCATGCATCTCGAGGCAGATTTGGGATCAGCATAAGTAGAATGTGCATTAAAATGTGATTTAAATCGACTACTCCCAGGAGCTTCTCCAAGGCCCATTAACATGTTGCTGTATTCACGAGCACTAAACGTACGCGTAAAATAAAGGAATACTAAAAACAACACAAACTTAACAAGAAACACAAAAAATACATTTTCAATCTACGAAACTATCATAATGTACTTGTCAGCTTTACGAGCAAAATTTTTAACTAATTAACAATGACAAGAGATAATCAAACCCGCACTTGATCTTTTTAACCACACCGCTACATAATATGTATCGACGTCGGAATCCTTTGATAGTGCCGAAAGGCCGGCTTTCTTATGATTTTGTGGCGATTTTACAAACAGTTGGCACGTGTATAGCACCTTTGACTATGCCGACAAGACGCTATTATTGTCGCATTGTTTTGCTTTTTATTTGCCGACGTTATTTACCTACTTATTTTAGGTTAATTTAATTCATAAATTAATTAATGAAGTCGGTCACTTGATGAGTTAGATGTTTCCTAGTGTACGTTGTGAAGAATTTATTTTGCTATTGCACAGTACAAGATGTGTAATGATGATGTCATGTATGATGGTGATGAAATGTTGTTTTTTTACAAATCAGACACAATGATCAAAATAATTATTATGTTAGGTGTCTTTTTAAAATGACGTCAGACATATCGGTTTTGTTATGTTTTTCATACTGTGTATGTTCATGTAGGTATTACATTTTTTTTAATGTAGCCAGTCCTAAGCTTGGATAAGTATGAAGGAATTGTGGATTCAGTGCCCAGACAGGTAAAGATCTTAGATACTTTGAAATACCTACCTACTAACTCATGTAAAGGTCTAGGGTTGATAAGCTTACCACTGAAGTAATGTAACATGGTTCCAGTGGCCTGCCAATACAGGCGGAGAGACGGCACACAGCGGGCTTATTTAGTGGGTAACTGCCCCACACTACCCTATGCGTTGCCCCGAACAACGGGGTGTGCGGTTAAGTAAATTATTACCCGCCTTAACAAAAAAAAAGGCTTGATAAACTTTCTGCTACGGGGTACCTACTAGCGTTGTACGTAACTCGGCCGGGCGATGCGATTGCGTAGCACTCAGCTGACTGCGACTTCGCCATTATCGAATGAATGAAACGTAGTTAGTTATTTATGGGACATAGAGCTAACAATTGATAGAACTCCCCGCTAATACTAATTGTGTTTTTTTCTTGGGATGTATTACGTTTTGGTAAAAGTCATAGAACAAAAGTTGTCAGTCTTGATATACCTAACTCGCTTTTAAAAGCTTTTGCGTTAATTAGCTATGACCTTGTATATACAATTTAGAGAAACCATACAGATTTTTAACAATTTTCTGCGAAACATTATTTTTATTGGTAAGTATGCACTTTACAAAAAGTGAGCTATATGTTTACGTAACTTTTACACCTACTACTAATTGGCTATCGGTCTAGACTAGCAGATATGTGTAACACCATTTTTGGGGTTGCATAATAGTGTATGAATGACACTATTATTCAACCCCAAAAATGGTGTTACTCAGTTAAAGAAGTGAGGATCTTAGATATGTGTCCGAATACATGTTCCTACTAAACACCAATTTTCATTAAGATCGGTCGAGTCGTTCTTGAGTTATAAAAGAACAGACTTAGGAAATGCACAATTTGAATCAGCAAGTCTTAAAAAGAAAAGTGAAAGTAATCGACACAAAATTTAAGAAAAAAAAAAAACATAAAAATCAAAGACAGAGCTCGCAGCTTTATATATAGTAGTAAAGATTTATACTAGGTTAGATACTAAAGGGAATACGATGACCGGCAAAATTATTGAAATGCTACTTTGATATGCAGTGACATTCGTTTATGTGGAGCGAGAAATTTTATCGAACGATATGCCGTTATTAGGGTGATGAAAGTGGGACATGGAACTTTTCAAGTTGGATTTGATTGACGAGGGTGTACTGTACTGGTGAGCGTGGTAACTGGTTACGTGAGCGCATAAAGTACCTCTCATATGTGTAAATATACATTCTTTTAACGAAACTCAGATATTCCTTTCGTGTCATCTCTTCCAATCTACTGTAAACATGTATAACGTGTTGACACATAGTTATTGCCGATTTCTAAAAAGCGTTCGTTTTCTCGCAGCAAAAAGCAGTGAAATTTTGTCTTCATTTTGTTTCTATGTTTTGATTTTCGTAAGATCAATGGGCTTATGTAATATTAACAGGTTCTGATTTTTCAACTGAAACATCAGTTGTTAGGAAACGGCAAAAGACTTTAAGAGGTAATCGGATTACGATACACATTACCGATGAAATATATACAGTAAAGATATATAACAAGATTAGAGAGTAGCTAAATAATCGAATAGCTGTCCACTTAGATAATAATAGAGAGACATATCAAGTTAAAAGGATTGTGTACGCCCACACATTCAAAATCCTCTTTAGTAGTCGTGTAACGATCATTTATGATATCCATAATATTCGGGGGTTTATCAAATTTTATATAATTTATATTATATTCATTCACTTCAGTAATACTTTCTGATATTTACGCGAATGTTACACATTTTGAAATAAAACTACGTTTACGGAATCTATCGCGTTTACTTGATTTTACTACTATCCCGACGTTTCGAATACTTTACAGCATTCATGATCACGGGTGGACTTAGATGATAGACGAGATATCAGCCTTGGACGTCTATCGTCTAAGTCCACCCGTGATCATGAATGCTGTAAAGTATTCGAAACGTCGGGATAGTAGTAAAATCAAGTAAACGCGATAGATTCCGTAAACGTAGTTTCACTTCAGTAACATACCCACGACTGCAAAAAAACAGCATTTTGAAATGTTAGCTATGTATCAGCAACTGTGCCATCTGTTGGAAGCGAGAAGGACACTCGCCATACTCACACAGAGTTATAGTAAAGATATCGATCGTATGTCTGAGGATATTTTGCATAGAGTACGCCTAGAAAATGATAATATAACCATGGAGTTTACAGAAGGCATTAACAACGAAACATTGATAAATATTGAAGACAAGTGCTTAGCTATTGTAAATAAAGTTCTTAGTCATTTGGGAATGCCAGCACCCACTAGAGCTGCGACTGCTTCATTTGATGTGGATTTTTTTTGTGGATTTGCTCCGTGAAGGGAGTTACAACACCGGTTATCTGCAGTCATATGTCCAATCAAACATTCCCAAATTAAAGCGTGAACAGTAGTGCATATAAGATCTCATAATGCAAATGATAAATGACGGAGCCAAACTCCGACCTTCTTCTTGAATGCGCCAGGAGGAACTGGGAAAACATTCCTTATCAAATTGATTCTGGCAACGGTTTGATAAAAAAATGCCTCTCTCTCTCTATCGCTTCGTCTGGAATAGCTGCGGCATTGTTACCAGGTGGAAGGACTGGTCATTCAGCTCTGAAGTTACCATTGAACATAAAAACTATAGAGACTCCCACGTGCAATATTTCTAAAGCATCCGGTATATTTGGGCTGAATGCACGATGGCACATAAAAAAATTGCTCTGGATCGATCGTTGCGAGATTTGCTTAGATACAGGAATAATACAACTATTCAGGAATGCATTGATATTGCTTGAAAGAAATTAAAAGGTAAATATTGCCTGTAATTTCTCGATCGACACCAGCAAACGAAATAAATGTTTGACTGGAAAATTCAACATTGTGGCGACACGTACGTGCATTGCAGTTGACTACGAATCAGCCAAGGCATTTCACACGACAGTTACTGGACATTTGGAACGGGCAGCTGCCAAACGATGAGACGACATTATATATGTATACGAATATTATTTCTTGATAATTTTTGTAATTTGGTAACATCGAAAGAAGAACCCCTTGGTGCGTTTTGGTCCTCATTTCTCATCCATGCAACCATAATATGCCACAGCGAAGCGTGGCAGGGTACAGCTAGTATTTTATAATTATGTGAGTTTGGGTGTTTAATTCGGAGGTTTGTTACTGATTCACACCAAAATGGCTGAATGGATTTGCGCACAAATTTGGCACACTGGTATTTCCCTACCAGATGGACCGATGATCTGGTCATAGCCGCGGAGAGCCGTTGGATGCGGTCGGCGCAAGATCGCTCGTTGTGGCGTTCTCTTGGGGAGGCCTATGTCCAGCAGTGGAAGTTGAAAGGCTGATGGATGGATGGATGGATGGTACTTCTCATGAATGGAGATTTGGAGCACTGTGGATAAAACTGTTGGACAATTTAGGGTTCGTTCCTATTCACTCTGACCAGCTCCGCATCAGTGGAAACGCACCCTTAGTGTCGTATTCATGACTATTATTTTCTTGAAATAGCTAATAGAATACGCTGTAATTTGAATGGAATTTTTGATTTCGTGTATATTTAAGCACTTTTATAACTACACCTAGTTTGTTGGTTGTTTTTTGTCTATGTTGGTTTAGATTTTGTAACACGAAATTTTGTAGATATTTCAAACCAAATGATGCACAGCCACTGAACATTGTTTCGAGTATTATGACGATACTACTACTACTAGACATTACATGTGACAATAGCTAGTATCATAATTTTTAATCTTTAGAAACACTAATACCTCTAAATATTAGATCAATTTGCTTATCACTCCTCGTTTTTAAAAAATAATTTAAGGATTTGTAGCTTAGCGGAAACATTTTCTAATAGGTTTACAAAAATTTGAACTAGATTAACTTAGGTACCTACTAATTTATATAACAGTTATCCTCGTTAGATTCGCCAAACTACCTTCCAGAAACCAACATCAAATATCTTGTCTAAAAACATTATTATTTAAAACAACAATATTCATTGACACTTTCAAAAGTTTTTTTATTTTATTATTAAGTTGATGGACGCTTGCAATTTTACTGTCAAATTTATTGATGTGCAATCGAGCGCTAACCATTACGACAAATAAGGGAAACGCTGCAGACTCCGGTGTTCGCGGCACCAGATTATTGTGCATTAAGTTTGTCTTGTTTCTCGTTATGCTCTTGTTGGAGCATTCGCTTGGAGCTTCGTATTCTGTTGTACGAAGAACAAACTTTGTTATTACTGCACTGATATTATCCATTAAACAACCGAGCTGCATAAACAACCCGGCTAACTTTACAAACAAATGATTATATTTTATAGGCTTGTCTCATATGAATCTTGTTGCATATTTCTTTTGATATGTTTGATATACAATAAATCACAAGTAAGTACATAAAGTTTTATTCCTCAATTCTAAAACTGTAACAGGTAGTTTAACGTGTAACACCAAACTATCTATACATTACTTGTCCCGATTGACTGATTAATCAATGCAGTCTAAACTGGGGTTACATGGTAGAAGTCTTGGTAGTTAGTTCCTTTTTTGGTGTGAGAATTCACTACAAAAAGATTTTTGAAAAATTCACCCCTATAAAAGTAAAATAAGACATGAACGGTTGTATGAAAGTCTGTCATATTTAAATTAAGAAGCAAGAAATTTTACATATCTGTTTCTGCTTAGAAATAAATATTTTGCGTATTGTCATTTATTAAAAAAATAATTCTTCCACGGGGAACTTCCTCACTTTTAAAGTAAAAAGCACAAAATGTTTAAATAGGGGATGGGCCGAAATCCGTTTTACATTCGGTTTAACCGAATTTCGATGGCTTGAACAGAATTTCGTCATTCAGTTGAAATGCGGTTTAAATGCCGAACATTTGGTACCTATAAAAAAAGTTAAATAACTGCCCTATTTCTACAAAGAATTAGAGAAGTCAAATCTGTCATAGCTGTAAAATAAGTCACATATACTAATTCTCTAAAATGATTTAACGATGATAATTTGTTCGCTAAGCTATAATTATTATTAATTACCTTTCTATTACAAATTAAAATGTATATTAAACAAATAAATTAGTTTTCCTAATTTAGGAGTATCTATATGAATCAATAAAGACAATAATTTTAAATACTCATAACACCCTTATACTGACTGTTTTATATAGCCTTACGATGTTGTCTTTCAAAAAAATTACGCACAAAACATGACATGTTACTCCCGAGAATGCCCGGCAAAAATACACGTTCGGCAGAACTTCGGGGCTAATTTTGTATTTTTACCGAATGTTAGACTGTAGAACTACAGTTTCACAGCTTTTTATATTTTAATTTACAGCTTTTTATAGTTCGTATTCGGTTCAACTCACATTCGGCCCATCTCTAAAGTTGTACTCTCTATATCTGTTTCTAGTTAGAAATAAATGAGAAACATCTATATTATAGGTGTTTTTAAAAAACTTGACAGAAAAATCAAATTACTTTTTGTTGCCCGACCCGGCAATCGATCCCGAGACCTTATGATCCGCACTCACTTATACTACCGCTAGACCACCAAAGCATTTAAATAGTATATAATATCTATAACATGGAATTTATAGAATACTATAATACTAGAGATGTCTACAATAATGATTTTTATATGGACATTTATTTGCAGAAACAGATGATTTTGACTTTTTTTTATTGCATGTAGTGGCAGACGAGCCACGGGCTATCTGATGGTAAATGGTAACCGTCACTCATGGACTCAACTCATGGAGTATTGTCAAGCCGCTGCTCGCCATTTCATTTCACCGATATGAAATGAAAGAATAAACGGCATCTCAAACTCTCTCTCAAACGGCTACAAACAACGATGTGCTTCATGGCCGGTCACATGGGAGATGGTGGTACCAACCCGCTCGGGCCCGATACCAAGTGAGTACTCCCACTTGGTACCCAGTCCTACCACCAGTCATGCAATGGATGATAATTGCTTACTTGCCTTAGTCGCCTCATACGACACCCGTGGGAAAGGATGGGGTAGTGACACTTGTATTCCTAGTCCGTCACCACACGGGCTCTTTAAAAAAATACTTTTATGTAGCAACAACAGCATTCGATGCTGATGTAATGCTTGTTCCTGGAGATTAACGATACTAAAACCTGACGTAAAAGCGATTTATATGATTTTGTGCTTTTTCATCATATTTAATTAGGGTCTCGAGAACAAGCGCTTGTAAAATTAAATGGCAGCCCAAAAATTTCGCGTCAGCATTATAATTGCCAGAAATATATAAACGAGAATATTTTAAAACTTGGGATAAGGTAACAAATTAATTTATCATACGATTGAAGGTACTATAAGAGAGATATATTAGACTACAAACCCTACAGTAATCTGTCACGATGATATATTAATACATGTGGTAAATATGTACGTACGTATGTAATTTCGCTGTTTTTTACATGTCTAGTCGCCATTTTATCGTGCTCTTTTATTACTATTACTACTTCGTTTTGTAATCAATTTATAATTATAATTTTTATAATTCTACAGCTCTGTCATGTTAATTATATAAGTCGAGATGCTTTATTAAGTACCTGTTTGCAAGACGTACACGTTATTTTAATATATCTCAATACATTATTACTTTTTACAAAGGCCAAGCTGTTGAAACTTTACACTTATATACATCACTTATTGTTACTTATTAAGATTTAATGTTTAGCAATACTTTTTATTGAACTTTGATATAAACTTCAGAATAAAAAGGTATCCAGAACCCTTGCCATATCTCGTACTTGGGCTTAGAGCAAAAAGACCCCTTTTATATTGTAACTACCTCTGTGGGGCAGCGGTAGTGTGAGCGACTGCTCATCATGAGGTCTCGGGTTCAATCCCCGGGTCGGGAAGTGTTATTGAGCTTTTTCATTAAAAGAAAAAATCGAAGTAGCAACCCGGAGTTCGGAAATGAAGCCGATATACGGCAATAGGCTCGCCACCTATTACGTGAGACTTAAACATAGCTTGCGAACCGTGGGTGTATAATACACCTCTGCCCACCCATTCGGAGTATACAGGCGTGATGCTATGTTATGTTGTTGTTTATAATATAATTGCAAATTAAATAGGTTATAGCCATTATATAAAACAGTCATATATCATTTTGTTTCAGGGAAATCGGTGCTCGTGTCGCGGTGAAGTGAACTACAAGATACCTGACATTTGCGTGTCACCGGTTGACGATCACCATAATAGTACCTGATCACAGTCAATTACGATTTATATTAAAACTGTTTTCGTTTATTTGTATTGCCCTTATGTGGAATGCTTTTATGGCCGTTGTTTCGATTATTGTGTAATTATTTAAGGAATAAAGCTGTAAGTGTGACATTCTATGTAACTGTGTAGTGTTTGGTGTATAAAATAGTTAATCAAGACAAACAAAATTTCAGGTGAGATGTTTATATATTTTTATAAACTAATTGGGTGAAACTAAAAAATAAATAAAAAAAAATCAAATACTAACTAAAAACTAAACTCTAGCTGGTCAACTGCCTCTGTGGTGCAGCGGTAGTGTAAGCGACGGCTGATCATGAGGTCTCGGGTTCGATCCCCGGGTCGGGCAGTGTTATTGAGATTTTTCGTAAAAAACAAAAAGGAAATGTGCCCGGTAGACGTCAATAGGCTTGCCCCCTATTACGTGGGACTTAAACATAGCTGGCGAGTCGTGGGTGTGTAATACATCTCTGCCTACCCCTTCGGGGAATACAGGCGTGATGCTATGTTGTTATTGTTGTTGTTTTATAAAATAACTATTTTAGTTCATTCAACGTTTCTAAATTTTAGTGTGCCGTGTGGGGCCGGCTTTAGAATTGTCCCACCCCTCTCCACCCATGGGAGTCGTAAGAGCCGACTGAGGGAATACCGGGGGAGTGGGCAGCAGCACTTCCTCGAGTATTAATAACATCCACTGCGATCGCCAACCCGCCTGCCAAGCGTGGCGATTACGGCAATATCCCCCAAAAAAAATGAACACCCAACAAAAAACGGCCCTCAGTCACGGCAGCTCCGCTATTCCGTGGCCTAACGGTAGCGGGCCCGGTAACGGCGGAGCAGGGGGTGCGAAGAATCTCCGGTCGCGGATAGGCTACCATAAACAACGACCTCTGGCCCTGGTAACGCACAACGTTCGGACACTTCGGACCGACGAGAGAATCACCGAGCTGGAAGAGGAATTGAGCAAGATCCACTGGGACATTATAGGGTTGTCAGAAGTCCGAAGAGAGGGTGAGGGTACGACAATCCTCCAGTCCGGGAACTTGCTCTTCCACCGGGAGGGCGACCACCAGTCCCAAGGGGGTGTCGGGTTTATCGTTCGCAGGTCTCTCGTAGGCAACGTGGAGAGGATTGAAAGTGTGTCGAGTAGGGTAGCGTACCTTATACTCAGAGTAACCAAACGGTATTCGTTGAAGGTCATACAGGTTTACGCACCGACCTCTACACACTCCGATGACGAGGTGGAGGCCCTATATGAGGACATCTCGAAGGCCATCCACTTGTCTAAAACCTATTTCACGGTGGTTATGGGAGACTTTAACGCGAAACTAGGCAAAAGGACAGACGATGAGCTGAAGGTGGGGCACTATGGATTTGGGCAGAGGAACCACAGGGGCCAGATGCTGGCTGATTTTCTGGAGAAGGAATGCCTCTTCATGATGAATTCCTTCTTCAGGAAGCAGCCCCAGCGAAAATGGACCTGGATTAGCCCTGATGGTTCAGTGAAAAACGAGATTGACTTCATCCTGTCGGACAAACGACACATATTCAATGATGTCTCAGTGATCAGCAGGATTAAAACTGGGAGTGATCACCGACTAGTCAGGGGCATCTTGAATATTAGAACAAAAGTCGAGAGGTCGCGTTTGATGAAGTCTACGCTCCGACCAACACCTGCCCAATACCAGAACCCCGAGAGCTTTCAGCTCGAACTACAAAATCGCTTCCAATGTCTAGATGAGTGTGAATCAGCGAGCGATACGAACAGCAGGTTCGTGTAAACTGTCCACGCCGTCGGGTCGACTTACTTCAAGGCCCGTCGCGTCAGTAGGAACCGTAAACTCTCGGACCATACTCTCAAACTCATGGAGAGGAGAAAAGAAATGATAGTCCAGTCCTCAGCCGATTGGTCCTGCCTAAGGCGGTTAAACAGACAGATCTCCAAAGCTGTGCGACACGATATTCGCCAATTTAATACTACCCGTATTAAAGAGGCGATAGAGCGGAACCAAGGCTCGAAAGTGTTCGCAAGAGATCTGTCTGTTGGCCAAAGTCAGTTGACTAAACTGAGGACCAACAACGGCACTATCATTTCTTCTCGAGATGAGATCTTGGGAGAGGTCCAGCAGTTCTATGGACAGTTGTACAGATCCCAGAGCCCTGCTGTTGGCTTGGTCCAAGACCCCAGATCCAAGCTAACTCGGCACTTTACCGAAGATATCCCGGACGTCAGCCTGTACGAGATCAGAATGGCTCTCAAACAACTAAAGAACGGAAAGGCACCGGGAGACGACGGAATCACTACAGAGCTTCTGAGAGCAGGCGGAAAGCCGGTCTTAAAAGCTCTTCAGAGGCTGTTCAATTCCGTCGTTCTCGGGGGCGACGTTCCAGAGTCGTGGACCAGAAGCGTGGTGGTGCTGTTCTTCAAGAAAGGTGACAGAACCCTCTTGAAGAACTATAGACCCATCTCGCTCTTGAGCCACGTCTATAAGTTGTTTTCGAGGGTCATTAAAAATCGACTCACGCGCAGGCTTGACGACTTCCAGCCTCCCGAACAAGCCGGGTTCCGAAAAGGCTATAGTACCGTAGACCACATTCACACGCTACGCCAGATTATACAGAAAACCGAAGAATACAATCGGCCTCTGTGTCTGGCGTTTGTGGACTACGAGAAAGCCTTCGATTCGATCGAAACTTGGGCGGTGCTGCAGTCCCTTCAGCGGTGCCAAATTGACAATCGGTACATCGAAGTGCTGAAGTGCTTGTATAGAAACGCCACCATGTCAGTCCGTGTTCAGGACAAGAGTACGGGACCGATCCAACTGCAGAGAGGTGTTAGACAGGGAGACGTTATGTCCCCGAAACTCTTCACCGCTGCATTGGAAGATGTCTTCAAGCTCTTGGACTGGACCGGATTCGGCATCAACATCAATGGCGAATACATCACTCACCTTCGATATGCCGACGACATCGTAGTCATGGCAGAATCTCTGGAGGACCTTGGCACCGTGCTCAATGATCTCAGCAGGGTTTCCCGACTAGTGGGTCTCAAAATGAACATGGACAAGACGAAAGTCATGTCTAATGTCCATGTCATTTCAGCACCGGTCCTAGTCGGGAGTGCGCTTCTCGAAGTTGTCGACCATTATGTCTACCTGGGACAAACAGTCCAGTTAGGTAGGCACAACTTCGAGAAAGAGGTCAATCGACGAATCCAACTCGGCTGGGCAGCGTTCGGGAAGCTAAGGAAGATCTTCTCGTCCAATATTCCGCAGTGTCTGAAAACGAAGGTCTACGACCAGTGTGTGTTACCAGTGATGACATACGGAACAGAGACGTGGTCTCTGAATGTTGGCCTCATATCAAGGCTCAAAGTCGCTCAGCGGGCCATGGAGCGGGCTATGCTTGGTATTTCCCTACGTGATCGAATCCGTAATACGGAGATCCGTAGGAGAACGAGAGTGACCGACATAGCCCGCCGGGTTGCCATGCTGAAGTGGCAATGGGCAGGCCACATCGCTCGACGAACCGATAACCGTTGGGGACGAAAGGTTCTCGAGTGGCGACCACGTATCGGACGGCGCAGCGTAGGACGGCCCCCCACCAGATGGACCGATGATCTGGTCAAAGCTGCGGGGAGCCGTTGGATGCGGTCGGCACAGGACCGCTCGTTGTGGCGTTCTCTTGGGGAGGCCTATGTCCAGCAGTGGACGTTAAAAGGCTGATGGATGGATGGATGGATGAAATTTTAGTTAATATTTTTTAACTTCCTAAACTGTAAACCATAATAGTTTTCGCAGTTCCTTACTTAATATTCATGAGAAAATGAGTTTGTTTGTTTGTTATGCTTTCACACTGTAACTACTGAATCAATCATCATGAAATTGCAAACATACATACCCTGAAGCCCAAAAAAGGACACAGTTTTTCATCTCGGAAAAGTTATTGGTTCCCATGGGGTAGCTATTTTTTTTCATAAAGACATACCTATATATTAAATTAGTATACCATAGAGTGATGAGTCGCGGGCAGAATCTAGTGACTAAGAATGAGATCCTAGGTCCCAACCTAACCTTGCTTATTTTCTGAAAGTGATTGGCTTTTGTCCCAAGCTAGCGGCTACACGTATCTAATATCTATCTACATATTAACATTAATCTCATACATATTGTTACCGAGAAAATAATATATAAATTTATAATTTGTATTTGCCTCATTAGGCATTTAAATTCATAAAAAACCAAAATGTTTAAATGTTCAGACAAAACATGGGCAAAATTGTCTTTTTTTTTACGAAAGTCTTCAATTAAACTTACCTACCATTTAGTATAGAGGCTCATATTATATGAAAACTCGTAATAGGGCATCACTATGACGCGAGCAAAGCCACGGGCAATGCACTAGTTATATTATATGGAAATAATGTAGTCGTGTTAATAATGAGTGACGAACGAGAACCTGAAGGACTAAAAGTACCTAGTGTCACTTGTCTTTGCCAAGGATGTGGTAGAAGGGAATTTAACCAAAAATAACACTACAAGAAAAACCACGACAGAGTACTTAATATTTTTTTTATTGCATGTAGTGGCAGACGAGCCTCGGTCCATCTGATGGTAAATGGTAACCGTCGCCCATGGACTCGACTATACCAAGAGTATGGTCAAGCCGCTGCTCACCAATTCATTTCACATATATGAAATGAAATATAAACGGCTATCTCCTGCTACAGCCAAAACGCAACGATGTGCTTCATGGCCGGTCACACAGGAGATGGTGGTACCTACTTACCCGCTCGGGTCCGATACCTAGCCAAGTGAGTGGTCTCCCTTGGTACCCAGCCCTACCACCAGTCAAGCAATGGATGATAATTGCTTACTTCCCTTTAGTCGCGTCATACGACACCCGTGGGGAAGAATGGGGTGGTGACACTTGTATTCTTAGTCCGTCACCACACGGACAAAAAGTGCTTGTTCCTGATTGGGTAGATGGTAGATATATTTGAATCTCAATATCTCTCCTAGCTGTAGTGATTAATTTTGAAGGTAAGCAGTTGGTTCGCTGTAGCTCTAGGATGCTAAGCCCGAAAGAGGGGGGTGGGCAGCCAATCGGCCCCGGCTGCCCAACCCGGCGCGGCTGGACCGCCGCAGCGCATGGAGGAGGATATCGTGGTCCAATAACGGATCACGACGCTATCCTCCTCCAGGGGAATCTCGGCCATTCCGCCAGGGCGCAGGACCTCTTCCTGCAATCCATGGCGGAGCGGTCGATCGGTGTTGCCGTAGCCGCGGAGCCCTACATAGTCCCGGATCGCCCCAATTGGGCGGGTAGCGGGGATGGCTCCGTGGCGGTCGTCGGCTCGGCGGCGCCGCATTCCCCGCCCTTGTCACTCAAAGACCAGGGCACGGGATATGTGGCGGCCGAATGGGGAGGGGTCACGCTGTATGGCGTGTACTTCTCCCCTAGTCGTAGTCTGGCGGCTTTCGAGGTCTTTCTGCACAACCTGGAGACCTCGATACGGCGTATAGCACCGAGCCCTGTGCTTGTGCTGGGGGACTTCAACGCCAAATCAACGGCGTGGGGGTCCCCCAGGACGGACCCCCGAGGTGCGGCGGTCCAAGAGTGGGCGGCAGCGGCGGACCTCGTGTTACTCAACCGAGGATCCGCCCAAACGTGCGTGCGGCCCTGGGGCGGGTCGATAGTGGACCTTTCGTTCGCTAGCCCTGGTGTCGCCGCACGCGTAAGGAGCTGGCGAGTCCTGGAGGAGGTCGAGACCCTATCTGACCACAGATATATTCAGATAGAGGTCTCCCGGAACCTTCAGGGCGCCAGCAGGGGTCACGCGGCGGACAGAACTCCCGCTTTTCCGCGATGGGCTGTGGGTAGGCTCGACCGGGACCTGCTAGTGGAGGCGGCCATTTTTCAATCTTGGCTGTCTCCCCCCCTGACGGAAGACGTGGGCGCCGAGGCTGGCCGCATTCGCGGCATGCTTACGCAGATCTGCGATGCGGCCATGCCCCGTGTGCGGCGCCCGCCTCGACGGAAGGGGGTCTACTGGTGGTCCCCGGAGCTGGCGGACCTCCGTGCGGCCTGTATTCGTGCCCGGAGGTCCTACACCCGCAGCCGCCGTCGCCGAATCCGCGACGAAGAGCGGGAGGGCCGGCTGTATGCGGCGTACAGCAGTGCGCGCGCCGCGTTAAAGCTGGCCATCTGTCGCGCCAAAGATGCGAAAAGGCAGGAGATGCTGGAGGGTCTCGACCGTGACCCCTGGGGACGCCCGTACCGCGCGGCGCTTAACAAGCTCCGCGCCCAGGGCCCCCCCCTTACGGAGACCCTCCAGCCGGGCTTCCTCTCTGAGGTGGTCGAGGGACTTTTTCCTTCACGGGCGGTGCACACGCCCCCGGTCATGGCTCCGCCAGATGATGACCGGGAGGCCGACGACGTGGAGGTACCGCCCGTGACGGCGACGGAAATGGGGGCGGCGGTAGCGCGTATGCGGAGAGGCGCCGCCCCCGGGCCGGACGGGGTTCCCGCCCGAGTGCTGGCCCTGGTCCTCGACCATCTCGAGCCCCGCCTCGGGGGACTGTTCGGCGCTTGCCTGGTGTCCGGACGGTTCCCTGACTGCTGGAAGGAGGGGAAGCTCGTGCTCCTGCCGAAGCCGGGACGGCCTCCGAACACAGTCTCGGCCTTCAGGCCCATTGTGCTGCTGGACGAGGTGGGCAAACTCCTCGAGCGGGTAGTCGCTGCCCGCATCGTCCGGCACCTAGGAGCGGTCGGCCCCGACCTGTCCGACGCCCAGTTTGGATTTCGGGCGGGTCGGTCTACGGTCGACGCCATTCTGCGCCTGAAGGCCGCGGCTGCGGAGGCCGTCACCTCGAGGGATGTGCTGTTGGCGGTGTCGCTTGACATCGCCAACGCCTTCAATAGTCTGCCATTCGGCTGCATCAAGGAGGCACTCCGGTACCATGGAGTGCCCCTCTACCTAAGGCGGCTGGTGGCGGACTACCTCGACGGCCGCAGCGTCCTCTTCGTGGACCGGGAAGGGGACGTTGTAAGGAGGGCTATGTCGTGCGGCGTCCCGCAGGGTTCGGTTCTTGGGCCGCTCCTGTGGGACATCGGCTACGACTGGGTCCTCCGTGGCCGGCTCCCCCCCGGGCTGAGCGTAATTTGCTACGCAGACGACACGCTCGTCACAGCCCGGGGCTGGACCCTCGAGGAGGCGGCAACGCTGGCCACCTCAGGTACCGCGGAGGTGGTCAGGCGGATTGAGGCGCTGGGGCTTAGGGTGGCCCTTGAAAAGTCGGAGGCCCTACTGTTCCATGGGCGCCGACGGGGCCCGCCCTCCAGCGCCTCGATAACGGTCAATGGGGTGGGCTTGCCAATCCAGGCCCACATCAAATATCTGGGCCTGGTATTGGATGGACGGTGGCACTTTGACGAGCACTTCCGCCGTCTTGCGCCAAGGCTCGTCAACACGGCGTCCGCCCTTGGGCGACTTATGCCGAATTTGGGCGGACCGAGTCTTGCGTGTCGACGACTCTACGCGGGGGTAGTACGGTCGATGGCGCTGTACGGCGCGCCCGTGTGGGCGGAGTCCCTGGCCGCTCGCAATAGGGCCCTTCTGTGGCGTCCACAGAGGGTCGTAGCGGTCAGGGCAATACGCGGGTACCGCACGGTCTCGACCGATGCAGCCTGCGCGTTGGCCGGAACCCCCCCGTGGGATCTGGAGGCGGAGGTGCTCGCCGACGTCTATCGGCGGGCGTCGACGGCGCGGGCGGGGGGCAGCCGCCCCTCGCCGAGCGCAATGTCATCGTGGCGGGAAGATGCCCGCCGCGCCACCGTCCTAAAGTGGAAGTCTCGGCTGGAGACGCCCCGAGCCGGTCTCTGGACCGTGGGGGCGCTCCGGCCGATCTTGGAAGAATGGGCAGGGCGGCAGCACGGGGTCCTCAGCTTCCGGTTGGTGCAGGTTTTGTCGGGGCATGGTTGCTTCGGCAAATACCTGCACACGATCGCAAGGAGGGAGACGACCCCAGGCTGTCACCACTGCGACTGCGACGAGGACTCGGCGCAGCACACGCTCGAGTCGTGCCCGGCCTGGGATGTGCAGCGCCGGGAACTCGTTGCAGTCATAGGCGTGGACCTGTCGCTGCCGGCCGTTGCGCGAGCGATGGTTGGCAGTGACAGGGCCTGGACCGCGGTCGCCACCTTCTGCGAGGCTGTCATCTCGCGGAAGGAGGTGGCGGAGAGGGCCCGTGAGGAATCCTCCTTCGCGGACCCGATTCGCCGCCGGCGCGAGGGGCGGCGTGCGCGCGCCTACTTGCGCCTTATGCCGCCCTAGCCGAGGCTGCGGGCGGTGGGGTCGGGGAGTACCCTGCCGTCCGCGGAAGCCTACCGCGAAGGTGCGACGCCCAAGTGCGCGAGGCGTCGCTCAAGAGAGGGTGCCCGTAGGGGCTGCCGCCTGCGGATCGCGGTCGTAACGACGCGGTACCCGTGATCCGCCGTAGCAAGGGCGGGTGTAGGCGCACGGTGGGTTTTTAGTGGGTGAGAGCCCCATTCACCCCGTTGTCTCCCCGGGCAGCGGGGTGTGCGGTAGGACATTTTTGCCCACCTAAAATAAAAAAAAAAAAAAAAAAAGGATGCTAAGCCCGTGAGTAGCGGTTACTTCTTCCCTTAACTTCAAATAAGTTCGGGCTCATTTGGTCCGTTAGGGATTTAAAGAAAAAGAAATATCAATAACAAAATACGTTTCAAAAATATTGTAGCTTTTAAAGCTTAAAACGTTTTTATTGATGATCTCGGCTAATCTGTTGTGACTCCTCAAAATGTAATACATCTTAATCATCCGAGAAGTGAAACTTTCGCGTTAAGAAACTGAAATGAAGGTAAGTAAATTAGTGTCTGTACTTACGTAGTTCCATTATTTCTCAGCTGAGAGCTTTGTCTTGATTAAGATGAATATATTTTGTTGTCTGGAGAGAAAATTAAATATTTAAACACGAGAATATAAACTAAAGTGGTAATGATGACCGCACACAGGTTTTTTTGTAATCATCAGTTAGTGCCCTTTGTACCAGTACTGCATGCAGTGGAATCAAAAATATTTTTTTAAATCATTGCTATGACTTAGGATTGGAAGTAAATAATCTTTTTAGAGGAAATCTTTGTTTTCCAATACACTTTGTCTACGTTGGTTGGTTGTAGAAGGAGATAGATTTGTTTCCTATCCACAAAATGAAATGGTGAGCAGCGGCTTGGTAGTATTCTTAGTATTTTTTCAGTGCATGAACTTAACGTGGGCCATGGGTCGTCCGACACCATTAGCAATAAAAAAACTAATTAATATTATTTCGTCGTTGTGTCGTTTCTAAATAATTCTGAATTAAAATTGTTATTGCGAGTGTCATTCAACCTATTTTTTTTGTTAAGGCGGGAAAAAATGTACCTAACCGCACACCGGTGTGTGTAGGGCCTTTACTCACTAAAGAAACTCGCCGTGTGTCATCTCTCCGTCTTTATTGGCGGGCCACTGGAACTATGTTACATTCCTTCGGTGGTCCACCGGCGGCTTACCCTTTCGGATACCCTCAACTGAGCGACGCATCCGCACACGGAGCGTCGCACCTTCGCGGGAGGCCTTGCGGGTGGCGGACGTTCCCCGGTCCATTCACCCGCAGCCTCAGCTAGGGCGGCATGAGGCGCAAATATTCACGCCTGCGCCGCCCCAGTCGCTGGCGGCGGTTCGGGTCTGTGGAAGGATTAGCCTCCCTGGCCCTCTCCGCAGCTTCCTTCCGCGAGAGAGTGTCATTCAACCTAGTAGTAAGTAAATAAAAGAGCGATTGGAACGGATTTCCAAAAGTTTGTAGAAACAAGTTTTAACTGTGGATATTTTTTCTATTTTACAATTAAATTATAATTTAAATGACTATATATTACTTACAAATTACAAACTGCATCCACTCAATATTATTCTTCGCATTATGAATTATGAAATAAACAAGAAAAAGAGTTACGAGCCAACTGAACGTCATGTCCTTAAAAATGTGTAGTGAAAAATATATATTGATGATACTTAAATAAATTTTGTAACCTTTTAACTGCATTTGTGGTGCAGCGTTAGTGTGAGCGATTGCTGATCATGAGGTCTCGGGTTCGATCCCCGGGTCGGGTTGGGCAATTGAGCTTTTTCGTAAAAAAACGAAAAATTATCAGTAGCAGTCCGGAGTTTGAAGTGTACCCGTCCCCTATTACGTGGAACTTAAACATAACTGGCGAATCGTGGGTGTATAATACACCTCTGTCTACCCCTTCGGGGAATACTGGCGTGATGCTATGAAAAACTATACAGACCTTTTCTTGATACCTACTTAAATAAATTTTGTAACCTTGTAAGTCCTCGCAGATTTTGTTATCGGTTTTGTATTAACATTTATATGTTAAGTTTCATAAGTACTCGTAGAACCACCTCTGCTCATTGTTGAAGATGTCATGTACTTAAGGAACTTATAAATTGCATTTTAATCAAACTTATCTATTATGTTGCATTTTTTTTACGTTTGACGAGAGGTAACTTTATGATAAAAAAAATACTTGCGTAAATCACAGCTCATATCTTCAAGTTTTATACATTTCAAATTATACCTAGTTAAGATTGTAGATAGTGAAAAAAAAAAAACAAAAAAAATATTTTGGAATACTCGTATTTGTTTTACTAACCGTAGAGTCGAGATTTTTTCGCTCACCACGTAATGATTTAACAAATAGGTAAGTACCTATATAAAAACATATTACTTTATTTTTAACTATTCATTTTTAGAGTACAAATTATAATTTGTGAATAAGGAAAAAGAGTATTTTAGTACAGGCGGGAAACGAACCTGCATCCCTTCCTATCCGGGGAAGTGCTCTAATCCACTGAGCTACAGTACTATCTTTTAGACATACCCAATCTCCTTATCACATTTGTCTTAACGACCAACGCCCTCTATCGGAACGCATTTACATGCATTAATCCAATATAGTAAGTTTAATTTTGCAATTAAAATTCATACTATTTGATGGCGTGATTTTTTGTAAACTATTTGATCTATATTTTAGCACTTGACATGCTCAGCTACTCTTAAAGTACAAATTATAATTTGTGAATAAGGAAAAAGAGTATTTCCCGCCTGTAATAAAATACTCTTTTTCCTTATTTACAAATTATAATATTTAGATATTTTTTTTATATATATTTTTAGCATTTGACATGCTTAGCACTATACATTAAACACAAAGTGAAAAATGTGAAATCGAAAATAACAGTCAGGAGCAGGATTTGAACCTGCATCTTCTGGATACCGTCCAGATGCTTTACCAATTCAGCCATCCTGACAATTGCTCCTGACTGCTAATTTCGATAACACATCATACTTAACGTCTTTGGGTGACGCCTGCGCCATCTGTCAGAAGTATTTTCATACATTATACCGACCAGGTAAACTTAATTTTACAATTAAGATTTTACCTAATAATGACGCAAACCCTTTAAATATTTAGATATTTTTTTTTATATATATTTTTAGCATTTGACATGCTTAGCACTATACATTAAACACAAAGTGAAAAATGTGAAATCGAAAATAACAGTCAGGAGCAGGATTTGAACCTGCATCTTCTGGATACCGTCCAGATGCTTTACCAATTCAGCCATCCTGACAATTGCTCCTGACTGCTAATTTCGATAACACATCATACTTAACGTCTTTGGGTGACGCCTGCGCCATCTGTCAGAAGTATTTTCATACATTATACCGACCAGGTAAACTTAATTTTACAATTAAGATTTTACCTAATAATGACGCAAACCCTTTAAATATTTAGATATTTTTTTTTTTATATATATTTTTAGCATTTGACATGCTTACCACTATACATTAAACACAAAGTGAAAAATGTGAAATCGAAAATAACAGTCAGGAGCAGGATTTGAACCTGCATCTTCTGGATACCGTCCAGATGCTTTACCAATTCAGCCATCCTGACAATTGCTCCTGACTGCTAATTTCGATAACACATCATACTTAACGTCACATCATACTTAACGTCTTTGGGTGACGCCTGCGCCATCTGTCAGAAGTATTTTCATACATTATACCGACCAGGTAAACTTAATTTTACAATTAAGATTTTACCTAATAATGACGCAAACCCTTTAAATATTTAGATATTTTTTTTTTTATATATATTTTTAGCATTTGACATGCTTACCACTATACATTAAACACAAAGTGAAAAATGTGAAATCGAAAATAACAGTCAGGAGCAGGATTTGAACCTGCATCTTCTGGATACCGTCCAGATGCTTTACCAATTCAGCCATCCTGACAATTGCTCCTGACTGCTAATTTCGATAACACATCATACTTAACGTCTTTGGGTGACGCCTGCGCCATCTGTCAGAAGTATTTTCATACATTATACCGACCAGGTAAACTTAATTTTACAATTAAGATTTTACCTAATAATGACGCAAACCCTTTAAATATTTAGATATTTTTTTTTATATATATTTTTAGCATTTGACATGCTTAGCACTATACATTAAACACAAAGTGAAAAATGTGAAATCGAAAATAACAGTCAGGAGCAGGATTTGAACCTGCATCTTCTGGATACCGTCCAGATGCTTTACCAATTCAGCCATCCTGACAATTGCTCCTGACTGCTAATTTCGATAACACATCATACTTAACGTCTTTGGGTGACGCCTGCGCCATCTGTCAGAAGTATTTTCATACATTATACCGACCAGGTAAACTTAATTTTACAATTAAGATTTTACCTTATAATGACGCAAACCCTTTAAATATTTAGATATTTTTTTTTTTTATATATATTTTTAGCATTTGACATGCTTACCACTATACATTAAACACAAAGTGAAAAATGTGAAATCGAAAATAACAGTCAGGAGCAGGATTTGAACCTGCATCTTCTGGATACCGTCCAGATGCTTTACCAATTCAGCCATCCTGACAATTGCTCCTGACTGCTAATTTCGATAACACATCATACTTAACGTCACATCATACTTAACGTCTTTGGGTGACGCCTGCGCCATCTGTCAGAAGTATTTTCATACATTATACCGACCAGGTAAACTTAATTTTACAATTAAGATTTTACCTAATAATGACGCAAACCCTTTAAATATTTAGATATTTTTTTTTTTATATATATTTTTAGCATTTGACATGCTTACCACTATACATTAAACACAAAGTGAAAAATGTGAAATCGAAAATAACAGTCAGGAGCAGGATTTGAACCTGCATCTTCTGGATACCGTCCAGATGCTTTACCAATTCAGCCATCCTGACAATTGCTTCTGACTGCTAATTTCGATAACACATCATACTTAACGTCTTTGGGTGACGCCTGCGCCATCCGTCAGAAGTATTTTCATACATTATACCGACCAGGTAAACTTAATTTTACAATTAAGATTTTACCTAATAATGACGCAAACCCTTTAAATATTTAGATATTTTTTATATATATTTTATATATAAGATGCAGGTTCAAATCCTGCTCCTGACTGTTATTTTCGATTTCACATTTTTCACTTTGTGTTTAATGTATAGTGCTAAGCATGTCAAATGCTAAAAATATATATAAAAAAAATATCTAAATATTTAAAGGGTTTGCGTCATTATTAGGTAAAATCTTAATTGTAAAATTAAGTTTACCTGGTCGGTATAATGTATGAAAATACTTCTGACAGATGGCGCAGGCGTCACCCAAAGACGTTAAGTATGATGTGTTATCGAAATTAGCAGTCAGGAGCAATTGTCAGGATGGCTGAATTGGTAAAGCATCTGGACGGTATCCAGAAGATGCAGGTTCAAATCCTGCTCCTGACTGTTATTTTCGATTTCACATTTTTCACTTTGTGTTTAATGTATAGTGCTAAGCAAGTCAAATGCTAAAAATATATATAAAAAAAAATATCTAAATATTTAAAGGGTTTGCGTCATTATTAGGTAAAATCTTAATTGTAAAATTAAGTTTACCTGGTCGGTATAATGTATGAAAATACTTCTGACAGATGGCGCAGGCGTCACCCAAAGACGTTAAGTATGATGTGTTATCGAAATTAGCAGTCAGGAGCAATTGTCAGGATGGCTGAATTGGTAAAGCATCTGGACGGTATCCAGAAGATGCAGGTTCAAATCCTGCTCCTGACTGTTATTTTCGATTTCACATTTTTCACTTTGTGTTTAATGTATAGTGGTAAGCATGTCAAATGCTAAAAATATATATAAAAAACAAAAATATCTAAATATTTAAAGGGTTTGCGTCATTATTAGGTAAAATCTTAATTGTAAAATTAAGTTTACCTGGTCGGTATAATGTATGAAAATACTTCTGACAGATGGCGCAGGCGTCACCCAAAGACGTTAAGTATGATGTGACGTTAAGTATGATGTGTTATCGAAATTAGCAGTCAGGAGCAATTGTCAGGATGGCTGAATTGGTAAAGCATCTGGACGGTATCCAGAAGATGCAGGTTCAAATCCTGCTCCTGACTGTTATTTTCGATTTCACATTTTTCACTTTGTGTTTAATGTATAGTGGTAAGCATGTCAAATGCTAAAAATATATATAAAAAAAAAAATATCTAAATATTTAAAGGGTTTGCGTCATTATTAGGTAAAATCTTAATTGTAAAATTAAGTTTACCTGGTCGGTATAATGTATGAAAATACTTCTGACAGATGGCGCAGGCGTCACCCAAAGACGTTAAGTATGATGTGTTATCGAAATTAGCAGTCAGGAGCAATTGTTAGGATGGCTGAATTGGTAAAGCATCTGGACGGTATCCAGAAGATGCAGGTTCAAATCCTGCTCCTGACTGTTATTTTCGATTTCACATTTTTCACTTTGTGTTTAACACAAATTATAATTTGTACTTTAAGAGTAGCTGAGCATGTCAAGTGCTAAAATATAGATCAAAATATTAACCTTTAGCATTAGTTTCCATTATTATTATCCTTCATAAAACTACTACGAGTAATACAAGGTATGACCTTGTTTACCGTACCGAGACGTATTTAGCAAAGGAACGACAATCTCCCTTTTCACAAGGGGACTGCATCACAAAACTCATTTGGCATTCAGCCACCTACTGTGGCTCGTGTGGATGCGAAACGGTTTAAAATACCTGTTTTCACCGACACAAGTTGGCACCTTAAAATCCTAATTCGAAGCTTGAATAAAAAAGTAAATTATAATTTAATTTATAATTATTTAATATAAAGAACAACATGAGAACAGTTTGTTTCGTGTTGGTTAGTACTAATTTTACAGTGCAGTACAGGTAGTAAAAGTACGCACTATTGCGATAATACTCTTAAAATATTGCTGCTAATACAACAAATAAATTATCTTTTTCCTCAACGGTGTTGTTATTTGATACTTTCTAAACTTTCTCGTTCCTCTACACATATATCTACAGTATGTTTGCTAAGGCTTTATAAATATTTGTTAAATCTCTTAATAACTCTTAAATGTGGCAATGACTGGCCTGCTCACAACTGTTCCCGTAAAAAGTAATGAATTTAGTGAGCCCAACTAGGTTTAAGTTGTGCTTTCTGATAATTTCTAAATTTGGTTAATTATATTCAAATTTTATCATTTCTCAAACGTCTCAGGCAAAAGTAATTTAGTTTTTTTTAACGTAAATTAGTTGTTTTGTGTAATAAAATACAAAATAAAGCAATGATAAATATCTTCGTTTTAGCTTAAATAACTGAGAATATAATAAGTTACTGAAACGTGATTGTGTTTTTTTTCCATTTTTTAAAGATACTTCGACTGTTATTAATGTCTTTGAACGCCGAAAAACTTGTAAATGGTACGTCTTAAAATTTTCCTATTTCGGAACAAAGAATTTATTGCATGTCAAAGAACGTTCTTAAAAACTTTCGTAATGTTTTCCTATGACGTCAGAGAGTGCTTTGTAATAATTTAAAGCAGATTATTTAAGTTAAGGGTGGAGACTTAATACTTCTATTTATCCCTACCATATTATCTTACCTTCCCACCTTCTTTTGCTTGGAGGTCGCGACACCTGTGTGATGGCTCTCTTATTTCCTATAGGCTACGGTAACCGCTTGCCATTAGGTGGGCCGTATGCTTGTTTGCCACCCTCGTAGTGTGAAAAAAAGAATTCTTAATTTAGACAGGGTTAATCCATGAGGGAAAATTACCACATAAAAGATATGAGATCCGATAGTATAATAATTATTTTTCCTAAGTAATAAACGAATGAAAAATAAAATAATTATTACATATAACAATTAAAATCACATAAAATCCCATAAGGTATAAAAAGTATAAATAAAAGGTAGGTACTTAAAATTGCCTTTTTATGTTCATTTTCCACCAGTACCTGATATTAAATGTCTATGCGTCTATAAATAATTAACTAAATTTATCTTCGTAAAAAAATTGGTTGCCTGTAAAGTCGGTATACGGGCGAAAGTTTTACGTGACAACGACTTTGAGTGGTAAAATAATTTTAATGTGAATATTCATTCGTATAGTAGGAAGAAGGATGAAATAATAGTAACAATTTAAAACATTTATTTATGCAAAGAATTATATTTAAAACATTAATTTATACAAAGAATCTCGCACTGAATTTCATATTAACAAAATTTTATTTCTTCGTCTCTCTCGCTCTTAGGCGGGCTAACCATGCCCGAGTGGAAGGGACACGTGCCTCTCACTCGCTCTCATTGTGAGCGCATAACGTGAGCAAACCAATTTATAAGACGTTGTCACGTCAAAACGTAACTATACAAGCTTACTGTAATGAAAACACCGAACGTTACTAATAGATGAAATGAATAATCACACATAGATGAAGGAGGTCTGTTGTCTGGCCCTTGGGTCCTTGTTTCTCTCTTGAAATTTTTTAAACAATTATTTAATGTTGTCGATTATTGAATACAGTACTCTTTTTTTTTTCTTTATATCTGGCGTATTTATTTGATCTAATCAGTCATGAAGGTTAAATTTCAGTTTTTAGTATTTCGTCAAAAACAGTATCAGTATCAAAATAATCAATCAAACAATTCGTTTTGGAAAGTATAAACGCAGTACACCTACATTTAGTAGACTTTTATAATTCTAACTATTATCCTACAGATAATGGAACTTAACATACTCGTATAAACAGAGAATAAAGCTTTTAAATATACAGTGAAAACTAGTACTGCAAATGATTGAGATAAATATTTCACTTGAATGATTCGGTAGCGATGGTTCGTTAGTTCTACAGCAGTGTGGAGTGGCGCAGCGCATCCGGCTGGCGGAAAAACTGACTATGGCAAATACAAATCGTGCTTCTTCAGCGCTGCCGTCACCTGCAAAGTTTTTTTAGTTGTACACTTATTTAGTGCCTGAGTGTCAATGTTGTTACGTAAAACAGACAAATACATACTCTTTAGTAACTTAGTTTTGCACAGACATGTTTAAACGGAACGTATTCCTACATAATACGCTACGAATCATTTTAGATTTATTTCTTTTAGCAACTGACATCCGCTACTTTTTAAAGTACAAATTATTTGTGAATAAAGAAAAATTGGATGCATGTAATGCTTGCCGATAGATGGCGTTGGTCGTAAGACAAATGTGATTGAGTAATTGGGATGATCGAAAGATCCGTAGGATAGCTTAGTGGTTTAGAGCGATTCCCGCTCCTACTAAAAATCTCTTTTTTTTATTTACAAATAATTTATGCTACGAATGGTTCACTTTTAGCACTAATTAAAAGAAGGATTTTATAAAGTTTACACCGCGTAAACTTTTTAGACAATGCAGCAGATTTTGACTGCCAAGTAAGCATTTGGTAACTATAGGTACTAAATACAAGTTTAATTTGTTCTAAAGTTTCTTATAAAAAAGTAACCACAGGTATAAAACATCTTCAGTGATACTGAATATTATAAAGTTTCATTGTTTTAAGTGTATTGATCGTCCTACACTATGTAACCAATGACAATACTACCACAATCGACATTGTATCTTCCAATGCATAAATATACTTTTTTTTTAACAACACATAGCATCGCGCCTGTATTCCCCGAAGGGGTAGGCTGAGGTGTATTACACACCCACGACTCGCCAGCTATGTTTAAGTCCCACGTAATAGGGGGCGAGCCTATGGACGTCTACCGGGCACATTTCCAAACTCCGGGCTGCTACTAAGAATTTTTCTTTTTAGGAAAAAGCTCAATAATATTGTCCGATCCGGGGATCGAACCCGAGACCTCATGATTAGCAGTCGCATACACTACCGCTACACCACCGAGGCAGTTTTTTTTTACAACTCTTTTTTTTTTACGATAGGCCTCGGGTGTCCTCGAAGTATGAGAGGTAAACAAGTACTCAAATAATATTTAAATGTAAAAAAATCTTTATAAATTAGACATTATTCTTACATTTCTTGCCTTTATTACTGCTCTCAAATTTGGCCAGTTACATCTATTATAACTAATGATTCAATCTTCATTTTCTGTTTCTCAGTTTAAGTGCTCATTTGATACCTGAATAGTGACCTTTTATAAAAGAGAACAATTGTGTTTCGTTGAAATTATGTGATGAATTGATAATGGTGTTTTTCGACAGTTACATAAGCTATATTCATATTTTAATGACGAAATCCTTGTTTTGCAAACTTACGTTCAGGAGATAGTAGGCGCCTTTTTGTTGTTTGTTTATGTGTGCCGGTTATTGTTTATCATCAGGTTGTCCACAGAATAGGAATTTTATTAATTTAATGAGATTATTTATATTTTTTGTTTAAAAAATACTTTAATATTAAGATTTTGATGCATTTAATCATTTGCTTAAGTAATATGTTCGTTCTTTCCAAATTAAATATTTATACAATATGATTGGAAAACAAATAAATCGCGTGCGTGAGATTTCATTACGGGTTTCTAAATGGAAAAACTGTGTACGGATTGTGTCATCGCATATTCATGGGGCATTTTCGTGAATCGACCTCTCAAGATTTGCTCACTGACTAAGTAAACAACGTCTAATGGAGGGGTTTCAGGAGGTTACGTGACGTTTATAAACATTCAATCCTTTGTTATTTATGTATTAATTTATTACTTACCTGCGACAAGCCGGTGCTCGTAAAATGGCCTTCCACGTTTACGATAGCTATATTTCGTACCGAACATGCGTCGTTATAGCACTTTGGGGAAAACCACATAAAGTTATGTTTATATTCTTTAAAAAAAACTTCATACAAAATCAAAGTACGTAGAAATTATGATCTCTAGATTTTTTATATTAGAATGGTCTAAACTGTATTATACATTTTCGATCTACTATGAGTAAGTACACCTGAACCTGAATAAGGATACAATTTAATTGAATTTGGAGACAGTTCTATTATTCCAGGACTGTATAATTGTTTCTGCACTATGGAATAATCCTTGAATAGCGGGGACTTTACAAACATATTATAATTTAACAGACACATACACAACAAGACTCAGAACAACCATTTATGGATCATTGTGAAACCCCCAAATCTTGGGCGACAGGTCGGTATCTCAACCACACCATCATCCATGTATCTACGATACAATTCACAAGTTACTTAGCTTTCACTTCTATCGGAGCGTTCAGTGACGATGACGTGAGTTCCATGATTTTTGATCACCCAAAAGTGCTCAACGCGCCTAAAGAAGTTTTCACTTCAAAAAATGTGTTTGGATTTTAATTTATGTTTATTTATATATTAAGAATAAGTTTAATAATTTTCGATAGCACTTTACATTGTACTAGCCTTTGCCCGCGGTTTCACCGCAGCAAAAAGCTAGTTTTTAGCTTATATCTCAGGTGCCTGATATGGTAGTGGGATAAAATGTATATCAGTTTTTAAGTCTAATCAAGCGCTCTCATATAAAAAAGTTGCATAAAAATCTATTCAGTGGTTTCTGCGTGATGCGCGAACAAACGAAACAAACAAACAGACAAACAAACACAAACATTCTAAAAAAAATGTTTTGTATTTAGACACGCATATATAGCCTCTTATAGTCATCTTTTCCCAAATATCTTAAATGTACAGCTCTGTTACAGCTTTATAATAGTACTAGCCTAGCCTTTGCCAGCGGCTTCCCGCAGCCAAAAGCTAGTCTTTCGGTTATATCTCAGGTTCCGGATATAGTAGCGAGATAAAATGTCTAACAGTTTTTAAGTCAAATCAAGGTCTTTCAAATAAAAAAAGTTGCATCAAAATCCATCTAGTAGCTCTTTTAAATAAATTCTAAAAACAATCTAGTTTAAATTATTTTCTAGTTTTTCGGTTATATCTCAGGTTTTCGGTGCTCAGGTAGCGGGATAAAATGTAAACCGGTTTTTAAGTCTAATCAAGGCCTTTCAAATAAAATAAGTTGCATAAAAATCCGTTCAGTAGTTTTTGTGACAAAAACAGACAAAAATTCTAAAAAAAATTGTTTCTTGTTTAGACATGCCTATATAGCCTATCACAGTCATTTATTCTCAAATATCTTAAATGTACAGACACAGCTATTTTACAGCTTTATAATAGTACAGATAGATTTTTTATATATATTCATGGACATTTCACACAACGTCCTCGGTCCCAAACTAAGCTTAACGCTTGTGCTATGGGTACCAGATTACGGATATAATATTAATACATATATTTTTGAAGTTATACTTCTTTTGGCGCGATAGAGAAAAATTATGAGAGTGAATTTTTACGATGCGCGCGCACACCGACTCCTAAATTCTACATCGTGAAGTTAGTTCTAGGTGGCATGCATGAAAATTGATAACTATGTTCAAGTTGTATATTCTAGTATTTTTATATTTAGAACACGTGTTTCGTAAGAGTACAATTAAACAGTGTGAATAAATAAATATTATTTTGGTGTTTTTATTAAATCAATTTCATATACGACGGTGATACTAATAATTTATTATTTATTAGTATATCTATATATATTGAATATTAGTGATAAAACTGATTTGAATAAACTGTTTTGAGTGCATTTATAGATTTGAGGTTAATTGTCGGTATGTATAATTTATTTACATCGTTAATTAAAAATTATTACATTATTATATAAAAATATTTTTTTTTTTTCGTTATGTTTTATTTCTGTTATATTAACAAATTTTATGAATAAATAAAAAAAAATATAAATTTTCTACACTTGTTTATATTAACCTTAAATGCTGAATGTTTATTTTATCTTTGATCTTAACTATTTGTTAAAATTTGATTTATTGATATTTCAATTATTTTTTTAATGTCGATTTAAATCTATTAATTAATAATGACTCTTCAGTTTCAACAACACGGCATGGCACTACTATTGATGGTGTATTCACAAGATACTTATCTACAGTTTCAACGAGACCATTTATATCATATTTTAGCTACCACAAACCTCTTGTTACTCACGTGCCTATTCAGTCACTACGAGAAGAATCTACGAATGTAAAATAGTTTATTTGAAATATTTATTAATATATTTGATTCATTGCCTTAATGATAAATGATTTTATATTTTTATTGTGTTGTCATATTTTTACGTTAATAAAACCTTTTTTATTTAAATAACATATTTTTGATTAATTTTAATATTTATCGTTAATCACTACTGCATTTTAGTTATTTTTTTTCCATACGCCAAAGAAGTATAACTTGTAACGCGTGTACGTAAGTACACACATTTTAATTATTTTTTTTTGTAAATACATACATTATAATAGATAGAAAACATTTAGACGCAGTACAAATATCTGTGTTCATCAACATTACAAACACAAATAATTGTCCTGAGTGGGAATCGAACCCATGACTTCGTGCACGGAAGTCGGTTACAATACCGACTACGCCACGAAGCTCGTCAAAAAGAAGCCCGTCGTAGATTTGAATACTGGGGTATTCAATTATCATATAATTTAAGAAAAATGCCTCCATTAATTTCATCCGACCTTGAGGTCATATAGAACAGAATGCACACGCATTCAACTACAAAATATTGCACAAATATTTATCTTATATGCGAAAAATGGTCATTATTTTGGTCATTAACACTTCTTTACAAAACCAAAAATAATTCAAAAACAATAATCTCATATCTCGACGATACAATTCATAGTTTTCACTTCTATTGGCAGTCCCCAAATACTGTCCCGTATGTATTTTTTTAAGTTAGGCTGTTATTACAAAAACTATTTTAATGTATTTTTATTAGGTTTGAATAAGTTGTTCCACTACATTAAATAAATAAATAAATATTCACGGTACAATACATATACCTATTACGTTTCTTCGTAAATACATACATATTATAGATAGAAAACACCCAGACGCAGTACAAATATCTGTGTTTATCACACAAATAATTGTCCTGAGTGGGAATCGAACCCACGACCTCGTGCACAGAAGTCGTTTACACTACCAACTACGTAACGAGGCCCGTCGAATATTATCCCTATAGTAGGTATCTGAGATACTATAGCCAAGAAATACACACACGGACACGGATATTTTTCACACGACGTCCTCTGGTCCCAAACTAAGCTTAACGCTTGTGCTATGGATACCATATTACGGATATAATACATATACTACTTTTTTTTGTAAATACATACATACGAGTATGATAGATAGAAAACACCTAGATGCAGTACAAAATATCTGTGTTCATCACACAAATAATTGTCCTGAGTGGGAATCGAACCCACGACCTCGTGCACGGAAGTCGGTTACACTACCGAATACGCCACGAGGCCCGTCAAAAATACTATTTGGGAACTCAAAGACGCACTTACCAACATTGATCACCTCTATTACATACCATATTGCTGCAGCCTGGTGAACAAGTAGTGTAGATGCTGCTGATTGGTCTGGGGATCCAGAAAGAGCATACTAGGAAATCACCAATGTACCTTTTGAAAAAGTCGACTCTTAGAAGCATTTCGTCCACTAATTGTTATAACGTTTGTCCCGCATTTCGAAGAAACGTCATGAATTGGAACTCGAAAAGACCAAACGGTGTGGTTATCTGCGTAGATTGGTATCGGATTGAAACTTTTCGTGAGTTCTATAGTGGAAAACATTCTGCATTCTGCAAATCGTGAATCTGCACAATTGGATATTGATCAGCTTGGTGCGCGCGTTCAAAATACGGTAATCGCCGCACGGACGATTTGTTGTCTTTCAGCGGTGAAGATCATGGAGACTCTCATGATCGACAAGTGCAATAGCGTCAAAATAACCTGTCGCAATTTTCAATTTGTCCGGTGCTGATTGTGGCCCTGGTGTAGTGCCAATGTGGTGTACCGTGATTTGTTTTACTGTATAATGTGTACCAGATGGATTCACCATGTCAGCATATTGTGATAGTGTGTTATGATGCACTGAGTTATCTATAACAATTTTCACCTTTACCAATTTTCCTCAGGAAATAGTGCAGGCATATCCACGGCAAAAAGTGCTGGCGGCAATCAGCCGTTGACCTCGAATGTCTACAGTAACATTGTACCTAGATAAAAAATTAACACCAATAATCACCTTAGTGACCTCCGCGAATATAAATAGCCAAGCAAAGTCGTGGCACAAGCCTAGGGTTACAACTAAGTGTATAAAGCCGTACGTGTAAATTGTCAACCCCTTTAACACACAACTCGAAATTACTTTTCTGGCGTGGTCCATTTAAAGCAGAATGGGCAAACAACTAAAGATCACTGCCGGTATCAATTAAAAATTGTAATTTTGTATGCTTGCTCGTTATTTATAATTAAGCGACCCGTGCCTGGACAGTCGTCAGCTGCTATTACCGACTGCCCACGGTGTTTACCGAATGGTCACATGGTTTTATGCACCTACAGGCGTTGCTTCCGAACGTGTGATGGTGCCAGAATAATGTGTAATTTTCATGCTCCGACGCCAACGACCTTGGGTAAGCTCTGGATATAGCGTGCTGTGTTGGGCCAGGAATTTTTGCGAGAATGTTTGCGTTATGACGGACGGGTTTGCTCTTTAACCAGCGCCAGCCACTCTTCTTGAGCTCAGCGATCTCGTTGGTGATAGCGCTGTTGTGAAACGTCAATGTCGCCGCTACGTTGCACGATATTATGATATCGTTGAAGGTGTCTGTCAGCTGGCTCATTAAAGTTGGTTGGAAAGGCTGGCCCAGCCAGGTCGTGAAGGTGCCGCAGAAACTGCGATGGCTTCGAATCTCCTCGTGTATCAGCAACTACTTCTCGTGGGATGCTGAGAGCCGGCGTATCAACTCCGTCTTGATCTTGAGGTACCGATGAAGGTCAAGGGGATTACAGTTATATCCTTCATTTCCTTCGCGTGTATCATATCCAGGCTGGTGATGACCTGTGTGAATTCTCCTGTATCACCCTATATCTCCTCCTATAATCTGTTGTTGGTACGTCATCAACTTTAATTGGGGATGGGCGTCTTTACCGGCCGCATAGTAATTTTACTTTGCGGACCGAGCGAAGGTATAAGTTGAGTCGCTGCTACTATCACAAATCACTTCACGTCAGGGTCACCAGCTTATTTATGGATTTTGGTTCATCCATCATCCGTCCATCAGCCTTTTAACGTCCACTGCTGGACATAGGCCTCCCCAAGAATGGAGGATAGTGCCGTAATCGCCTCGCTTGGCAGGCGGATTGGCGATCGCAGTGAATGTTGTTAATACTAGAAGGAGTGCTGCTGCCCACTCCCCCGGTATCCCTCAGTCGGCTCTTACGACTTCCATGGATGGAGACGGAATTTTGGTTGCTGGCGTGTAATTCCACAAGGGTAGGGTTGTTTATTCCACCACCGAAGGAATGTGACATAGTTCCAGTGGCCCGCCAATAAAGGCGGAGAGACGGCACATGGCGGGTTTCTTTAGTGGGTGAAGGCCCCACACTACCCTGTTCGTTGCCCCGAACGACGGGGTGTGCGCTTAGGAACATTTTTTCCCGTCTTAACAAAAAAAAATAAAAATAAAGAGGGTTGTTTATTCCGACGGGCGGAGCACACGTCCCCGGTCATGGCACCGCCAGGTAGCGACCGGGAGCCCGACCTCAGTGTGCATGTGTCGGAAATAGGGGTGGCTGCTTCGCGGATTCGTTCCAAGACACCGCCCCCGGCCCAGATGGGATACCCACCTGGGTGCTGGCCCAGACTTTGGACCACCTGGAGCCTCACCTCAGGGGACTGTTCGACGCATGCCTGGCGTCTGGACGGTTCCCTGACTGCTGCAAGGAGGGGAGGCTGGTATTCCTGCCGAAACCGGCGCGAACGCCAGATTCGGTCAGCGCCTTCAGGTCCATCGTGCTGCTGGACGAAGCGGGTAGCGGCGGGCGAGCGGGGAGTGCTAACGGCGATGTCAAGCGACATCGCCAACGCATTCAATGGTCTACCATTCAGCTGCATCAGGGAGGCGCTCCGTTATCACGGGGTGCCTGCATACCTGAGGCGGCTAGTGGCGGACTATCTTGAGGGCCGCAGCGTTCTCTATGAGAGCCGCATAGGGGACGTTGTGAGGAGACCCATGTCGTGCGGTGTCCCACAGGGTTCGGTTCTAGGGCCGCTCCTTTGGGACATCGGTTACGACTAGGTGCTACGCTGTTGGCTCTCCCCCGGGCTGGCAGTTATCTGCTATGCGGATGACACGCTAGGCCTGGTGCTGGACGGGCGGTGGCGCTTTCGCGAGCACTTCCGTCAACTGTCCCCGAGGGTCGTCGGTGCGGCGTCCGCCCTTGCACGTCTCATGCCAAATATGGGCGGACCGAATAATTCGTGCCGATTACTTTACGCAGGGGTGATCCGGTCGATGGCACTGTACGGCGCACTGAACAGGGTTCTTCTGTGGAGGCCACAGAGAGTCGTCGCGTCGCGGCCTGCGCGTTGGGCTGAGCAGCGCCGTGAAGTCGTCGCGCCAATAGGGGGGACCTGTCGCTACCGAGCGTCGTCAGAGCGATGCTTGGCGGCGACAGGAATTGGACCGCGGTCGCTGCCTTCTGCGAGGACGTCATCTCGCGGAAGAAAGCGGCGGAGAGGGCCAGGAAGGCTGAACCTTCCGCAGACCCGAACCGCCGCCAGTGACTGGGGTGGCGCAGGCGTATTTGCGCCTAATGCCGCCCTAGCTGAGGCTGCGGGTGGATGGACCGGCGAACCCGCAAGGCCTCCCACGAAGGTGCGACGTTCCGTGTGTGGATGCGTCACTCAGTTGAGGATACCCGAAAGGGTTAGCCGCCAGGGGACCACTGATGGAATGTAATATGGTTCCGGTGGCCCGCCAATTAAGGTGGAGAGACGGCACACGGCGAGTTTATTTAGTGGTTGAGGGCCCCAAACTACCCTGTTCGTTGCCCTAACGACGGGGTGTGCGGTTAGGGACATTTTTCCCACCTTAATAAAAAAAAGGGTTGTTTATTCCAATTAAACCACTATTTTACCGACTAAAGTTTATTGTAAGGCATGGTTTTAATCCCTACTTGTGGTTATAATTTTCTATCTTACCTACTTAAAACGTATATTAAAATAACAACAAACATATTTTTTTATTTTAAGAAAATTGGGTTGATTTTAATGAATTAAAAAGCAATTTAATAAATTGTACTGGACAAGTGGACTGGACAGTAATCTGCACGAGAAAATAATTGAAAAGAGGACGCGAACTCTGAGGCAGTGGGGAGGGGGTGGTTTCGTGCCAGGAAGCGGCTTTAATTACTATGATTTATTCTTGTTACTGTTTATTTGTACACCATTTATTCTTGTTAATAAAATTTCAAAACTGAAACAGAGCATAATATTTAATTGGTTTCTTTTTATTTGTAAGAAATTAATAAAATGGTAGCTCGTGGAACTGGTGGATAAATACTCATACACAATAACCTTGCCTAGTAAATTATACAAGTATCTATATAAAAAAATTGAATTGTCTGTTTGTAATGTCTAAGTAAATAACCGTTTATTTAATAGATATGAAAGTATATACGGTATTTATAACAATGAAAAATCATTTTTTTGACTGTCTGGTTGTTTGTTCCAGCTAATTTACGAAACGATTAGACCGATTTGGACGGCTATTAACTAGGAGACAGTGATGTCATGTGGAATAATTTAGGTTAATTTTTTTATCAAAATTAATAGACTACCATGCCAAAAATGCTAAACAAAATTCTAAGCACCGAGTCACGGGTAGTAGCTATAAATCTTTATAAAAATCAAGATAAAATTACTAAGAAACTGACAAAAATGTTGTGCAAATAATATCCCAGAGTACGCGTGTTTAAGTACCAGTATATCCACATGAGTAATCCAGAAGATTTTGTAGACTGACATCCGTAAACATATATTCGCATATCATAATTCGCCATCTCATCAACGTCATGTTTACATTTATTCAAATGTATTAGAATCTGTACAGCAAATATAATATGTATATCATGTATATATCGTACATACATTTACATTATACCTATTGACTTGGATATTTATTTGGAGACGGCAAATAAGAAAATTATATTAGATTGCGTGTTTCTTCAAAAATGTATAATATTTTTTATAAAATTGTGTCTATGTAGTTCAAACTGTTTAATGACCTGACTGACTTAGAATAATTATTATTGTTTTCTATCAATAATCGCGATTTTCTTTTTAAAAGTGATTATATCAAGCTAGCTTAATTTCATGAGTTTTTAGTGAATACTACTATAATGGTAGTTTAATAACATTTTGGCACTAATAAAAGTGTTTGAATTCAGAGAATACAATCGTATTATCATTATTTCTTATCAACACTTTACATATTTAAATGTATCTAAATATAAAAATACTATTTATATACCTAAATAATTTTATTTATTAAAAACACATTAATTATAATGAAATTTACATAATGTTATAAACAAATTAGTATAAACAAGTAAAGATAATAAATACTAAGAAATAACTAAAAATGTTGAGATTGGAACAGTTTTATTAGTTACCCGCGTGGGATTGTGGCTAAGATGCTGGCTGCGTTACCTCGCTGAATCGCTATTCCAATTCGTTGAGCGAGCGAGGAACATGCCAGTTCTCCTGTCACCTGAAGACGAGACCAGCCTAGGACTTATTTTATTAATAAATTTTTTTAAGGATGTACTTCACGGACCAAACGTTTCCACTGCAAGCGGCTCAAACACATAGCTATTTGAGATGGCCACGTATTTGCGCCGCTTCGCAGTGGCTGCGCGTTCTGCCGCAGCTCCCACTGCAGACGCTGACTCGTTGATATGTGAGGGCGCAAGGGTGTCAACACAAGTGGCATCCCAAATAAGTGCGCGCCCTCGCTCCCAAGGGATTTTGGTACGAAAAGGCAGTATTTTAATATTGTAAATGCAATGTGTGAATTTAGTTTACCCAATCTGTGACAATTATCAGAAAAAAGGTTGAGTTTATTTTCTAAAAAAGGTTCTATACCTTCATGTAGTAATGGGGCACCTAGGAGGCAAAGTGATTCAGGTTTTAGAATTTTGATATTAGGAGCAACTTGGTTAAAGCGATAAAGTGTATTATCGATTTCAGACGGACAAAGAGTGTCTGAAATGAAAACTTCACATTTCGAAAAATTTAATTCTAAGCCTTTGAATTAAAATTCATGGCTTATCGTAATAAGGTCGGAAATTACTGTATCGACATCGCCACCCAGAGTGCCGTCATCGAGATACCACACATTCAATTTTGAATTTAGAGATGAGATGGAGTGAATAACTAGACTAAAGAGGGCTGGTTCAAGAGGATATATTATGATTATATTATGATTACTATTTATATTATGATTTATAAGTCACATTTCTTTCTTTCATCCATTTTCGGTACCGGCGTCAGTAATAGTATAAAATATTACTTACATAATGCAACCAAGCAGTACATTTATTCAACCCATAAATTTTCATGAAGGCACTCGTTAAACTTTTATCGGAATCAAAGTGAAGCAGCGCATCTTGCATTCAAAAGTCAGCTTACATCCAGCTTTTGGTTGTGCTAAGGTAGCGAAAGTACGAAGATGATGTACTCGTAGATGTGTAACTTAGTACAAAGGTATTAATAGATAAAATGTCACAATACTAGCTACTTTATTTTAGAATAACTACGAGCCGGCGTGAGATGTTATGAGTACTTTGAACGGCGGCAGCTTGTCATGGTATACTTGTCATTTATACAACTCATCGAAGATTACAAAAAAATTATGATTTTCAATTTTATTTAAATAGAGAGGTTGTCGTAAAGACCCTTTTAGATGTTCTAATACTACTTATAAACATATATGCTACCAAAAACATGCAAAGATTAAATTAATAAAATATGTTTACTTATGTTACGTAAATTATAGTAACCTAACAAAGTATTTTTTATGGACTCTGAGTAAATTTGCCATTGTATTCGCGAATATTCGTATTTTATTCAATATTCAGATTCGCACTCGCAATATTTTATGCTATTATTATGTAAATGTTCGTTTTTGGCAAAGCGAAGTGAAACAATTTTTTAAGAAAAGTTACATTGTTATAAATTTTAATTAGACTCACCATACTTTAATTTTAGTTACTACTTACTTGAAAATACGGTCTAAATTAAAAAAATAAACGTTTTACTTTCACCAGGAGGTATTGAAAACCCCACGAAGACACAGGCTTATTATATTCACTGCAAAAAGAACCCATTTGTCGAGGCGCTTCGGTTCCAAGGAGAAACTCCCGGTCTCTGAGAGTATTTTGATCCTCGACATCCACATCTCAAGCATAATCCATTTCAGGAGTAATTTCAAAATGCGAATTGGGCGTCCTGCACGGAGATAAGCGTTACATCAAACCGAGGCAATGAACATATGCTATGTGAAGTTGTCTTCTGTATGCTTTAACGTCTCTTTTGTGGGTAGTAATCTAAGAAACAGCATGCTGTGATTTCAATGTCACCATCCTAGTTTAAACGAGACTTCTTGTTTTTTTTTTATTGCATGTAGTGGCAGACGATCCACGGTCCATCCATCCATCAGCCTTTTAAAGTCCACTGCTGGACATAGGCCTCCCCAAGAATGGGGGATAGTGCCATAATCGCCACGCTTGGCAGGCGGGTTGGCGATCGCAGTGGATGTTGTTAATACTCGAAGGAGTGCTGCTGCCCACTCCTCCGGTATTCCCTAAGTCGGCTCTTACGACTCCCATGGGTGGAGAGGGGTGGGACAATTCTAAAGCCGGCCCCACACGGCAAAGGTTGCTCCATCAGTAGGGGACAGGGGGGTAAGACAGGGACCGTAAGGTTTGAAGCCGAATAAAAAACAAAATATACATTACAGAAATTAGAAACTTTACTTATTAAATTAATCAGTCTTTCCTCTGTTACACTACACTAAAAGAAACAACAAAACCTATATATTTTTTGTAACATAAAATAAAACTTAAAAAAAGTACTTTGCCCCATCATGCCCCATACTTGGGGTAAAACGGGGTATCCCTATGGGCAAGATGGGGTACAGCAGTCTCAAACATTTTAATCATCATTATCTTCACAAAAAGGACAAGTATGAATTGCATCTTCATCGTCATCATCAACACCTGCGCAGCCGCAATGTGCCCACCTCCCGCATTGTTGACAGGTTATCCATCCTTCACTAGATTCAGAGTATAAACCCTGGCAATAAAGACATTCAGTGTCTTCTGTCTCACTATCTGTTTCTATATTCTGTTTCTTTGGTTTTTGTGTAGCTTTTGTCTTTTTTCTTTTTTTACAGTCTTTTTTGGTCTTCTTTGCGGTTGCCATCCTGTCATTTAATTTTTCTTGTAATTCGTTCTTGAAGGGAGATGAAGTTATTACGGCGGTTTTTCCTCTTTTGCGTACTTGTCTTTTTCTTTCTTGATTAATTCGTGGAATCGGCATCAAAAGTCTGGGACTAACGAGATGAAACGAAGTGCTTGGTCCTGGCTGTTCCAAGGGCTGAAGTGGCGTAACAGGTGGCTGGTTATTAATGGTGTTAAGAGAAGAATCAGAAGATTCTAGTGGCTTTGGAACACATGGCGGCGCACTTACTAGTGAGATTGATGGTGTCGGCTCTAAATCTATTTCTGTAGCCTCAGCAGCAACAAAATCAACGTCTGTAAATATTTGACTATTGTATGGCCAAATTCCAGTTGCTTTGAAAGCATTTAAGGCTGTGGACATAGTTGCTGAACGTATAAATGCTTCGCCGAAAAGCTCAGCTATCTGAAATTGGGTGACAACTTGACCAGGATGCGATCTTAACCACGCAGTAACAGCTTGATCATAATAAGTGCTTAGAGGCCTCATAAATCCCACATCCCCAGGTTGCAATTTGTGGGTCGTATGTGGTGGAAAACATATGATTACTACGCCATGATCGCGTGCTTCGTCGATTAATTTGATGTTCTGAGTGTGAGTAACATGGCCGTCTAATAACAATAACACACGATTGTCTTTCGATGCCTTTGTGAACTCTATGAACTTCTTAAACCAACTGTAAAAAATCTCTGTTGTTATCCAACCGGAATCTGAGCACTCAGCCCAAGCATTTGGAGGAGCTTCATAGAGCAGTTCACGTTTCATACGTTTCCTAGGGAAAATGAACATTGGAGGCAAGTAGTTACCTGCCGCGTTGAAACAAACTTCCACGGTAATAGTTGTTCCTCGCTCAGCTGATGTTAACGCACCTACTTGTTTTTTTCCGACTGTAGCAATTATTTTAGATCTCGATTTGGGTACAACAGATACTCCAGTCTCATCACAATTATAAATTTTATCTGGAGTAAATTTATATTCGTCCAACGTTTTTCCTAAGAGATCAAAAAACTTTCCCACTGACACTCTATTAAATCCAGAAGCTCGAGCAGCGGAAGTGTTTTCAGGTTTCCTAAGACTTAAGTCTGAATGACGTTTAAGAAATCCCTTTACCCAATCTTTACCTGTTTGTGCCTTGACTTCGCTAAACTTATGTTGCTTATTATTGGCCACTGCCAATTGATACGCCAGTTTCTGCAGTTCCGAGGTAGTCAAGCCGAATAAACGAGATTCCATAACTTTTAGGTAATCAACAAGCTCCTGTTCCTCTTCTTGTGTAAAGACAGTTGATATTGGACCCAATGGTACTTTGATGTTGCAAACGCGATTGTCATTTTGTCTCGCTAACTTGACTTTGCGTTCCAAAGTAGTTTGAGGTACACCATAACATTTACTGGCTAATTTGTAACCCTTTTTCTTTTGCAACACATCTTCAACAGCGTTTCTCATGGCCGCTTCATCCCATTCTCCCCTGTTGGTCTTTTTCTTGTAGTTACGAACCATTCTCTGTAAATAAATTCATTGCAATTAGTATAGATAAAATATAATAAACTACTTTTATATACACTAGATAGTGGGGTAAAATGGGGTACCCTGTACCCCATTTTGCCCCATCGGGACTTCGTAAGTTTAAAAAAAAATGGAGGTTATAAATTGACAAGCAATCGTGTAAATATTTATTTTAAAATTAAGTTAATAGTACATGGTTTGCGATGAAACTTCGTTGTCTACATCAAAACCTATGTATTTATGTTAATCACACTCGAAACACACTCTAAAAATTAAATTAAATAATCAAAAAATCGTTTTTTACTCACCGTATCGTCATGTGCCCCGCTCAGGATTTCACCATCGGCGCACTGAAGAGTTTTAAGTTTAAACTACAAGATGGCATTAGTAGTTTCATAAGAATTCATTTAGTTTTCGAAATATTGTGGGTTCCCATCTTACCTCGCTACCCCGTCTTACCCCCCCTTCCCCTACAATTAAATTTTTATTGCGGTCTAGCTGCTACCCGCAACTAGGCTCTTGATTGACCTAAAAACTGGTATGCATTTTATCTCACTATTATATTGGGAACTTGAGATACAGCAAAAGAATGACAATTACTAAACTAATATAATTGTTATTAAATCAATGCGGAATGCATTATGATTGAAACTTATTTTATTACTAAAACATCTTACTACCACATGCAAAAGCTAGCTACTTCAATTCTAAATAGCAACCATTCTGGACAAAATAAGCTCCACACAAAAATAGCCCTCCTACAGGAACCGTACATTTTTTGGGGTTAAATAGTCTATGCCCTTCTCTGTACTTCAGACTTTTTATGCCAAATTTCGTGATGATCAGTTAAGTATACTACAAACCTAAAAACTCCCTTTCCCTTTTATGGTACCTATTACTGACAATGTTATAAATAAGAGTTAACATTAAACAACTTTATTGAGAACCTCTGAATAATAAAACACTTATTCACAATATTTATGTAAAAGTTTTCCCAATTAAATTCAGACTCTATTAACAGTTCACTGTCGAGAATGCTACATATTTATTGCATTACCGTAACCTAAAACTCCGGCGAGTTTTGCAGTATGAATTTCAGAAGAAGTATTCAAACGAATGTGTTAATTTTATTTCAAAATACTCGTAGCTACAATTCAATACAGTGAATAAGTTTTTTTTAAGAGGTCAGTGGAGATGTGTCATCATAATAACATTTCGTCTATGTAATTTATAACCATTTCCACAAACAATGTCAAGATTTCAAACTACAGACTACGTCGGCGGAGTACATGGAACTGATAGTTGATGGAAACTAGTCATGCAACTACTTCACTAGTAATGCTAAGTGTTTTTCTATTGTCACTTAATATTTAAATATTGATTTAAATACGGGACCATCCTCACTCTTCGTATAATCGAATAACTCTCCCAATATAACATCAGTATTTGAACTGAACACAAACATATCAAACACATTCACTACCCCCAGGTCGATTACTGATCCATTACACACCCCTGAACACAGAGTTGCATGCTTAAACGACCAAAGAGGAAGTTGGAGGAGACCAGACCATAGTCCATATTTTATGTAAATTGAAAATGGATAAAATATTTGAATGCTGATGCGATACGAATTTAGAATAATTTTATCGGAACATTAGATAAGATAAATCTGAATAGTTAGAGCAGATAAACAAGACTTATTGAGTACTACAATACCGAGCCGATATGAACGCGTTAGAAAGATGGAGAAATGCTGACTTCACTGCTAATAAAAAAGTTAGGTTGATTTATATTGGGTGCTGACAATAGTAGTATCATTCATCCAGCGTGTCATCGTGGTCCCAAATTTTGCCGGATTTTATGTTACATTGCTTGTAATATATATATCACAACATACGTTAAGGTATTTAATAAAACAGGGAGTCTTTAAATTTATGTTATTCAACACTAGTTATTTGACAGATTTCATTGTAATAATTTTAGTTAATATATTCGTATATTATAAAATTAACGCATATTATTATGATGTGATAAAAAAGTATGCAGTGATAAGAGTAAAGTTGCTCAAACCATAGGCTAGCAGCCGGACTATGGTTTGGGTTCAATTTGGTGTTTTGCATTCTAACATATTTCGTATCTTTTACGTCTCAATTAATACACATTTTGTTAACCTGAACTTCCACCTGCTTTAAATTATGAAGAAAACAAAAATATTATGGACATAGACAAATTTATATGACACTCAGAGATTTCTTTCGACATAATATCGACGTTGATGACATCATACTAATAAGTTAATGATGACGTAATAATATGTTTATAATTAATTAAGTTACTAGTGAGTTAATTGTACGATACGTTCTAATGGTAGCATTTACGACGTATGTTTGTTGTTACTCTGTTATTACTAGAAGCTTCTAAACTCACACTTATTCGCAAAGACGTATTTTCTTGAACACCAACAAAGTAATAAACACCCTAACGACACTTGTTGTGTTCCCAATTACTGTAACAGACCTCTTACAAGTAACAAATGAACGAGGTCACCGCCATTGTGACGTCAACAAAAGTAAGCCCACCATACATCGATTCCCTCTTGATTATTTTCCTATGAGCAGTTCCATTTCAGACTTTTACGTGAATATACGTCTTTTGAGAGCGATAACTTAGTCATTTTATGCTCTCTCCTTCTTGGTTTGGTGTACTTATGTCGGGAAGTTCAATGTGTGAGTCCCCGTGGAGCGTCATAAACACGCAGATCCTTTTTCATCTTCCATTTGAATATGTTTTCTTATGCCATCTCGTATAAGTAAATTTACTTTGACCTATATTTCGCTTTCATTAAGTAAAAATATAAAGCGCACTTTGCATATTTTCAATAAAACTTTACAAGCTTATTAAATGCCTCAGTACTAAATAAAATGTAGATTGTAAGGTGAAAATAAAAAGTTAGTTGGGTCGCCGGGATACGGTTGAATGGGTCGCGCGTGGCATTTTATAGTTTTAATATAGTACCATCCGAGTTATGCCGGGGACACGCTTTTACTACAAATTCTTGTTTCCGCCTTGGTTTTATCGGAACATGTCATAGGATTTATAATACACGAATATTTGTGGGTAGTATGTCCTAGTTCTGCACTAGCCGCTTGAAGGATCCGTAGGATAACGCAACTATTGTTCGGCTGGTGCCGGATGCGTGACCAAAAAGTGACACCTATTTGTATACACCTGACCTCTAGTAATATTCTATTGAGGTTTCAATATCTCTATTCCTCGGTGGCACATTGGTTGTGTAGCCGTAATAATTTCAGAATTAAAAAACATAAAACAGGTAACTATGCAAATTACCCTCATGTCGAGTTAGTGCAAATAGACAGTTGCAGAAAGAATTCACGTAGGGTGTACAAACATTTATTTAAACTAAACATTTTATTTTCTGGCTTTCCGTGTTAATGTAGAAAAACTCAGGTACACGGCTTAGAAAGACGCAAGTTATTTCCGTTTTATATTTTCCTTGAACCTTTTAGAGAGATAATTTTGTAAAGTCTACTTCCCACGTCCCTCTTGTTCCGACCAGTTGACCTGCATTATTTTCTAAAACCTGAATGACAAAAATGTGAATTAATTCTGTACATATGTCTTTGTTTTCATTACAAATAGTTTGTATCCAGTAACGAAACATGTTTTTTAATAAAGTGTTTTTATTCTGGTGTTCTATGAAGGAGATATCTGCTAGTAAGTGATAATCCGTGCTATATTGGTACAGTAAAGATGCCTCAACAAAGATTAGTATTGGCTATAACCAAAAAATTAATTAGATGCTTTACATCTGCTTGAAATCAAGAAGGTGGCGGTACCTACCAGTTACAAACCTCTTCTAACAATGTGGTTGTGTCCTTTTCTTGCAGTGATATTACATAGGTACTTAGTTTCCTCGGTCGCCTCGTACATTTCCCTCGGGAGTGATTGAGGTGGGGACATATGCTTTGTTACATAATTATATATGCTTAGTACGTTGCCACACGGATAGAACACGGGGTTCTAAAAGCATCAAATATACCTGAGTTCATTGATGCTAGATACTTAACCGGTTATTATGAAATACCGACGTCATCACCGTATTTCAAATACTTATTTTTTCAACCCTATTTCTGTCCCACTATTGGGCACGGGTCTCCTATAATAGTGAGAGGGACAAGGCCATAGTCCACCACGCTGGCCCAATGCGAGTTGGTAGACTTCACAAGCCGTCAAGAAAAGATCCAGAATGAAGTTCCTGCTGGGGTGTTTTTCCACATCGTTACTTGTCCCTCTTTAAACGAGGTTTGATAAGAGCACTTTACTTACGGTAGGCGGCAGCTTGGATGTACCCTTGGTGTTGCCAAAGTCCATGAGCGGCGGTTACCACTTACCATCAGGTGGGCCGTTTGCTCGTCTGCCACTGTTGGCAATATTAATAATATCTTAATATGTACCTATTACCTAATGACAAGTGACAGATTTGAACATAGCATCACGCCTGTATTCCCCAGTGAGAGTAGGCAGAGGTGTATTACACACCCACGACTCGCCAGCTATGTTTAAGTCCCACGTAATAGGGGGCGAGCCTATTGACGTCTACCGGGCACATTTCCAAACTCCGGGCTGCTACTGAGAATTTTTCTTTTTAGGAAAAAGCTCAATAACATTGCCCGACCCGGAGATCTAACCCGAGACCTCATGATTAGCAGTCGCATACACTACCGCTACACCACCGAGGCAGTTAAAAGAATTAGATTTGACCTCTATTATATTCACCATAGTATTTAAAAATCTTTATAAACTGCAAAAATTTTTAAAGTACACATAAAAATGACTTATTAAAGACAGAAACTACAATAATTAAAAAAAAAGAGGACATTGATTGAAATTAGTAAATCCTTTAATACAAATTCATATTCTCGTCTAAGAGATTCTATTTCCAAACAATAAAGTTTAAAGAGGTAACATTGTTTCAAACGTAATACTATTAACAATAAATTTGTAGAGGGTAATTAATGTAAGTGGTAATTTAGACGGGACGAGAATAAATTGCGGTTTGGGCGACAGGAGTCTATAAAGTACGACGGTAGGTGACGGGACTTGAGTGCCCACCGAATACCGGTGTCCCACATTGAGTCTTTTTTACGACTCTCCGCTATCGGACCTCTCATCTATTCGAGACCTTAGATAGTGGATCACGCACGCATGAGCGGCTCTTACACAAAAACCTGACCTATTTTAGTATAGTGTCATAAAATGCAACTACCAATTGAGAATTGTGACTGCGTTGTATATAGGTCAAGTGGTTCATGTGCGAGTGCTATTAAATATTCATATGTAGACGGAGGAGTTTTGATAAAGGAACGGGGAAAATGAATAGTTTTTGACAAACTATGTTTTAATAAATAAAAATTATTCTTTTTGGAATAAATGATTAAAGATGGTGTTTAGAGACTTGAACTAATACTCAGAAATGAAAATATTATTTTTAGTAATAACCATTTAGTAATAAAAAGAGAACGGAAACTTGAAATAAAACCTTTGATAATAATATCTGACCAAGTGCTAAAATAAAGACTGCAAGACAGTGATATTAAGTTCGATCCCCAATCCAAGGCTGTGACTGCAAAACAACTAACAACTGAATTTTTGAAAATTTTAATATTATGTCTATTTTTAACAAAATATCACTAGTTGTTGAAGGAAAACCTCACTGGGCCAGCAATTATGGCCTGACTCCTTTCATTGCCTGCTTTCAGTGCCCAACCGTGGGCCAGTAATGGATCATGAAAAGAAAAATACAATAATATTTAATATGCCACTGTAACGATAGATTAGGAATACAAAAATATCACTACCCTATTATTTTTAGTGGGTGTCCGAAAAGCCATCTAAGGGAAATAAGCATTATTATCTAGTACTTTATAGAAAAGGAACATATCTTCGTAGAATAGGAATATAAACTAAAACAGGTTACATCTAGACTCAACACAGAATTCTCCGTATTATACTTTTCACAGTGATATATTATCTTTATAAAAGTTTTTTTGACATATTCTTGATCATACTCTCAGAACAAAGTATTTTACAAATCGACACAGTAAATGTTCGAATGCTTACAAAAACAGATTATGGACCAGCGACGAGAGTTGTTTCCAATTTGGACACAGCAAAGTTTTATGTCAGCAGCTATACGTGAGCTGAAAGGAGAGTAATGAGATTAAAAATAAATTATGTTTCGTGTACCGTAAAATGTTTTCAAAGAATAATGCCATGTAGGTTAAGTGATAAATATGAAATAGAAATATCGCCCTCGTTTGTAGGTATTCACAAAATTAAATAAAGTTAAATTGGGTTAAGCTTGTGACCTTGTTTTCATTGTTTTATCCATGCGGTATCTACCTTGCCAATTACTTCCTTGTGGTTGTTAAGGAAAGTCGCTAAGTAGGCCTCGTCAAGGACGTTTAATAAAAGTTTTACTCGAGACTCTAATCTTAAATAAACAAATATTTGAAACGCACAGTTTTGAATTTATATTAGCACTTAAGGAGTTGTGATATGAAAATTATATTAATGTAATCTTTGAAATAATCTTGATTTATTATTCTTTTGAATTGAACAAATACAAGAATAAAATTTTCCTTGTGGGGCCGGCTTTAGAATAGTCCCACCCCTCTCTAACCATGGGAGTCGTAAGAGCCGACTGAGGGAATACCGGGGGAGTGGGCAGCAGTACTCCTTCGAGTATTAACAACCTCCACTGCGATCGCCAACCCGCCTACCATGCGTGGCGATTACGGCACTATCCCCTATTCTTGGGGAGGCCTATGTCCAGCAGTGGACGTTAAAAGGCAGATGGATGGATGGATGGATGAAGAATAAAATTACGACATAAATTTAGTCTAATAAACTAGTGACAACAACGAATTTATAGGCATGTTAAATAAAAAGGTAAAATAATTAAAATTAAATAGTATAAAATTATATATGGGGGATCATAGTTCGGAGTGTGCTCGTCGTGATCCCTGCCAGCCTGTAATCCACAGGTTGCAATCCGGCTCATATTCGTACCGCAGTGCGGGTTAGGGCGTGCCCCAGAGGCGACGCGTACCGACCCGCCCCCGTCGGTACGAACAACGGCAGATGCGGCGATGGGGGCCGCCACTCATCACGCTTTGCCCAGTTTGGCGAGTCGAGGAGAGCAGAGTGTCGAGTAGGCATGTGGAATGTAAGAGGTGGTGTGGAAGATAAGTTACACGAGCTGGTAACCGTCATGTCGGACAGACAGCTTGATGTGATCTGTGTAACAGAGACCAAGCGAAAGGGTAGCGATGCCTGTGATCTTTCTGGTGGCGGATTAGCTCTGTGGTCTGGTGTACCGCAGAGCGATCGGGCCAGCATGGGAGTGGGGGTGTTGCTGTCCGCTCGCTTGGCCTCAGGTGTGAAAGACTACGGAATGTTTGATCCCAGACTTCTATGGGTCCGAATAAAACTAGGTGTCACCAGGGTCTTCATGGTCGCAGCTTATGCTCCCGTAGGCTCTTCAGTGGCATCGGATCTAGAGAAGTTCTGGGATAATGTTAGGGAGGTTTTGGATTTCGCAGAAGCTAGTGAACGCGTGATCGTATGCGGAGACTTGAATGGATGGGTTGGGACCAAGCGTCCAGACTTCGAGGATATGCTTGGTTCATTTGGTGATAAGATAGTGAATGATGCAGGTAGGCTCATTGCGGATGTATGTATGGAGAGAAACCTTATTGTGTCAAACACATTTTTTCAACATAAGGACATCCATATGTATACATGGAGAAGGAATGAACAAAGAAGTATGATATATTTAATTCTAGTAGACAGTCGCCTCCGAAGTAAAATTCTGGATACAAGAGCCTACAGGGGTCCCACTGTCGACACGGACCACTATCTCGTTATTGCGAGATTTAGTGGTCTGTTCAGAAAGTGGAGACACTGGCGAGAGCGTGTCCACTTCGGAGGGCTTAAAAGAATAAAGATTGAAAAGTTGCAAGAAGAGAGTGTAAGAGCAAAGTATGTAGAGGGTGTCCGTGAATGGCTGACAATGGCAAGTCAGCCGGGATCTGACATAGAAGAATGCTGGAGAGTATTGAAAGATAGTATGGTAGATACAGCGAAAGAAGTATGTGGATGCTCAAAGAAGCATAGGAAAGTGAAAGGTGATGCATAGTGGGATACGGAAGTAGCAGCTTCCGTAGACCAAAAGAAAAAAGCGTGGCTGGACTATGTATATTCTTTGAACCAGAGTGCAAGTATGAAAGAACAGAAGAAAGAAATATACCGGCAACGTAAGAATGACACCAAAGCCTTAGTGAAAGAGAAGCGTGATAGAGCAAATATGATTGCAGAACAAAGGCTGACCAAAAACTTCGAGAGTAACACCAAACTTTTCTGGAGGGAGGTGAAGAAATCTTGGAGTGGTTGGTCAGCTTTAAGAATGAATAAAATAAGGTCTAAAGGTGGAGACATTCTTACGCAAACACAAGATGTGTTAAGCCGATGGAGTGAATATTTTGGAGATATGTGTGTGGATGTTCAGGGTGATGCTGGTGCCACATGTGATCTAATAGATCAGCATTCGGTACCGGCATCCTCTGATGACATTAGTATGGATGAAGTTGAATGGGCGATTAGAAGTTTGAAAAATCGTAAGGCAGTGGATATGGTGTCTGCTGAGATGATCAAGCTTGGAGGCTCATGTGTCTGGAAATCCTTCCTGATGCTTCTCAATTTATGTTGGAGCTCAGGAATGGTTCCCAAGGACTGGAGAAGCGCAGTCATCGTGCCCTTGTTTAAAAACAAGGGTTCACTTTATGACTGTGCAAACTACAGAGCCATAAGCTTGACCAGTTTGGCAGCCAAAAGGTATGGTTAGATTGTTGAAAGGAGAATGAGGATGGTGTCTGATGAATTTTTGTGTGAGGCACAAGGAGGTTTCAGGTGTGGACGAGGATGCATGGATCAAGTGTTTTCTCTGCGCAACATTCTGGAGAAGCATCTGGCTGTAGGCTAGAGGGTTTTCTGCGGTTTTGTGGATTTGGAGAAAGCATTTCACACTGTTGTACGAAAGGAACTTTGGGACATTTTGCCAGAGTATGGTATTAGCGGTAGACTGCTACAAGCGGTGCAGTCCAACTACATGGACTGCAGAGCTTGTGTGCGGCTGGATGATGGAATGTCACCCTGGTTTGACGTCAATATCGGCGTTAAACAGGGCTGCGTTCTATCAGCCAGACTGTTTATCATATATCTGGATAAATGTCTACAAAGGTTGAATGAAATGAATGTGAGAGTTCAGATGGGCGACTCAGTGGTTAACTCGCTGCTATATGCAGACGATGTGGTCCTATTAGCGCAGTCTGCGACTGACTTGCAAACCCTAGAGACCGCCCCGGACCGGGAGGGAGACCGAGACTTACCTACCTAGACCAAATTGGTCATGTATTGAAGGAAGGTGGAGTCAGGATTCTCCAAACCGGCGAGCGTGTATGAAGAGAGTTATGAATGTTGAGGAAGCGAGAGATGTATGCAAGAATAGAGCCTCTTGGCACTCTGTTCTCTCTGCCTACCCCGCAAGGGAAATGGCGTGATGATAAGTTAGTTAGTTAGTTATAAAATTAAGACGGTGTTCCCATCTTTTTGTTTTTGCACTTATTTTTGAACCACTCAACGGATGTCGTAACGGTTTCCATTGTTTATTTAGATATTAAGGAGTCCAGTTAAGGGTTAAAAAGAAGAGGTTTAAGATATTGTGTAGGATTTAAACTTGTGTCTCCTGTAAAACCGTTCCAGATGCTTTGCCAATTCAGCCGTTGTGACGTCTGCTTGGGACTATGAATTTCAATAACGGTTTGGAATAATTGAAGATAAATTCATAATTAAGTCTACCTGGTCGGAATATTATTTCCGTGTAGTGACGGACTAATGATACAAGTGTCACCACCCCATTATTTCTCACGGGTGTCGTATGAGGTGACTAAGGGAAGTAAGCGATTATCATCTATTGCATAACTGGTGGTAGGGCTGGGTACCAAGTGGGAGTAGTCAATTGGCATCGGGCCTGAGCGGGTCGGTATCACCATCTCCCGTGTGACCGGCCATGAAACACATACTTGCGTTTTGGCTGTAGCAGGAGATAGCCGTTTATTCTTTCATTTAATATCGGTGAAATGAAATGGTGAGCAGTGGCTTGATAATACTCTCGGCATAGTTGAGTCCATTAGCGACGGTTACCATTTACCATCAGATGGGCCATGGCTCGTCTGCCACTATATACAATAAAAAAAAAATATATGCAAATATATCCGATAGATGGCGCAGGTGTCACCCGATATTTTCACATCTTCACACTTTCTGGCAAATGACCGAGTACGTCAAGTTCTAAAAATATACATAAAAATATTAAAATGACACACAAATATACTTAATAGAACGTTACAATCTCGTTAGTTGTGTAGTATCAGATATTATTTTCCAATTTTCAGTAAAACAAATCCCCGAGAAGCATTCCTAAAAAATCGTTTAAAATATTTGTATTATGTATCACACGGGTGCAGACCCGTGTTTTTAGATGTTTTTTTCTGTTTGTTCGTTCACGCATCAAGCAAAAACTACTGAACGGAATTTTATGCAACTTTTTTATTTGATAGTTCTTGATTAGAATTCAAACTAGAATATATTTTATCTCGCTAAAAACTAGCATTTGGCTGCGACAGAGCTAGGGGCAAAGGCTAGTTACAATTTAAACTTAAGAAGTTTTCCTATGTTTTAACAAAAACAAAAATAATAATTTAGCGGTTGATGTTGCAACGTACGTGTTACGTATCCGGACTTTTGAAAATTTAAGATTTTGTCATAGATTGCATCACAAGATTATATATATACACATATATATATATATATATATATATATATATATATATATATTATATATATCATAGGATCATGCTCTACGCTAACGAAAAGACGTATCACTATTAATCATTCAAAGATGAATGAGCGCTCCGTTTTCAGATGGAAAGAATGGGAGTCTGTAAAAGGTCTAATGAGCATAAGCTCGAGTTTATCGTTTTCGTGTTACAATCTTTTTTTGACGTCCTGCGAGTTAAGGGTCATGACGGACCTTCTTATAGATGCTTAGTAGTAATAAAAGTATTAGTAGTCTAGTAATTTAATTTAAAATTTGTTTTTATCTTGTATGTACAAGCATAGTACGTACCTAACCCTATTTTATACTATTTAATATACTTAAATAGTATAAACATAGTATAAATAGTTAATTATTATTCTGCTAAATATTAACTGTTCAGTGGAAAGGAGAAACAGTAAAAAGCTTTTTAGCCTAAAAAAAAGTACAGTCAAAGGGTGAACAACTGAACGTCTGTGGTTTTCATGACCTGAATAGTTTAATGAAATTCACCGAACACCAAGCTGGCTTTGTGCCGAATGTTACATTTAAATAATTTGTGATAACCGCTTTCATTTATTCAACTTTCGCCTGAGATTTTAGTGAGAAATTTGTCTATTACAGCTTTAAACATTTCTGTTATTATTGTGTATGCACGTAAATAAGAATAGATGTTTTAATTGTGTTCAGGCAGAGGTGCCGGGAAGACGTTTATTGCGCGAACTTTTTACAACTCGCAGCTGGTTCCCTCCGCAATTTACCAACGGCCATACTAAAAAATGTAGCAATGTTGACTAGACAGAAATGTTTGCTTTTATTGTTATACTCATATATTTTATATACATGCCTTTATCGTGCGATAATACGATATACATGATTACATTAATCAATTTATTATTCATTAAACACAAAGTGAAAAATGTGAAATCGAAAATAACAGTCACGAGCAGGCGTCACCCAAAGACGTTATGTATGAATCTGTTATCGAAATTAGCAGTCAGGAGCAATTGTCACGTTTGCTGAATTGGCAAAGCATCTGGACGGTATCCAGGAGATGCAGGTTCAAATCCTGCTGGTGACTATTATTTTAGATTTCACATTTTTCACTTTGTGTTTAAAGTATAGTGCTAAGCATGCCAAATACTAAAAATATATATAAAAATATCTATAAATTTATTATTCGTTTTGTATTTAAATGTTTAAGATTTCAGGTTTAAGATATTTATTTCTCAAAAGAATGAACATTCACTTACATGAGAACATAACTAAATTACAAATTGTAATTATAAGTAAACACAATATTGTGGCGAGTACAAGAACGACATGTAACTTTAACTTAGCAACACAGACTAATTAAGTACTACACTGAGCGATTATCAAGAAAAGAGAGACGTAATATGTCTAAATTACACTAATCTACTAATAGATATATTATTATGATAAAATACTATTTTATGAAATGCGGGTAGCCTCATAATTTTATTTACATATCTGGTGAAGCTGGTATGTACACATTTACATAGAACAACTGCAACTAGATGTGACAATGATACATGTGCTAGTAAGCCGGATGTGTTAGAATATAAAGCTTTAGTTGTTGTTTAAAATGCTAGTGGTTTTAGAGTTTTTAAATATATTTTGGTAACTGATTGTAGATTTGTGCACCCTCATACAATATGCTTTTTTTGTCATAATTAGTTCGGGGTCTGGTCAAGTAAATATCTTCTGAACGTCTTAATCGAATGCCATGTATATGTTTTTTTTTTAGTGAATTTGATTTGTGTATGCATTTCCTTATTCAATATTTTTCTGACTAATATGCAAGTATAATACTTGTATGTATCCATAACACTAATAAATTTTGTTTCGCTGTATATTTTTTGTGATGAAGTTAAAAAATCATAATTAAATAATATTTTTATCAGTTTATTTTGACTTCTTTGTAGTTGAATTAGGTTTGTTTTTGCGGCAGTTCCCCAAAGTTCTATAAGGTAGTCAATATGAGGTTTAACGAGAGAATTGTAAATAACATACCGTATCTGGCGTGGAACACATCGAGTTATGCCACGCAACATACCTGAGAGTGAGATAAGTTTGTTTTTAATTTTTTCGATGTGTGGTTTCCATGTTAGGCGACTATCTAAAGTCAGTCCTAGATATTTTTCTACTTCTACTTTATTTATTACTTCTTTATTTATTTGTAGTGAAGAATGGTAACTTATTTTTTTGTTTTTTGCAGAATATAATGAAATTTGTTTTCAATACATTAATTGTTAAAAGATTACATAGAAACCAAACATTTAGCTGATCTATATCAATTTGTGCCTCCGTCATCACTGCGTCAATTGAGTGGCCAAAGTAAAATAGAGATGTGTCATCAGCATACAATGTTAAGTCACCCTTTAATCCCATCTGATGAATATTATTGATGTATATTAGAAATAAAAGTGGCCCGAGAATGGAACCCTGGGGTATACCGAAAGTGATATTTATAGGGTTACTTTGTGCTTCTCCTATTTTTACTACTTGGATGCGATTAGTTAAATAAGACTTCAACATATCGTGCGCTATGCCGATGATGCCGATGCTCTCGAGTTTTCTTAGGAGGATATCGTGACTAATTGTATCAAATGCTTTCTTTAGATCGATGAATATTCCTAGTACTATTTGCTTGTTATCTATGCTTGTTTTAATTTTTGTTATTAAATCTAAAGTTGCTGAGAGGGTGTTTGACTTGGCCCTAAAGCCATTTTGTTTACTTAAGAATTCATCTAGGCGATAGTATAAAATTATCTCAAAGACTTTTGATACAACAGGTAGAACCGAGATAGGACGATAATTGCTCGGGTCAGATTTGGTTCCAGATTTATAAATAGGTGTGACTTTGGCTTTCTTGAGATTATCAGGAAAATATCCTTGATTCAAGCACTTATTAATACAATTGGTGAGATTTTTTAAAATTATAGGGATCATACATTTAAGAGATCTAGTATTTATACCATCTAGCCCAGTGCTGGTATTACAATCTAAACCATGAACTATTTTTGCAACTTCGTCCGTGGTGGTATGTCTAAAATGAGTAAGTGTATTATGACTCGATACACCCGTTCCAAGCAAACTGGTATAAACTTGATTGTCCTGATATTGTTTAGGAATTTGACTCGCTAAAGATGAACCAATATTAGAAAAATAATTATTGAAATGTTCGCATATCTCTTCTAAGCTTGTAATAAAGCCGTTTGGTGTTTCTAGCCTATGAATTATTAGGGTATGTTTATTCTTATTGTTGGTAATATTGTTGATCAAATTCCACATTTTACGAGGTTTCCTTTTGCAATCTGTAAACATCTTCTTATAGTACTCAGTTTTTCTCAGTTTAATTTTTTCGGCCACTTTATTTCTTTTTTCAATAAACATCCTTTTGCTAGTAGTATTATTTGGGTTATTTTTATAAATTCTCCACAGGGAATTCCTTATATTTATTTCATTTATAAGTTCTTTTGTTATCCAGTCTTGTCTAGGTCTATTTTGAACTTTTATTTTTATTTCTTTACTTTCTCTAATACTAGTTGTAAGTTTTTCTTCTAGAAATTGATATGAAACTTCTTCTTCATTAATACCAGCTTCTGCTATAGTTGTATAAAGCTTGTCATAGTTAATTGATTCATACTGTATTCTTTTGGGAGGTGCTTTAGGTTCTCTCTTGATTTCAAAGTAGATTTGCTTGTGATCAGACATGGGTGTATCAATAATAGTAAAAAAGTATTTGTTTTCTTTTAAATCGGTGCATACGTGATCAATTATAGTTTTACGTGACGATGTTTCTCGAGTGCAGTAGATCTCATTAATGTTATTCATTATTTGCAAACCATTTTCTTTTAGCATTTGTTTATATAAAATACATGCATGATTATCAGACAATAAATTTATGTAAAAATCTCCAAATATTATACATCTTTTCCTTACTTCCAATTGACGATTGTAAGAGTCTAGAAATGCATCGAAGTTAGTACTATCAGGTTTTCTATATATACCACCAACATCGAGGCAATAGTTTTCTAAGTGTATCCAGACATAATGATTGTCATTCAAAGTTTGCTCTTCTATCAGTTTGTGCTGTAGGATTTTAAGAACCAAAATAGAAACGCCACCACCTCGTTTATTAGGCCTATAACTGTAATAGTGTTTGTAACCAGGTATTTGTATTTTTATAGCCTCTTCATCGTGTTTTATCCATGTTTCTGTAAGTACAATAACATGCAATGGATTTTGAAAAGATTTCACTATGCACTTTAACTCATCCAGTTTTTGAGGTTTTACAATACTACGAACATTTGCATATAAAAACCGCAATGATTTTTTACAGCTATTAATGCTATTGTAACTGTCAACTACTTGGTAAGAAACACAACTATCATAGCACGATCCTTTACAATCATAGGTTTCGGATAAAATTAGTTTTTTGAAGGCATATCTTGTTGTACTATTTTTGGTGTTCCTCTGATGTACTTTATTACTAAGTTTGTTTTTCCGTTTTCTTTTTCCTGCTGCAGTTGTTCGTTAAGCTCATTCAAGTATTGTTGTTGTTGTTTTGTATGGTCAGCATAGATCCTAATGTTTTGTCATCCAGGTGCTTTTTGTTTTTTAATATATCTTTAACTAAATCTCTAGACGAAAAGCACACTTTAATCGCTCGATTTTTGTTAAGGTTATATTTACCGAGGCGATAAAAATTTTCAGGTTCAGGGCAGTTCTTGATTATTTTACTTAATATTTTGTTGATTTCAACCTTCTCCTGAATCTTCCTATCACTTTTATTTGTCGATGTTACTTCAGTTAGTCCAGCAATTATTATATGCTTAGATCTTACTTCGCGCTCCCGAAATTCAGCAATTATAGCTTCAGATATATTTTTATTATCTACACGATTCGGATGAATATCGGTATTATTCTTAAAGTGATCGAATTCAGCTTGTATAATATTAATTTTATCCATCATTACTATTTCTTTGTTTTGTAAAGTTGTTATATCTGATTTTAATAATATTTGTTCATTGGTAAGAGAATTGATAGAAGTGATAGAAGTTTTAAGTTCACTTACTTGGTCTTTGATCAAAGTTACATCCACTGCAATCTTTTCCATGAACTCCTTTTGATTTGTTTCAAATGCTGCCATCATACTCATCATCTGACTCATTTGCTTACTAAATTCAGAAATTTGGTCTCGTATTAATATATTTTCATCGTCTACATATTTCCTTTTACTACGCGTATTTATCTTCCGTGGGTCTACACTTTCTGAAAACAGCTCACTTGTTGATAAATTAGGTTGCGAATCACATCGCGCCGTAACTAGGCCGCTTCCAGTTGCTGTATGTGCTGGCTTCGTAGTTTGTAGGTACGCTTCTTTTATAATAGTTATAAATAGACACGGCGCGGAATTTCCACACTTAAGATGTATGTAATAAGACTCAAATCGATGTGCTAATTACGTTATTTTAAATTGTGAGCACAAGAACAACATTTGCGACACGTCTATTACCGACCGCCACACGTAGAAGAAGAAGATTTACCACAGAATAATAGTTTTATCGGCCGTGTGGGGCCGGCTTTAGAATTGTCCCACCCCTCTCTACCCACGGGAGTCATAAGAGCCGACTGAGAGAATACCAGGGGAGTGGGCAGCAGCACTCCCTCGAGTATTAACAATATCCACTGCGATCGCCAACCCGCCTGCCAAGCGTGGCAATTACGGTATTATCCCCCATGACGGGACCGCTCGTTGTGGCGTTCTCTTGGGGAGGCCTATGTCCAGCAGTGGACTTTGAACAGCTGGTGGATGGATGGAATAGTTTTATTGTCAGGAAGTAGTTGTAACTTTTTGATAAATTTTACATTAAATTCATACAACACGACTTCAACCGTCAAAGACGTATTAATAATAAGTGAGACGAGAACTTTATTGAGAATCAGAGTAACCTTTGTTTATTTGACAGGTTGTAGAGTATAAGTGGTAAAAGGTTGAGTTCCATAATAACGGACTACGCAATATGTAACCACTTTATTTTTTCTAAAGAATATAACAAAAAGATCCTTTTTATCATCACAAGGGAAACAAATGGATAATCTTATCGGGAAAGAAGAAAAGTTCTAAATAATGTCATACCAGTGCTCAGGTGTTGAGTGTCCATATAAAGTTGAACTAAAGCTTTCAATTGTCTTTTTAAAAGTTATTATATAATTCTATGTAATCCTAGAAATTTCTCGGAATTCAATTTGTGATCGTTTTGACAATGGTTTTGACTTATCTAACTAAATGTGATAATGCTCAGATAGGTCATTGGCAAGTGCCCTCTCAAAGATAGATTAATTTTAAAGAGTGCAAATTCAATCCGTGGTACGATTATTGGCAGGTTTCCTCTAAAAATTGATTTAAATATCTATCTTAGAAGTCAAAAGACATTGCTATGCGTCCATATATAGTTCGCCCTGAAAAAACCTCAAAACAAAATCATGTGTTGTATTAAAACATATTACTGAATTCCCATATAATTATCATTTAATACCGGACTAGCTGGAAAAAGCGTATTATTACAATAAAGCTACGCGTCCATTTATCCGCGCCGTACGCAACGCAGGCAGGTATTTTTGTTCGCTCTGTATGAATTTATTTAGCACTGCGTTCACTCTTCCGCAAGCACGCGCCGCAGTCAGGCATAATATTAGCTATCTGGTAAAATGCGGATGACGTCATCAGCATTTTTCGCTGAGGTTCACCTAGGGTTGTCTTGTTCTGATTTCCAGATGTTTTTTTTTTATTTATTTATCTCAATGACATAGTACATATTGTAAGCTTCAATGTACTCGCCAAACTTTAACGTTTATTGGCGAGACGCGCCCATAAACTTAATAATTCGTTTATAATCTAGGCCATGGGTCGGCTACCTTTTGGCCTTCAGGGGACATAGGGGGACTATATAAAGGAAAGCGGACCGCAATTGTCATATTATTTTAAATTTAAAGACTTTTTATTGTAATTTTATTATGAGAAATGACGAAAAATAACAAGAAACAAACAAATAAAAAAAAAAAATGAAAATTTAATTTTATGCTTGGTATCATAATAATTAGTTTATAATCTAGGCCATGGGTCGGCTACCTTTTGGCCTTCAGGGGACACAGGGGGACTATATAAAGGAAATCACTATCCACCGTGGTTCAATCAGACTTTGATTAAGTTGCTAAAACAAAAGTACAAACTAAGATGTCGTTTCAAGAAGTATAAAAATCCAATAGACGAGATAGAACTGAAGATATTACGAAAGCAATGTTCCACTATGGCTAGCTTTTGTTATAATCAATATGTTGAGAGATTAGAATCTAATATCACAAAAAACGTAAAGCACTTTTGGAGATACATAAAATCAAAACGAAATGGTTCTAGCTCTTCCATCCATCCATCATCCATCAGCCTTTCACCGTCCACTGCTGGACTTAGGCCTCCCCAAGAGGACGCCACAACGAGCGGTCCCGTCATGGGGGATAATGCCGTAATCGCCACGCTTGGCAGGCGGGTTGGCGATCGCAGTGGATGTTGTTAATACTCGAGGGAGTGCTGCTGCCCACTCCCTCGGTATCCCTCAGTCGGCTCTTACGACTCCCGTGGGTAGAGAGGGGTGGGACAATTCTAAAGCCGGCCCCACACGGCACTCTAGCTCTTACCCAGCTTCAATGTCATACGACCACGAAACAACTTCTGATGGGTCCCGCATCTGTGAAATGTTCGCGATATACTTCTCATCGGTTTATGATGACAATAATAATACTAGTATTAGCGGTTTTGTTTCTGACTACTTGGTAAATATGGACAAATTCAGTTTAGAATTAACCCCTCCTGTTATAGAGTATAATAGTTTAATATTGAAATTGAATAGCTTAGACTGTAATAAGGGAGCAGGTGCAGATGGGATACCGCCAATATTTATCAAAAGATGTGCTAAAGTTCTTACTGAGCCTTTGTTATTAATTTTTAACAAATCTTTAACTACTGGAATTTTCCCCATTTAATGGAAAGTAACTAAAATCGTGCCCGTTCATAAATCTGAAAACAATATTGCTATCATTAATTATAGACCTATCTCGATTTTGTCAACCTTTGCTAAAGTCTTTGAATCTCTAGTGGGATACACTCATACTAAAACATTTCAAACATTACGTCAGTGACAGCCAGCATGGATTTATTACTTCTAGGTCAACTAGTACAAATTTGGTTGCCTTTTCGGAGAGCGTTTCTGAAGCCATGGATTCTGGCAAACAATTTGATGCTATATATACTGAATTTAGCAAGGCCTTTGACAGAGTCTCACATAAAATACTACTTCGTAAGTTATCTATGTATGGTGTCACAGGTTCCTTGTTGGGGTGGTTGCAGTCGTATCTTGATGGGCGTACATTTTTTGTTGTTGTAAGCGGTTACCAGTCTACTATTCGCACTGTAACATCTGGCGTGCCACAGGGTTCCCACATTGGTCCATTGCTATTTAATATTTTTATAAATTATCTCCCCACATGCTTCTCTTTTATCAAGAATTTCATGTACGCAGATGATCTGAAATTTGGCAGAGTAGTTGAATCTTCTAACGATGCTTTGATGTTACAAGAAGATATAAACAAGTTAGTATTATGGTGTGATCAAAATGAAATGCAACTTAATATCAAAAATGTTATCACATTAAATTTTCTAGAAAAACTAGCTTATTTTGTAACAATTACCATATAGGCATGCAGAAGATTCAAGAAGTAGATAAAATAAAAGACCTTGGTGTGATATTTTATAATAAGCTAAACATGCGGAAAGTATCGTCAAAAAGGCCTCCAGAATGCTGGGATTTCTAATACGAAACGTAAAGGTTTTTCGTAACTTCAGCACTAAATTACTTTTATATAATAGCCTGGTACGGAGTATATTGGAATACTGTAGCGTAGTTTGGAGGCCACATTTTGCCGTCCATGCCCTTCGTCTAGAGCGTATTCAGAAAAGATTCATGTGACTTCTATCGTTTAAACAATATAAAATAAAAAAACGGACGTCATACCATAAAAAGCTAAAACACTTTGATATGTTGACTTTGGAAGATCGCAGGAATCTTAATGATAGTGTTTTTATGTATAAAATTTTAAACAATATCATCAACTGCCCACAGATATTAAGTAAAATTAATATTCGTGTTCCAGCTAGATACCCTAGAAATCGCATCACTCCTTTCTACCCTCCACTACGTAGGACAGTTTTCGGAACTAATTCACCAATCCCAAGGCCCTCTGGCAAATGAGTATAGTGTTATTGTAGATATTTACGCAGACTCACTTAGCAAGTTTCGATCTTCACTTATTAGCTATTATATAGATAAATATAAATAAAATAAAACTAGAGTTAAAAATTATCCCTTTATAAAATCTTTATTATGTTAAACAGTTTTAATTTACAAAGCGTGTTGTTTGCCTATATATATAATTTGTTAAATTTATCAAAATAACTTCTTATTTTGTTTTCTTTTGTTAATTAGTTTAATTTAAGTTTTGTCCGTACAAAGCATGTAGTATTTACCTATAATTAATTGTTACACTTTGTCAGATATTTAATAATGTTGCTTCTCTATATATGTAATAGTGTAAGCAAATGTTGGCAATTCTAAATAAATAAATAATGGTGTTTTACGTTATAAGTAGGTACTCTTTTTGTATAGCAAGGGTTTATTGTTATTATATTAAGCTGGTTTCCCATTACAATTAAGTACCATAACAATTTAAACATTTATAAGAAAGGAGAATGGGATTTTTGAGCCTTTCTTTTTTTTGTTAAGGCGGGAAAAAATGTTCCTAACCGCACACCCCGTCGTTCGGGGCAACGAACAGGGTAGTGAGAGGCCCTCACCCACTAAAAAACCCGCCATGTGCCGTCTCTACGCCTTATTGGTGGGCCACTGGAACTACTTTACATTCCTTCAGTGGTGGGATTTTTGGGCCTGAAGTTAACAAGTTGAAATATTCTTTAAAAAATTGGCGATATTTTTCTAAAATAAAATTTAAAAAATTAGCTTATTTTGCAATCTAGAAATCGAAAAAACATTAAAAAAGAAATGATGAGGGAAATCGATTACTTTAGTAGATTTACAATAGAATGAATGCTCATTTGGATTGATAAATAAAATTAAAACTAAATGTTTAGTTTCATTATTAATCATTTATCCAAAAGAATGAATTAATAAATAAATTATATTCGAGGAAAAATTATTTAGAACATTTTTATATCACTATATCGATTGATATACTAAATTGATACACAAGTGAAATCTTCTTTTTTGAACGCTAACCACAGCAACACTACATTTGGCAGTTTAATTTTATCTTTTCCAGCTTTATTAGCGTTATTTATTATACTGTTTTGCTTATTTTATTGGCCCTTGCTTCGTTACTGGACACTGAGAATTTGCCTACACAATGGTCCTGGCCTTGTTATTTTCGAATAATCTATCTGCTTGACGACGGTTCTTTTACTTGAAATTCAAAGAAGCTTGTGCCCAGCAATGGGATAGTTTATTAAATAAGACTCTTAGTGTTATTTGAGTAGATAACACTACTTACCTTAAATACTTACTTAATTATTTGGTGAATGTACCTAAGAAGGGTACTACCTTTTTTATACTACATGGGTGGCAAACAAGCATATGGCGCAGCTGATAAGCGACCCATCTGGTAAGCGGTTACCGTGGCCTACAAACACTAGCAACACCAGAGTCAACGCTCGCGCGTTGCCATTTCCAAGAAAAGGGTTAGGAGGTGCAGAGGAAGGATAATAGGAAGAGTATTCTCTTAAAGGATACTGAAGAGAGGTTAGGAAGGATAATTAGGAGTAACAAGGAGAGGATAGGGAGGGGGTTTGTGCCTCCAGCCCTGTCACTCACCTAGCGAAACGAACGATATGTATAACTACTTTAAATGTATGGCTTTTAAATGTTATGATGACACTTAGTGGGTGTAGTTTGATACTTAACCTCACTTTTATATAATCTTTTATATCTTGGTTCCTAGATTGCCAAATCTAACAAAATTTTATATTATGAAATGTTTCGATGTAAATTTCCAAATGCACCCCCACTCCCATGCTGGCCCGATCGCTATGCGGTACACCAGACCACAGAGCTATCCCGCCACCAGGAAGATCACAGGCGTTGCTGCCCTTTCGCTTGGTCTCTGTTACACAGAGCACATCAAGCTGTCTGTCCGACATGACGGTTACCAGCTCGTGTAACTTACCTTCCACATCACCTCTTACATACCACGTGTCTACTCGAAACTCTGTTCCCCTCGACTCGCCAAACTAGGCAAGGCGTGATGGGTGGCGGCCCCCATCGCCGCATCTGCCGTTGTTCGTACCGACGGGGGCGAGTCGGTACGCGTCGCCTCTAGGGCACGCTCTAACCCGCACTGCGGTACGCATTCGAGCCGGATTGCAGCCTGTGGATTACAGGCTGGCAGACTCCAGACGCTCCAGAGGCTCCAGACGAGCGTGCTCGTCATATAGGTGATGATTCGTATCGGTGGGTATGATCACCCTAAAAAGTACTAATAATTGTCATAACTCCGATGCTACTATCGTACAGGGCGAAAAATGGCAATGTCCTTTTGGATTAGGATTGGTTATTGACATCGGACGATAGTTATTAAAAATAATAGTAATAATGATCTTTTTATTCTTCAAGTACAAGAAGTTGGTTTTGATTCCAACCGTATAGAAATTTGCATTTATCAACTAAATTAAATCGCATTGATATGATCATTTATATACTCATACCTGTTTGTGTTCATTTACAATTAGGAACTAACTTTTAGCTTTGTCAGTAAATGCAAAATTCATTACTTATGTAGAAAGCCCACGCTTTTATCTCGAAAGACATGCTTTTGTAATCACATTACGCAAATGAGAGCTCGAGAATCCATGGTTGGTTCGAGGTAGGGTCGTGATCCCAACAAATGTCTCTTACACTGCTTGACAACTAAATCTCCGCCTGATCCTACATCTCTAATAGCTACACTTCTAAAGGCATGCTACGGAAGTTTATTCTGAGTGTTTTTTGAAACATTACAATGAAAAATAGTCTTACTATAATGTCAGAAAAATAAAATGAAATGCTAAATTATCAGATATATTTCTATTATTAGTCTCACAGTAAAGAGGTAAGCAGAGATATAAGAGAACCACATCTTATGTTGCGAAATAGACCGAAGGGAAAAAAAAAACATGCTATAAATACTCCATTACACTAACGACGTACATTATTGTACCTGCTAAATATTTTAGTAATAATAATAGGGGTTAAAGTATGAAATTGCCGTTTTATTGTAATACGAGTAGGTACTTCGAATTGACATAGAGCCTTCATGATTTGAGATGGTACCTATGAGGTTCTTCTTTTTAAAAATGTGCAACATTTGATTATCGAATTTCAGTTGTTTTTTTTATTCAGCTTAGACAAGAAAGATGGAAAATTCGAGTGATTTTTGAATACGAGTTCCGACGCGAAGCTAACGCTGCAGAAACAGCTCGCAATATGAATATTGCGTTTGGAGAGGGGACTGCTAATTAACGCACACTTTATTTATTTATTATTTATTTATTGGCGTCAAATCAATAAAATAAAAAAAATATGAAAAATGGGTGCCTCATGATTTGACTGATCTGCAGAAAGAAACGCGTGTTTAAACTTGTGTTACCTTGTTGAATCGATAAAGAAATGAAGGAATATTGGATCAAATTGTGACATGTGATGAAAAATGGATTCATTACGATAACCGTAAGTGAAAAATGCAATGGCTGACCCCAGGTCAAACGCCGCAACAGTGTCCTAAAGCAAAGCTTACCAATAAAAAGGTAATGGTAACTGTTTGGTGGTCTCAGCATGGTGTTATTCACTATAGCTCTCTCCGATCTGGTCAAGCAATAACGGCAGATGTCTACTATGCCGAACTCCCGAACAATGATAGCAAAACTTGCAGTGAAACAGCCCCAACTCATGAATCGATCTTAACCATTATTGCTACATGATAACGTGAGACCTCATACAGCACGAGAAACCGTTTTAACTCTACAGGATTACCAATTAGAAACCCTTTGTTACCCTCCATATTTGCCAGACCTTGCTCCAACGGACTACCATTTTTTTCGTGATTTGGACAATTTTCCACGTGATAAAAAATTTTCTTCCCAGGAGGCAGTACAAAATGCTTTCACACAGTTTGTAGAATCTAGATCACCAGAATTCTATCGCAAAGGCATAAATGACCTTCCTATTAGATGGCAGCAATGTATAGATAATAATGGTAGATATTTTGATTAAATAAATATGTTAATTGTAAAAACGAATTTCAATTTTTCAGTACAAGTCGGCAATATCGTACTTTAACCCCTAATATTAGATCACTGGACATTCATTCATCTCAATTATGTTATCTTGTTTAGTGAAATAGATAACCCATATTCAATATTTAAGGATAATTGCAATTGTTTTTTTTTAATGTTTGTTCTTTTATAATCAGATTTTTTACAATAGCCCAGTGCATCATTGATAGATGAGTTGGCATAGTGTTTTATGTTGGCATAGGAGTTTTTCTTATATTGCATGGTTATGTTTGGATTCTTTACCCACCTTGTACTCCGTAGAATAGAGTAGGACTGTTATACCTTGTATTATTACTTTGTAATAAATAGAATTTTTAAAAGGAAATCTGTTTTTTGCCAAAATATTTCCACGTTGCTCAACTAAATCTACCTTTAAATTTATTCAACTGCTACAGTTTGTAAAAGCAAAATTAAGCTTAAAACTGAAATAAATTGCACTCATTATCGTTGCCATTTACCGGTTTTGGCAATAGTCCTGTACCCACTACGAGAGTAACTCCATTTCCTGCTACGTGCTACGGTTGCTACGCCGTAGTCTGTAGCCAACATAGTTTGGACTTGGAGTGCTGTGGTGAATAATTGTTGCTTTTTTTCTTTGTGCGGTTTTTTACAAGGTTGTTTATTATACATTTGGTTTATCTTAATAAAAAGGGTTACGATATGCCCAATAAGTGATTATCGCAATGGTTGTTTACAATGGACTGGTATAGTTAAGACATATCACAGAGGATCTCACCTCGACCTGTAAATAACACTCTGTATACAAATATTTCATATGATCCAGGCTGTCTTGATAGGTTTTCTTACTGGCTTTCGATACTTTGACAACTTTCAACTCACCCATGCTGCAAATGTCACTCAAGACATTCTATTTGATGTGTGCATAAGAACTAAGTTCAAGTGAACAATCCTCACATCTACGTGATCTCACTATGTTCTTATTTGTTCACGTTATTGTCTTCTAATAGGACGAACAAATAGCAGTAATAATATACTTTTAACCAGAAGCCTGTTTCTACATTAAGTATATAACATATCACGCTGAGTTACTATAATAATAATTGTTTATTTATTCAGGTACAAATCCCATAATAACAAAACAAAATGGTAAACAATATAAAATAGACAAAAATAACCATAAAAATGAATAAAGTAAAACTAGCTGACTACTTTCGGTTTGCATCCAGGTGTACTTTTAACCAATATTTTACTAATGGACACGTGTAGTCCTCACAAATAGCCTGCAGTATAGTGCTGCGAGACAATCACAATCGATTCCAAAAGGATGCGATACGACTACTCACAACAGCGAAAAAGTCGGGCACTCGCGCCTCAGCATGTCCTATGGTACGGTATAAACAACATACAGTCGAAAAATTGTTACCTTGTATCTATCTATACTATTATAAAGCTGTGAGCTGTGAGAGAGCTGTGTCTGTACATTTAAGATATTTAAGAAAAAAAAGGCTATATAGGTGTATCTAAACACAAAACAATTTTTTTAGATTTTTTGTCTATTTGTCTGTTTATCTGTTTGTTTGGTCGCGTATCACGCCAATACTACTGGACGGATTTTGATACCACGTTTTTATTTGATAGCTCTTGATTAGACTTAAAAACTGGTATACATTTTATCTCGCTACTATATCGGGAGGCTGAGATATAACCTAAAATCTAGCTTTTGACTACCGCAGAGCCACAGGCACAGGCTAGTTACTTATTATTCTCACTACAATTTGTTTCTATTCAATAGCAGTTGAAAATCAATAATTCTCAGAAATCGTTAATTGTATTTACACTCTCTGTGAGTAAACTGAAATGGTTTCCCATTTTAATTAGATATGTAATAAAATCTACAAATGTTATGTATTTACACACGCAGATTCTAAACTTGTATGTTATCGTTATACTTATAGAAGTGTCTTCACTGCTATAACAGTGTATATATATGCTACCTATAGATACTTTCTTAACTAGGGATTATACAGCCACAACAACGACGTTAGTTAGTTAGCTAAACATTCTAAAAAGTAATTTGATGTCTTGTCGTGGTATAGTACTTACATATTAATATTTAGTATCATATTGCTAACTATTTGTTTATAGCCAAAATAGGTACCTATAATTAAAATTTAATCTGATGTAATTGGGAGTTATGTCTTTGCCGTGTAGCTAAAAAATCTAGACTAAATACTGCTACAATTTCTTTACAAATAAGGATTGTATTCTTAAACCATATATTGAATTGCTTTCTTAAGTAATATTAATTGTGCTACGTGATAAACTGACATCCGAAAATGGTAAACATATAATTCAAAAATATAATAACATGTTAACACCATAAATACCTATTAATATATAGTAAACTCAAAGAAAAATGCATTTATTTATCTATTTTTCTCATAAAGGTACATAATTTACAATTTTAGTTCATAGTGATAATATAAAACCTTTGTTATAGAGAGTGGCAATAGGTTTGAGACTTGTATGCCGGATAATAAGGACACATAACGATATTCAGGTAAGCCAACCGATAACAGTTCTTTTACATTCCGAAGTAAGCTTTGGGTACACATGGAGTGTTTCGTTAATTTTGTTATAGACATAGCCACTCAAAAAGTAATAACACTGCTGAGCTAATCTTGATTTAACAAGAACAGCAGCGCAAATATTAGAATGTCTGTGGACGACTGACTTTAATATAAACAGTTTCGTAACTGAAAGAACCTAACAAGTTTTATTAAGATCAGTGGTAGGGAATTTATAAGGTAGCTTCCAGCCAACGCTTACTCCATTATATTCATTATTCAATTAATAGTTTTTGTAAGCCTGCATTAGAATCCGGGATTTGACTTAGAGTTGTAAGCTTACGATTCTAGAACAAGAAAATATTACACAACAAATCAAACTTATTATATTATCCCCAATGGTACAATATATTGTCGAAGTTCGTATCCCTCTTCACAAAACAAAATTGTCTACACAACATATCTTGCCAATATTCAATTCGTGATGTGGGTCGCATGTGGAATAACATATCAAACAGATTACCCCTATCAATGATAATAGACATGCTCAAGCCTAAAGATGGAGTAAGCTCCTCGAAAAAATGTATTGTTCTTTATGGAAATAAATGATGGAAAATGTGGTATAATATTTAAGGAAAGGCGTTTTGATGTTAAAGTAATAGAGGGCGTGGTCGTACCAATAAAAATGGTATCAATTAAAAGCAGGGCACAGTGGCCGAGGCGACCGGCCGCCATCCATCACGGAGCCCCCGAGCTTGACACGGACAAATGAAGTGCGATTTGATCCGACACCCGCGCTACGCGCTGATCCCACATTCATTCACAACTTATGCAGTCACTAAGAAAAACAAAGAACTCCACCTCATTAGGACAGCTAAGTCTTATGTTTTATTCAGGCTATAGTCGGGGGAACGACTAACTCAACTAATTTAACTTTTAAATCGAGTGACAATTTGTACAATTGAGAACATTTTTAATAAGAGTTTGTCGACTTCGGAAGCAATTAGGTTGTGGGAGTTATTTAATACCCTGGTGTTTAATGGGTTTGATACTGCTTAGAATGGCAATGTTTCTCGTCATTACAATATAATACGCTGAATGTTTTGTTGGTCTAGTAACTTTAGTATGTAATAACTTCGAAAAGTGATTAAAGAGTTCTAAGGTTTGATCAAAACGTATTATAGGATTTTATATTAGGTTTCTAATACCAGCCTAGTCTTTTTTTTAAGTAAATCTATACGGTTTTATTGAATCGCCACCTTATCTGATTACAAGAACGAGGCTATAGATAGTGGATCTGTTAAAGCACTCGTGGCCTAAAATGCCACGCAGGTCTTTTAATTTCACTGGCCACTGTGCCAAAATCTGTAAATTTGATTAGAAGGACAGTAAATTACATCATTTGTTACACATAGTATATGCGTATTTTAGATCTAGAGTTCTTTAATATGGTAATCTCTGCGATAACGGCCTAAGTATCAAAGTATCACAACATCGTTTTAAGGTAAAAGTCTACTAAAGGCTTAACAATAACGTTCCCAGCGAATGAATATTCTAAACGTATCCTCCTAACCAAAAATATCCAGCAGGCCAAACTCCTAGCCATTGGGGAGAAATATGAAAAATGAATTATAAAACATAAAGTTTAACATAGAATCACGCTTGTATTCTCCGAAGGGATAGGCAGAGGTGTATTACACACCCACGACTCGCCAGCTATGTTTAAGTCCCACGTAATAGGGGGCGAGCCTATTGACGTCTACCGGGCACATTTCCAATCTACCTACTAGTCTACCGGGCAAATATCCCCCATTCTTGGGGAGGCCTATGTCCAGCAGTGGACGTTAAAAGGCTGGTGGATGGATGGATGGATGGGCACATTTCCAAACTCCGGGCTTCTACTGAGAATTTTTCTTTTTAGGAAAAAGCTCAATAACATTGCCCGGCCCGGGGATCGAACCCGAGACCTCATGATTAGCAGTCGCGTACACTACTGCTATACCACCGAGGCAGTTAAAGTTTAAACTTGTTTTAATCAAATGTGAAATTCGCAAAGTAGTGATATTATAAAAAATGCTTTCTATTTAGCGTGAGGTAAAATGGGGGACTTATATTATTGATTTAAGATCGTGTATTGACAATAAAATATATAATACCAGTTCATTTTCGGTCGCCAGTTTTCGGTTTTCACTTTGCTTGTGACAATCGTGGGGGCTTTAGAGCTCTCTGAGCTTTCAAAGCGCCGTCGTTCTCTCCGAGGTTTGTAAGGATTGCCGGGTAATGAAAATGTCTATAGTCTCGCTGTTTTCGTCAATATAAATTGAATATCTAAGAACCATAGCAATTTTGTTCAATTTCATGTTACACATTTGTATAAAAATAACGTATCTACTGCTAAATATCGGACTTAATTTTTGTACAAGAGTCGTGCATCAAAAAGCTCGACTAACTTTTACCATGAAAAATAGCAGCATAAACACAGCGTTCATTATCATCTCGCCTTAATATGATGCGAGTTGGCAGAGTTCCCAAACTACTACTACAACGGATAATTCTCTTTTAGGCTACGTGTCCTGAATTATTAGCGGCTACACGCGTCGTCTAGATGTATCTACATAAACGCCATATATGTACTACTAATACAAAAACTATTTCACAGTTTCTTAAGAATTAAAAGTTATTAGCATTATTAGCATCTTGAAATATTTTAGTTTAAATTGAGGATCCAATTTAAAACACGTAAAATTTCTTCTAAATATAGAAAATCTCACCATTGCAGTGAAATTATTTAAAACTAGCATTAGCCCGCGGCTCCGCCGCAGCCAAAAGCTAGTTTTTGGGTTATATCTCAGGTTCATGTGTATACCATACCACTATGTCCATGTGGTGACGGACTAAGAATACAAGTCTCACCACCCCACCCTTTCCCACGTGTCTTGTACAAAGCGACCAAGAGAAGTAAGCAATTATCACCCATTGCATTACTGATGATAGGGCTGGATACCAAGTGAGAGTACTCACTTACTATCGGGACCAAACGGGTCGGTACCACCATCTCTTGTGTGAGGCTGTAGCAGCAGATAGCCGTTTATTCTTTCATTTCATGTCTGAGAAATGAAATGGTGCGCAGCGGCTTGACAATACTCTCGGTATAGTTGAGTCCATGAGCGACGGTTAACCACTTACCATCCGGTGGGCCGTGGCTCGTTTGCCATCATTAGTAATAATAAAAATACCAGTTTTTAGTCTAATCAAGAGCTATGAAATAATAAAAAATGCATTAAAATCCCTTCAGTAGTTTTTGCGTTATGCGCGAACGAATAAACAGACAGATAAATAGAAAGACAAAAAAAAAATTGTGTAGACACGCCTACATAGAAACATAAAAAAAACATAGCATCACGCCTGTATTCCCCGAAGGGGTAGGCATAGGTGTATTACACACCCACGATTCGCCAGCGATGTTTAAGTCCCACGTAATAGGGGGCGAGCCTATTGACGTCTACCGGGCACATTTCCAAAGACAATTTTTCTTTTTAGGAAAAAGCTCAATAACATTTGCCCGACCCGGGGATCGAACCCGAGACCTCATGATTAGTAGTCGCATACACTACCGCTACACCACCGAGGCAGTTAAAGTTTAAGTTTAGGCCTATATAAACTATTTTCTAAAGTATCATAAATGTAGAGACACAGCTCTGTTATAGCTTTGTAATAGTTAGGATTTTTACTTGGTTTAATTAGGTAGCAAGACAACGATTTCATTAAAATAAACGCAAAGTTATTATTTTTTTTTAACTAAATTCTCTTAAGGGTTTGTAACCTTTTACTCACAATTAATGAATTCTCTCTGATTTAATAATGGGACCATTCTAATTTCTCGAATTTCAAAAGGACCGTTATTCTAATTGTAAGTTAATTAGGGTCACCTTAAAGAATAACGCGTCATTGCCCTTACTGGTATGTTGGGTTAAGCAATAAATACATCATACAAGGTACACGTCACCGCAAACGTTTCCATCTAATATATTATAGAGAAGGAGAGAGAAATACTTAGCACACAGCGATATTTATGTTCCCACGACTGCATTATAAATACGTTGTGATGTATGGACCGACTTTTTATTGGAGTTATAACATTTTGATATATAAAAGATAAGTACAGTTTTTATTAGAGATACTCGTAATGAGTATATGACATTACGTAAGGTTATAGGGAAAATATGTTTATCTACGATTAGCGATTGTTATTATATTTTTCCAAGCATGTTTGTAGTTTTTTGTAAGATCAATGTTTGAGAACAAAATCATTATTATACGAAGATTAGCTTTTTATTGTAAAATTTGTATTTGGAATGTATGCCCACATTATTATTTAATGAAATGTTTTGTGTACTAAATCACGTTTTGGATTCTAAGCCACTTTATCATTAAAGTGAGCTCATGCTCAACTAAATATAAAATCTCAATTAATTAGGCATTTGATTCTTGTTTGTCTGTGAGATCCAATGTTCGTGTTTGTTTTTTGTTTTGTTGTTTGTTCATCCAATGCTCGTATGCGAAATTTCGTTATATTAAAGGTACCTGATATATAATAGAGTTTTATAGAAGCATACAATGCTGAAATAATATTATAAATCTAAATTAATTTCACTGGCATAACTTAAGAATGGTTGACTAACAGTCAGGTTTAGCAGTGTAACTAAGTAATATTAGAATATCTATTCGGAGATTAAAACTGCAATATAACTGTTTCGCAGGAAATTGATATTCTACTGACTGTATGACTGGTGAACTGTCCTCAATATAATTGATTTAACAAGGGTAAAGTGGTGATGTCGACATAACTGTGATAGAATACAGTGATAGTTGAATAACAAAAGTATAATAAAATGTCTAGCCCTGAAAGCGCTTATAAATAAAACCTTACTTTTTAAATTATATGAGGAGGGCTTTTCATCATTACATTTAGATATGTATATTTTTAAAGTACAAATTATAATTTGTGAATAAGGAAAAAGAGTATTTTAGTACGAGCGGGAATCGAACCTGCGTCCCTTCCTTTCCGGGGAAGTGCTCTAATCCATTGAGCTATCGTACCATTTCTAGAAATACCGAATTTCCTTATCATATTTGTCTTAACGACCAACACCCTCTATCAGCAATGCATTTACATGCATTCATCCAATGTAGTAAGTTTAATTTTGCAATTAAAATTCATAATATTTGAAGGCGTGATTTTTCAAAAATTTTGATCTATATTTTAGCATTTGACATGCTCAGCTACTCTTAAAGTACAAATTATAATTTGTGAATAAGGAAAAAGAGTATTTTAGTACGAGCGGGAATCGAACCTGCGTCCCTTCCTGTCCGGGGAAGTGCTCTAATCCATTGAGCTATCGTACCATTTCTAGAAATACCGAATTGCCTTATCACATTTGTCTTAACGACCAACGCCCTCTTGAAGTTGAAGTCAAGTTTTTTTTAATATAAAACATAGCATCACACTTGTATTCCCCGAAGGGGTAGGCAGAGGTGTATTACACACCCACGGTTTGCCAGCTATGTTTAAGTACCACGTAATAGGGGCCGAGTCTATTGCCGTCTACCGGGCACATTTCCAAAATCCTGTTACTGAGAATTTTTCTTTTTTACGAAAAAGCTCAATAACACTGCCCCACCCGGGGACCAACCCCGAGATGTTATGATCAGTAGTCGCTTACACTACCGCTGCATCACAGAGGCAGTTAAAGTTGTCAATATATCTTTATAATTTTATATTACTTTTTAGTTTTTTTTTGAAGATTAGATGTTTTTATTTTTTATATATATATTTTGTTATATACTATACTTATTTAGCATATTATTTTTCGATAGTGTACCTATCGTCCTAAAATAAATCAAATAAAAAGACTGAATCATAAAATAAGGAGTGTTTTTTTATACTATACTGGTGCCCAACAAACATATGTCCCACCTGATGAGGGTAAGTGGTTATCGTAGCCTGTAAATGCTAGTAATATCACTTGCAGAGATAGGAGGTAGAGTTAAAAGATAATATTAAGGAAATGATAGGTAAGTAGAGAGTTTGGGTATGTTGCAGATATAAATTTTTACTTAAATAAGTAATAACGAAACTAACATATAAATACACGGGCTCTATTGTAATGTGTGCGGTCTCTATCATTCGCTGCTGAAAGGGTTCGTACGGTTTTGAACTTCAGTGTGGACGCGCTTGTGGGTTATTACTTGTATTATTTAGTAGATTCTCGCCGTTGGCCTTCAAGCGTGCACGCTAGCTAGTAGCTACACAGTAGTCTATTATTTTTGTAATGGGAGTTTTGTAATCAAATGTTGACGAAAATCTGAGACTAACTCCTAGATTTATTAGTATTTATGTTACTTTCATATTTCAGTTCTTAGGTCCACTTAACATATTACCAAAATGATACGCATGTAAAGCAGTTACAATTAGACAAGCGCGTTGTCCTATTCCAATATATATATATATATATATATATATATATATATATATATATATATATATATATATATATATATAGCGTGATGTAAATATATATATATATATGTATATATATAATCTGAATCTCGGAAACGGCTCAACGATTTTCATGAAATTTAGTATGCAGGGGGTTTGGGGGGCGATAAATCGATCTAGCTTGGTTTCACATAGCATCACGCCTGTATTCCCCGAAGGGGTAAGCAGAGGTGCATTACACATCCACGATTCGCCAGCTATGTTTAAGTCCCACGTAATAGGGGGCGAGCCTATTGACGTCTACCGAGCACATTTCCAAACTCCGGGTTGCTACTGAGAATTTTTCCTTATTTTTTTTTTTACGAAGAATTTCAGTAGCACTGCCCGACCCTGGGATCGAACCCAAGGCCTCATGATCAGCAGTCGCTTACACTACCGCTGCACCACAGAGGCAGTTTTAGAAAACGTCGTTTTATCCGGGTTTTCAGGCAATGAAAAACTGCTACAATATTATTAGAATACGAAGGTAAATTTCGCCACCATCTACAAGGTTATAATAGCTCAGGTGGGAAATCGGGTGGTCCCAAAACCAGAAGACCCCGGTTCAAGTCCAGATGGTCTCCAGTACGATTTTTTTTTCCCTTCTTTTTTTAATTCTTTCTTGTGTGAGAAAACCTCACGATTTACCAAAAAAAAAAAAATACCGAGCAAGCGGTCATGCAGGTACTTTATATTAAGTATAACATTTAATGTTGGAGCGCCATGTTATAATACCTATTTCTATATTACATCCTTACGATCTATAGAGTAAACAACTGTTTCTATATTTTGAATTATTTATTTTAGTAAATAACTAAACATTTCAAACGCTTAAAAATTAAATAAACATCAATAGTAATTGTATATACCTACTAATTATTATAGAGATATTAGCTCACCCTGCGAACTTCGTACCGCCATATTTTTTTTTTCGAGCATATTGTGCAATGAAAATTAATAAAGTAAGTACTACTGAAGGAATGTAATATGGTTCCGGTGGCCCGCCAATAAAGGCGGAGAGAAGGCACAGAGCGGGTTTCTTTAGTGGGTGAGGGCCCCACACTACGCTGTTCGTTGTCCCGAATGACGGGGTGTGCGGTTAGGAATATTTTCTCACTCGTTAACAAAAAAAAAGGTACTAATATCACTATCAAAAAATAGGGGTTGAGAGCAGAAGAGTGAAAATTTAGGGTTGTATGTATTTTATCTGCCATGTGGGGCCGGTGGGAAGGGGGCGGACGCCCCCTACCCAGGGAGGTGGCCAGGTGGCAAGGCGATGCCCGCCGAGCTGCCATGGCCAAGTAGAAGGCACGGTTGGAGACGCCCCGGGCCGGTCTTTGGACCGTAGGGGCGCTCTAGCCGGTGCTGGAGGAGTGGGCGGGGCGATGGCACGGTGTCCTTACCTTCCGACTGGTGCAGGTGCTGTCGGGGCACGGTTGCTGCGGCAGATATCTGCACATAGTCGCAAGGAGGGAAGCGACTCCGGGCTGTCACCACTGCAACTGTGCCGTGAACTCGTCGCGGCAATAGGGGGGGACCTCTCGCTGCCGAGCGTCGTCAGAGCGATGCTTAGCAGCGACAGGAACTGGGCTGCGGTCGCTGCCTTCTGCGAGGAGGTTATCTCGCGGAAGGAAGCGGCGGAGAGGGCCAGGGAGGAGGATTCTTCCGCTGACCCAAACCGCCGCCAGCGACCGGGGCGGCGCAGGCGCAGGTACCTGCGCCTCATGCCGCCCTAGCTGAGGCTGCGGGTGGATGGACCGGGGAACGTCCGCCACCTGCAATAAAGGCGGAGAGACGGCACACGGCGGGTTTATTTAGTGGGTGAAGGCCCCACACTACCCTGTTCGTTGCCCCGAACGACGGGGTTAGGAACATTCTTTCCCGCCTTAACAAAAAAAAAAAAAAGAATACCTCCACCCCCATTCTTCCTATGGGAGTCGCCGAAAAGCCGACTAACGGATTACCGGGGGACCGGGCAACAGCGTTCCTCTGTGTACTAAAAACATCCACTGCGATCGCCAACCCGCCTAGCAAGCGTGGCGATTATGGTAAAACCCCCATTTTGGGGAAGCCTATGTCCACCAGTGGACGATGAAAGGCTGATAAATGGATGGATGGATGGATGGATGGATGTATTATTAATGCTGAATCATTAAAAAAAAAATTGTCTATAAAATATTTTTTTTTACCTACCACACTACTAAACTTAAAATAATAGAGTATCCGTAACATTGTACAATCTATGTATAGTGAATTCTTAAGCTCTCGTAATCGCGTCATTGTAAGGGCACGCCGCAGAACGGCACTGTTCAAGACAAAAGCTATGTTACCTAGTCCGTTACCTATTTGCGGTCTGGTAATCTTACAGTTTAAGAGGAAATTTATTTTAACCAGATTGTGCGAGCTTTTTAACCGAGAATTTTCTCAGCAAGCGAAATAATTAATAACGGTTGAATTTTCTTTCATGGCCTTATAAAGTATCTACTAAATGTTTCATCCATCCATCAACCTTGCGACGTCCACTGCTGGACATACAGTGACAAGTAGTCTTGTGCTTACTGCATCCAGTGGCTGCCTGTGGCTTTGGCCAGATCGTTGGGCCAACTGGACGGAGGCCGTCTTTTGCTGCGTCGTCCGATTAGTGGTCGCCACTCGAGATACTTTTTTCCCCAACGGTTGTCGGTTTGTCAAACAATGAGGCCTGCCCCTTTCCATTTCAGCATACTAACCCGGTGGGCAATGTCGGTCACTCCCGTTCTCCTACGGATTTCCGTATTATGTACAAAATGTTTTGAATGTTTTATATAGGTATAGTTTATAAGTATAGTAGTTAGTTTACCGCAAATATAAAGCAGTTATTTAATTGAAATCGTTTTTGAAGTGGAAACTTCTCTTCTATAAGCGAATTACATTTGTGAATTTTAAATGGGTAAAATATTATGAGTCAGTTATCGACATTAACAGGTAGAAATAACGAGAAAAGAGAAAATCTATAAAGGTAGCGTTTGTAAAAAAAGGAATATGTGCTATACAATAATATAGGTGCCAAAAGTCTTTGATTTGCACATATTTTCTCAAACTTCTCAAACACGAATTATGAAGTATTTTTTTTGAAAGGGTTTATTTCGTCATGAATGTTTATATGGATTCAATGGACACAAACATTAAAAAGTAACCAAGTCTCTTAGACTGAATAAAATTAGTTTTTGTAAATATGTTGTTATAAAATACCACAATATCATTGAAAACCATTAAGAATTTGGAGTTGGGACCGAATTGCACTAAAGAAAAAGGTTTTCCAAAATGAGCAATAAGCGTATTTGAAAAGATTTATTAATCCTAACTATTATAATGTTGTAACAGAGCTGTGTCTGTACATTTAAGATATTTGAGAAATAATGACTGTTTTAGGCTATATAGGGAGGTGTCTAAACACAAAATATTTTATTTTTTGTCTATCTGTTTATATGATTGTTCGTTCTCGCATTAAGAACGAATTCTTAAAATATCTATCCTTGTCACTTTCTTAAATGTATTAATTCTAATGTATTTAAATAAAATCTTTTGCTAACACCTACTAGCCATAATAAAACGAATATAAAATTCTGTTCACGAAATTGCGAAGGTTTAATGTAAATAACTTTTTCTTAGTTATTACATTACGTTCCGAGCTCTAGTTAGTCTCATAAACCACTTTGATAATAATATCATACAGCAATTAGCGATCCTCGTTCCAAAGGCAGTGATTACAGTAATATCGTTCTCCCAAAATTGCTCATTGCGGCTGTAGGCAACTTAATTTTCTAAGTGGCCAATTATGCTTTCATATTTACTAAAAACTTATAAATTCGCTTTAGGTTAGGACAATTTATTCTTGGCTGGATTTTAGAACTATATAGTATATTATTAACATTAAATTATAGTTTATAAGTAGCACCTAACTCTGCAATAATTTATATCAATTTGCTGCAAAATAGTGTACAGATTTATAAACTGATATAAAATAATACTGGGTTTATAAACCCAGTATTAGTTGTTTTATAAAACAACTAAAACCCTTAACCTGAACCTATTAGTAGGTCTAGTCTTCAAAAAAGTTTTTCTGAATCTGGGTCTACTATATGAACAGTAAATTGTTTTTTGTAAGTTCATCGCAATACAGGCATTTATGCCTTAATTGGAGAGTTATATTTTTTATGAAATAAAAAGAGCTGATTGAACTTGGTAATATAAGTAATTATAATAAGTTTTTAGAAATATCTGTGGTTCTGATTATTCAATAATTGGAAGGTAACATGAATACAGGCTGTCATGATCAAATCAAAAATTTTCATTAAAATTCAATTCAGTAGATTTTAAATAAAAATAAGTAACTTAAAAAGTCTTAGACAGTTATTTTTGCTCCAATACGAGTATATTTAACGTACAGACATACCTCTATTGCAGTTACATAATAAAATAGATTTCTTAACAAAACTTATTTTCGTGAATCAACAAAGTACCTACTTTTTTGAAGCAAAAACCATGGTAAAAAAGGACAGTGTTGTGGGCCTCAAAAAAGCGTTACATAATTCTTAATCCTTCTTATTTATGAGTACTTAGACATCTTACTTAAAAAAAATCCTGTATATTTTTTTGTTATTAATTAGGTCTTTTAAGTCTGTTTGTATGTTTCCAAGATACAAATAAATAAATATTCACGGACATTTTCACACGTCCTCTGGTCCTAAACTAAGTTTAACGCTTGTACTATGGATACCAGATTACGGATATAATGCATATATTACTTTTTTTGTAAATACATACATATAAATAGATAGAAAACACCCAGACGCAGTACAAATATCTGTGTTCATCGCACAAATAATAGTTCTGAGTGGTAATCGAACCCACGACCTCGTGCACGCAAGCCGGTTACCATACCGACTACGCCACGAGGCCCGTCAAAGCAGTTAGAAAGCTTTAATAATAAATAAAATATGTACGTATTCATATTTGTAAAACAGGATGAATCATAACTACTACAACACTTGCAAGTTAATATTAAGTTAACTTGAATTTATTTTCTACAAGATTCTAGTCGCGGCTACGTCGGCGTGGATTGAACATTACATCATGACACATTCATTATATGTAAAAATGGCTATCCAACGGGAAATGTCCTTTTCTGGACTCCAGACTATATACATGCCAAATTTCATGATGATTGGTTCAGTAGTTATGGCATGAAAGCTTATTAAACAAAAAAACTCGCTTTCGCATTTATAATCTGGAGGATGTTATATAATAAAATATAAACATAATTATAGTAAATTGTTATTCAACCTTACTTATTTTGAACTGTTTATATATTAAATTGTTATTTAACCTTTCTTTTTTCTTGGCTTGTCTTCATTGCTGCAAGCTACTTGAAAATGGCATCTTTGAAATAAAAACCGCATTGTACGAAGCCCGACTTTCACCACACAAAGCTTTAAGATTACACAACTACGAGAAAGCAACGGACTAGGTAACATGGGAAGCTTTTATCTTTAAAGGTGTGCCGTTAAAATGGTAGTATTACACAACGTCTAGCTTCGAAATTGACTGTAGACGGCACGGCGAATACCGCGGTGTCAAAAGCATAATGAGATGTGAATACGATGTACTTAAATGCTCTTAGGAAAACTCATTTACCTAAAATCGTGTATACTATGCTTCTTATTAAGATTTTGGAAGATATGTGGACTGTAAATAAAATAATACTCATTACAGTGTCTTTGTTTATGATCGCGCTAATCTCAGGAACTACTGGTCCGATCATCACGCTAAGACCAATAGGAGCTGAGCACCAATGAAGAATGTTTCAAAATCGTTTTTTTTTCCTTTTGAGACCTTCCGCTGTCTGCACTGCGTAAACGATTAAAGTTTCGCAAAAATTATATATGACAAAATTGTTTCCCTTTAAAAGTTCTAAAAAATAAAATCCGCGACAGCATAAATATGTATATCTTGGTTGGCTCACTATAACCTTTCTTATGCTAACCAAATTTGTTCTAAAACAATGCATTATTTCCGAAGGTGTTTTGGTAACATGATATTAATCCTTATCCAAATAAATACGTTATGTATCACAAGTATTTAATTTAAAACAAAACTACCCTTTACATCATTCGATTTTAATAGTATGGATATAATAAGAATGAAACAAAGAAAAGTCAAGTTTACGAAGTAATCAACACTACTTATTTGATGAATTTTTGTGGATATTTTGCATTTATTCAGCAGAGTAGGATTCATGAAATTGTAGTTGAATACTTTTTTATACAATTTTACTGCAAAAATAACAGTACTATTTTTTTGAATTTAATTCTGATAAACATTTGTAATACAGCAACTTGAAAACATTAGTCATTTACTAGGAGCTCAAACCATGGCTCATCCTCCGACTAGTTTCAAATTCCGATGTTGAGACTTACGGATTGACTAATTAAACCGATCAATGCCGGCAAGCTCTAAATATTTCATGCAGTTTGCTTGAACAGTTCTAGTGATGTAATAGTTTTCGTATTACAAAAATGTCTTTTAAGGCGTGGGAATAGAATATATTGGATGTCATGTCAGGTCTTTGTTGTTCCTTTCACTTTGTTGTTGGTCGGTATAGGTTGAAATTAATTATTAGAAAAAAATATTGTGTAATAGAACCTGCACTTTAGATAATATTTTCCAACAAAATTCGAACCCTTTTATTGATCATTGCATTTGGCTGTGTGTGTATTTTTTTATTATCTTTTAAATTTGTATATTTTACAAGATTATCTCTAAATATAAAGTAAATCTAATTTTCCGTCAATAAAGATTCTTGTATTTAGATGCACTAGGTAATCTTTTCACTCACTTTATAAATCCCTAGCGGAGTAACTGCCTCTGTGGTGCAGCGGTAGTGTGAGCGACTGCTGATCATGAGGTCTCTCTGCTATATGCAGACGATGCGGTCCTATTAGCGCAGTCTGCGACTGACCTGCAAACCCTAGTCGACGTAATGGCAGAAGATTGTAAGAAAATGGGCCTACGTGTGAATGTGAACAAAACCAAAATAATGTTTTTTGAAAGAGAAGAAGCCAGAACCGATGTTAGAGTAGCAATAGGAAATGGTGTGCTAGAACAAGTGGATGAATTTGTATATCTTGGATGTGGATTCAGTCGAGATGGAAGGTACACCACTGATGTAGAGAGAAGAGTGAATGCGGAAAATAGAGTGAACGGAGCATTGGGACAACTTCTTGGCAGCCACCACCTCAGCCAGAAGGCACGTGTAATACACAACGCAGTGCTTCTCCCAACGTTATTATATGGAAGCGAGGGTTGGGTATGCAAAAAGGAGCATGAGAGTAAAATCAATGCGGTCGAAATGCGATCTCTGTGGAGAATCTGTGGAGTGAGGCTGACTGACTGCATTCGTAACAACGACGTAAGAGAGCGAGTAGGTATGAAAGAGAGTATTGGTGTAAAGATGCGAAAGGGAATGCTCCGATGGTTCGGACATGTGGAAAGAATGCCGGACGAGCGACTGGCTAAGAAGATATACAATGCGAAAGTGGAAGAATGTAGGTACAGAAGGAGACCGAGACTCACCTACCTAGACCAAATCAGTCATGTATTGAAGGAAGGTGGAGTCAGGAGTCTCCGAAACCGGCGAGCGTGTATGAAGAGAGTTATTTATGTTGAGTAAGCGAGAGATGTATGCAAGAATAGAGCCTCTTGGCACTCTGTTCTCTCTGCCTACCCTGCAAGGGAAATGGCGTGATGATGTTTTTTAGCATTTTTAGTGGGTCCTCTGATATGATTCACAATTTGGTAAGGAGCGGTGTGATAGTTTTCCAAGATTTTTTTTAGTTTTTTGAGGTATTTCTTGCTTGCTTTTCTATATCAAAAATTAGAATCATAAAGGAGAATGGGAATTTTGAGCCTGAAGTTAACAAGTTAAAATATTCTTTAAAAAATTTGCCATGTTTTTCTTATGTAAAATACAAAAAGCTAGCTTATGTTTCATTCTAGAATGCGAAATATACATTAAAAAAGGAAATAATTGAGGAAATCGATTAATTTAAACAATTCAATCGAATTAGTGGTAATTTATATTAAAAAAATAAAAATGAAATTAAAACTAAATATTCAGTTTCATTATTAATAATTTCTTCGAAAGAATATACTTAATTATACTTAAGTAAGTAAGTAAGAAAGAATAAACTAATAAAAATATATTATTCCCGGAAAATTAATATAGAACATTTTTTATGATAATATATCAATTGACATAATATATCGATGCACAAGTGAAATCCTCGTTTCTGAACGCTATACGGCAACACTACACTTGTCAGTTTGATAGTTCAACTTCTCTATGTATTGATTGATTCACTTCATGACTTCACTTAGTTTCCAGCTTTTTTAATGTGTACTAAGTTATTTTTTATACTGTTTTTGCTTATTTTTTTACCCTAGCTACCTACCTACCCTTGCACACCAAACCGCCATTATCAAAACTCTAAACATATATAAACAATTCTGGAGACGTAGGAAAGCCAAATATTTGGACAGAAAAATAACTACCTGATCCACTAGTATATTTTATAATATCAAGGTCTAATAAATGCAATTATACATTTGAAAATTGTTATTATCTGTGAATAGAATTCCTCCTTTTGTGACTTCTGAACTATATGTATGCGAACCCATGGACTTCAGAACATAAATACGTCACTCTACGCCACACTAATGATGTAAATACTGCTGTCCCACAGGAACTATCCATTTTTCCGGGATAAAAAGTAAGTAGCCTATGTCCTTTTTTGGGTTCTATGAATGTATGCTAAATTTAATGATGATTGGCTGAGTAGTATTTCATAAAATCGTAATAAATAAATGAAAAAGCTCACTTTCACATCTTCTATCTGTACTATTATAAAGCTGTAACATAGCTATGTCTGTACATTTGAGATCTTTGAGAAAATATGACTGTAATAGGCAATATAGGCGTGTCTAAACACAAAATCTGTTTATTTGTTCGCGCATCACGCAAAAACTATTGAACAGATTTTGATGAAATTATTTTTGTTTGATAGTTCTTGATTAGACTTAACAACTGGTATACATTTTATCCCGCTACTATATCGGGAACCTGAGATATTACCTAAAAACTAGCTTTTGGCTGCGGCGAAGCCGCGGTGCAAAAGCTAGTTTATAATATTAGTAAAGATATTGATTGCATAGATGGCGGAGTGGTTTAGATACCGGTTTTCCGCCCGAGTGTTGTAGGTTCGATTCCCACACAGGACAACTCTTTGTGTGATCCACAAATGGTTGTTCTGAGTCTGTGTGTACTTTGTGTCTGTGAGGTATGTTTGTAAATATGTGTCTTATTCGCGAACTATGAAAGTAACTTTATTTTATTTATAAATCAGTAACCAATCGACCGTTGATACCAAAAAATGTTATTGTTTTAGTTCCAAGTGTCAGTTTTTACATGTTGCCAGGCCCTAACGGCGTATCATCATGGTATCTAGATAATTTTATTTTATTCAAAAATTTACATGCATTTGTGTTGCTGTAAAATGTTTTTGTAAATCATGTCGTTTTGTAGGTACAAATATCTATCTAAGTACGTCAAACGTCTGCTTTGTCGGGAAGTCGCGTCTTCGCAATAATTCAGCTATTGCGGTCACAATGACGCTCGTGCCCACATTCAGGCTTCGTGTTCAGTTTACGTTTGCCTCGCCACAGTAAATATTTCAAGAAAGATTTTCGAACAATTTCTTAGTGTATTATTGTGACTTTGTGATTACAGTTATATTAGATTACAAAAAATGATTGAAACGAGCAGGACAGACAGACAGTCACTCCGTATACTATACTACTACTACTACTGCTGGATCAGCTAAAACTGAACAGGCCCTGCATACAGGTGGCATAAACGCTAATTGGCCGTGTGGGGCCGGCTTTAGAATTGTCCCACTCCTCTCTACCCACGGGAGCCGTAAGAGTCGACTGAGGGAATACCGGGGGAGTGGGCAGCAGCACCCCCTCGAGTATTAATAACATCCACTGCGATCGACAACCCGCCTGCCAAGCGTGGCGATTACGGGATTATCCCCCATGACCGACCGCTCATTGTGGCGTTCTCTTGAGGAGGCCTATGACCAGCAGTGGACATTGAAAAGCTGATGGATGGATGGATGGAAACGCTAGTAGAATAGAATAAAATAATCAATGTATGAGATTGACATAAGGTAACGCATTATGTGGTTGTATTACCAATTCAACAAAATGCCAGGTAATATTCTCATTTTCTGAACATAGTTTATCTTGTCATTCAAAGTAAATAATAAATTGCAATTCCAAAACAAAACGCTACGTTTTTTGACCCTTGCAGTCGTAAAAATAAACGATAGCACCATTTACTGGTAAATGCGCTAAAGCCTGGTCGCAATCTACATAGTCATATTTTAACACGTTCTATTTGCGCCAAGCCTGATTGCAGATAGTGTTTTTTTATTGTTCGTAATGCAGATATAGATACAATAAATAAACGAAAATACAAGTTTTTTTAAGACAAGCTTTTATTAGGTAGGAAATACAAATAAAAAATACAAATAATATTTGTGTACATCACAGTCCTAAGTTTTCAAATTAGAGCGAGTAACACTCACCTTTTTCTCTCTCTCTTGCTGTTAAAATGTGACTGTTCAAGCTTGAATACCAGATTTATACAAAAGCTTAAAGGTTTTTTTGTAACAAAAAATAAACCAAAATCGAAACTTATATGGTGTAGCACCATCTATCGGTGGATGATGGTAACTATTTTAGGATTTATTCACGAAAAAATTACTATGCTGATTTGATAAGGTGGGGTGGGGTAATTTTATTGACAAGTTCAAAATCCATGACAGATATTACCGAACTGCCCATACATATATGGTCACTATCAATATTATTTAAACAACTTTACAATTATTTAAAACTACATTTTACCCGGCCGTCGTGTCAATTATCTAAGCAAAACTTGCTATTTCACAGGAAACCTCCATTTACCGGAATGAAAGTAGCATACGTGCATTCTGAGTTTTAGACTATAAGTACAATGTAGGTATGCTAAATTTCATGGTGATGTGTTCAGTAGTTATGATATAAAAGAATCACGTCTATGTTTTAGTAAATATAATTATACAAGTTTGAAATCGTAGATTACTAGCTAGTAGAGGATACATTCAAAAAGAGAACAGTGTTCCTAGCCAAGTCGCATTCTATGATCGCTCAAGCTATAGAAAACCAATAAAATATTTATAGAAATTTGACATCTTTATCACGTATTTAGATATTTTTATATATATTTTTAGCATTTGACATGCTTAGCAACATACATTAAACACAAAGTGAAAAATGTGAAATCGAAAATAACAGTCACGAGCAGGATTCGAACCTGCATCTCCTGGATACCGTCCAGATGCTTTGCCAATTCAGCCATCGTGACCCTCGCTCCTGACTGCTAATTTCGATAACACATTCATACTTAACGTCTTTGGGTGACGCCTGCATCTAAATATTTATAGGGTTTGCGTCATTATCAGGTAAAATCTTAATTGTAAAATTAAGTTTACCTGGTCGGTATAATGTATGAAAATACTTCCGACAGATGGTGCAGGCGTCACCCAAAGACGTTAAGTATGAATGTGTTATCGAAATTAGCAGTCAGGAGCAAGGGTCACGATGGCTGAATTGGCAAAGCATCTGGACGGTATCCAGGAGATGCAGGTTCGAATCCTGCTCGTGACTGTTATTTTCAATTTCACATTTTTCACTTTGTGTTTAATCTCTATCACGTGACTTAGCGTTGTAGATATCGTTCATATCGGCTATGCCTTCTGCGAGGAGGTCATCTCGCGGAAGCGGCAGTGAGGGCCAGGGAGGCTGATCCTTCCCGTGACCCGAACCGGATGACGGGGGCGGTGCAGCCGTGAGTACTTCTGAGGCTGCGGGTGCACGGACCGGGGAACGTTCGCCACCCGCAAGGCCTCCTGCGATGGTGCGACGCTCCGTGTACAGCTGCGTCACTTAGTAGAGTGTATCCGAGAGGGTAAGCTGCCGGCGGACCACTGAAGCAATGTGGCACAGTTCCAGTGGCCCGTCAGTACAAACGAAAAGACGGAACATGGCGGGTTTATTTAGTGGGTGAGAGCCCCACACTACCCTGTTCTTGGCCCCGAACGGCGGGGTGTGCTGTTAGATACATTTTATCTCACATAAAAAAAAAAAAATTTAAGATTTAAGAAATGCCCTTATAATAGGGTAACAATACCATACCACTGAAGTAATGTAACATAGTTCCAATGGCACGCCAATAAAGGCGGAGAGACGGCGCACGGGGGGTTTATTAAGTGGGTGAGGGCCCCACACTACCCTGTTCGTTGCCCCGAATGACAGGGTGTGCGGTTAGGAAATTTTTTTCCCGCCTTAACAAAAAAAAACTTGTAACAATACTTGTAATTGAGAGGATGAATTTAGCTTAATTTAATATGATTTGATTACTTGAGTTAAAATATCAACTTCTGTAACAAATCATTAAGCAGTCCGCAACAGCGGGCCAAGGGAACAAGTGAACGGGAGCCTCTCTCTATTCAATAGTATTTACGTTGTTTTGTGGCCGCCAGCACGAGGCACCTTCTCTCTGCAACTGACAAACTCTAAATAACAAAATGGGGTGAACCATCCTTCGCTGAAAACAAATAGCCGACCTTTTGCCTTCTTTATGAGACCCTTGTTAACTTGTCCTTAATAAATTATTTATTTTGCGCTACAGCCGTGTTACTGCTACATTTTTGTTAATTTTATTTATTACTTTCGAATAAATTCACACAGGGTGGTCGCTTAGAGGGCACGAATTTATTAGACTTGTTTACGTTGTGGAATGAACGAAGATATCCTGTAACTTTGGGATATAAAGGTGTTTCTGCAACTTAGATATTAACGAATTAATTATATGAAAATTTTTAGTTTTCATCATCCAAATATATGCCAAGTATATGGTTATTTTAGACAACTGTAATTAGCGGTCGGTAATTATTTAAATATAATTGTTTCTCAGAAGGTCTCAATCATAGGTGGTTAGTTTTTATAGCGTGAAAGCGTAACAAACAAACTCACTTTCACATTTTTTACAATATTAATAAGGATTCGTTGGTTTTTTAAGCATAAACATACTTTTTAGCGCCATTTTATATCTCGTTCTTCGAAAACAACTCACATTGGCTTAAATCCCCATAAATCACACAAAAACACAAAGACCAAAGTGTTTACCATAAAATCGCATACGCGTCCCTAAATCATAACACAATAAAATTTATAGCGAACGGAAAGTCCGGCCTCAAGTGCTGATATATCAAACACATTTTCTTCGTGTCTGAAACGGAAAATCTTTCCTGCAAACATATCAGGCGACGTCGCTATTTACCTTGTTTTGTACCTTCGAATGCGAAAGGTTATGTCATATCCTGTTTTCACATACATTTACATGATAATATTGCCGAGGTAAAATATATATTTTTTTTACTAACGGTAACCTGCGACAATTGTCTTGGTGATTTTTTTACGTGGGTAAATGCATAACACATGCCTCTTCGCAAGATCATGCAGATAGGTTATATTGAACTCCCATCCCTCCTCTTTTCTCCGGGCCTACCGACTATACTTCACATCTAATTATACTGCGGCTATGGTAAGTTAATACTCGTAGATATGCTGTGATCCCGCATTTGTTTTAATCGATAAATGTGTTATTTATTGAATGAGGCGACGCTTAGCGGAAGTCCATTGTTATTATTATAGAATGGATATTTTAGGTGGCGAGCCCACCACTCGCCCATGGATTGTCAATCCCGATTATTTTTGGACACACACAATATAACCTAAGATTGCCAATTACAACAACAACGTTGCAATATTCCCCAAAAATGCGAACATTTGTTGCCGAGCAATCTTGAGGATGCCTCGTGTAGAGGCGAAACACATATTGATTTTGTGTTCGAAGTTGCGGAATATTATAACCTTGTGGTTTTGAGAGTCCCGCCATATCGCACGGTTGTATCGCATTGGTGAGCTTTTTTGACATTATCGTGCACTCTGCCCGTGTGGGGCCGGCTTTAGAATTGTCTCACTACTCTCTACCACGGGAGTCGTAAGAGCCGACTGAAGGAATTCCGGGGGAGTGGGCAGCAGCACTCCCTCGAGTATTAACAACATCTACTGCGATCGCCAACCCGCCTGCCAAGCGTGGCGATTACGGCATTATCTCCCATGACGGGACCGCTCGTTGTGGCGTTCTCTTGGGGAGGCCTATGCCCAGCAGTGGACGTTGAAAGGCTGATGGATGTGCACTCTGCTGTTATCACATTCTTCTCTATCTGTGGAAGTGCGGATTGGCAATATTAGGTTATTTTGTGTGTGTCCAAAGATAACCAGGATTGCCAATCCGTGGTTGAGTGGTGGGCTATTCTCCTAAAATATCCATTCTATAATAATCATGATAAATGTGTAGTTAAAACTAATCCTTCATTATCAACATATTACTCGTCAAATGTTGGGCAGGAGGCTGGTTTGAGAATAGCAGAATTTGAGACCATTCTAAACAAACCTGATGGATAGCACGTAAGATGACTTAGTCCACATGTTATCAAGATAAACTCCACATTATAGCTAGACTGTGAGTTTAGTGAAACAAACGTAATAATCTGGGGCCTTACTCTGCAAACTAATTTCAATCCAACTCCAATGCAAATCAAATCTAAGTTCTAATTTTAACATGTGAACTTAGTTAACAGAAGTAGCTGTAGAAATGTTGCACACATTGACACAATCACAATATGATATATTGATAATAAGACTTTATATTTCTGTACCTCTTAGGTAACTATTAACTTGATATGGCATATATAAATGTTTTATTAAAATACCATTTGCTTTTTCGTTTTTATTTTCTATAATCCTACAATTAATCATGTTTGTTATTAAAATAAATATTATTATAATTATTAAACTATACTCAAATCACACTGGTTAATTATAAAGGGATACGAAAGAAAATTTGATTAATATTGAATTAATATAATAAATGAATAGACCTATAATTGCCTGTCCTGCCGTTTGACTAATTCATCAAAGCAGAGTGTAAATCCCCGTCACTCTTTATACTACATCCTGTGGGAATGTCATGGAGATTTTTGTAACAATAATCAGAATAGCGATGATGTGGTTTGCCACCCATCACACCTCGTTCTTATAGTGGCCAGAAACAGACAAAGGAAGGCAATTTTATGTCAAATGGCAATTCATTGTCTCTATCTAACCCTCTGGGAGACAGGTGAGCGTCTGTGTATGTATGTAATAAATTGTCATTCAAAGAGCTTCATGTTTTCGTACATTTCCTCGAATATGCCTCTATAATTAATAATTCAATACCAGAACCCCGAGAGCTTTCAGCTCGAACTACAAAATCGCTTCCAATGTCTAGATGAGTGCGAATCAGCGAGCGATTTGAACAGCAGGTTCGTGCAAACTGTCCAAGCGGTCGACTACTTCAAGGCCCGTCGCGTTAGTAGGACTCGTGAACTCTCGGACCATACTCTCAAGCTCATGGAAAGGAGAAAAGAAATGACAGTCCAGTCTTCAGCCGATTGGTCCTGCCTGAGGCGGTTAAACAGACAGATCTCCAAGGCCGTGCGACATGATATCCGCCAATTTAATGCTATCCGCATTAAAGAGGCGATAGAGCGGAACCAAGGCTCGAAAGTGTTTGCAAGAGATCTGTCTATCGGCCAAAGCCAGTTGACTAAGACGAGGACCAATGACTGCACTGTCATTTCATCCTGAGATGATATCTTGAGAGAGGTCCACCAGTTCTATGGACAGTTGTACAGATCCCAGAGTCCTGTTGTCGGCTTGGTCCAAGATCCCAGATCCAAGCTAACTCGGCACTTTACCGAAGATATCCCGGACGTCAGCCTGTACGAGATCAGAATGGCTCTCAAACAACTAAAGAACGAAAAGGCACCAGGAGACGACGGAATCACCACGGAGTTTCTGAGAGCTGGCGAAAAGCCGGTCTTAAAAGCTCTTCAGAGGCTGTTCAATTCCGTCGTTCTCGGGGGAGACGTTCCAGAGTCGTGGACCAGAAGCGTGTATCGGTACATCGAAGTGCTGAAGTGCTTGTATAGAAACGCCACCATGTCAGTCCGTGTTCAGGACAGGAGTACGAAACCGATCCAACTGCAGAGAGGTGTTAGACAGGGAGACGTTATGTCCCCGAAACTCTTCACCGCTGCATTGGAAGATGTCTTCAAGCTCTTGAACTGGACCGGATTCGGCATCAACATCAATGGTGAATACATCACTCACCTTCGATATGCCGACGACATTGTAGTCATGGCAGAATCGCTGGAGGACCTTGGCACCATGCTCAATGATCTCAGCAGGGTTTCCCGACTAGTAGGTCTCAAAATGAACATGGACAAGACGAAAGTCATGTCTAATGTCCATGTCATTTCAGCACCGGTCCTAGTCGAGAGTGCGCTTCTCAAAGTTGTCGACCATTATGTCTACCTGGGACAAACGGTCCAACTTCGAGAAAGAGGTCAATCGACGAATCCAACTCGGCTGGGCAGCGTTCGGGAAGCTAAGGAAGATCTTCTCGTCCAATATTCCGCAGTGTCTAAAAACGAAGGTCTACGACCAGTGTGTGTTGCCAGTGATGACATACGGAACAGAGACGTGGTCTCTGAATGTTGGCCTCGTTTCAAGGCTCAAAGTCGCTCAGCGGGCCATGGAGCGGGCTATGCTTGGTATTTCCCTACGTGATCGAATCCGTAATACGGAGATCCGTAGGAGAACGAGAGTGACCGACATAGCCCGCCGGGCTGCCATGCTAAAGTGGCAATGGGTAGGCCACATCGCTCGACGAACCGGCAACCGTTGGGGAAAAAAAGGTTCTCGAGTGGCGACCACGTATCGGACGGCGCAGCGTAGGACGACCCCCCACAATGTGGACCGACGATCTGGTCAAAGCCGCGGGGAGCCGTTGGATGCGGTTGCGGTCAGCACAGGACCGCTCGTTGTGGAGTTCTCTTGGGGAGGCATATGTCCAGCAGTGGATGTTGAAGGGCTGATGGATGGATGGATGGATGCCTCTATAATTTGTACATAACTCATCCTAGTGCATTGAAAACTTTATCCCCCTTACTAATAAACATTGTATAAGCTCCGAATAGTTATTCAGTGTTTTGTTCCGTTCTCTCAACGTCAAACTGTCATATTAGTGACAAAGACAAAACACTGAATAATTATTCAGAGGTTATAACAACGTTTATTACAACTGCATATCATTCATTGTAACAACAACATCATTATTTGTAACGTTTTTTTTAATTTATTTATGACTAGCGCATTAACCGCGGTTTCCGTCGCTTCATTTGAGGATTTGCGTCAAATCTTTACCTACAGTATCAAAGAAACCCATAATATGTAGACATTCAAGCCCCAGAAGTTGTGCATTGGCATGCCAATCTGTCATTATTTTTTATATATAGATTTAGTTAATTATTGATTATAATTGGACGCAATAAAACAGAACAGGACAAAATATATGCATAGTATGGATCTGTAAAAACTAACTCGTGGAGTAGAGGGTGTCGTTCTCCAAAACCGATTTGATATTATATAGTTCTGGGAAATACTCTCGCGGTTAAAGCAATTTAACGATAGCGTTGAATTTGAGATCTGAAAGGTGAAAATACCAATGTTGATCGATCGGAATTGAAAACAAGAGTATCCCGCCTGATTGCGACAGCATTTTGAAGGGTTACGCACACTAGCATACGTGATAGCTATTGCGTAATAGCAGATAAACTGTGGTTAATTTAAAAATAATTGCAAATATTTCAGAGAGTTAGGCCCTTATTTCCTGACATTCTATATTCAAAATAAGGTTGTGTTGAGCGTTGATAATACTTGGTACCGGGGTTCATTATGCAGCTCTTCATTCTCAATCAAAATTTCATAGAATTAATATCAATAGAAATCTGGTGACAAATGGACCTTGAAATTAATGTGCTATTGAAACTAATGAATTGGCTGCGTAATAAGAGTTAATACAATTCGTCTCTGTAGTGACTCTCTTAGGTATTAAACGTCAGCACCCCATTTCTAGCAGGTGGCATAAGGTCCGACTAAGAGAAGTACCTACCACTGAAAATAGGAACTACGCAAGGGGATATTGAAAACTAAACCATTCTTTTAATGGGATTTTGTATGAGGTGAGGGCTCTCACATGTTATTGATCATAAACAGGCAGCTTATTGCATTATATTGGCCACTTGTTTGTTTTAACCAACCGTTGAGCATCACAGAATTTATTGTAAATTTTCAGTGTGCAGCGGACAGTTCAAATTTATATTTTTTTCTATATTTATATTTTAATTCATCGGCCTATTATATAGCACTTAAAATCGTCAAGAATTCACAAATAATTAACATAAGGGCCTGAGGCAAGTGCATCCGCAACAACAAAGTGGCAATTACAATTCACAAGAAACGCTACAAGCGGCTGGACTCCGTAGTAAAGTCTTTCATTGTTTTCTATCTATTATATGTATGTATTTACAAAAAAAAAGTAATATAGGTATTGTATCCGTAATCTGGTACCCATAGCACAAGTGTTAAGCTTAGTTTGGGAGCAGAGGACGTTGTGTGAAATGTCTGTGAATATTTATTTCTTTATTATTTATTTCATGAGAAAAATCCGGCAATAACCTCATGGGCTACTTTTTAAATTCGTCAATTTACAATTTAATACAATTCTTATAACTAAAATGATATGAAAAAATGCTACAACCAAGATAACATACTATATATCACATAAACAAAATAAACATAATTAATGATCTCCAGCCCATTTTGTTTTTATTCTTAAGTTTCTCTCTGTTAGTCACTGAAGTCATCCTGGGCTGGTCTATTTTTTTTTGTGTCATATATGTATATGATCATAATTTAGTGTAAGTAAAATAAGATAACATTTCAAGTCTTTTTCTTTCTCTTCCTAACCTATATTAATCCTCTCATAACTGTCTCGCGCACATATTACCTGCCAAACATTATAGTTGAGTATTCTTTTAATACACATCATTCATTATTCACATCTCTTTCTTTATTGTTTTACCCTATTAAACGTTATTATTAGATTACAAATCATAATTTGTGAATAAGGAAAAAGAGTATTTTAGTACAGGCGGGAATCGAACCTGCGTCCCTTCCTATCCGGGGAAGTGCTCTAATCCACTGAGCTACAGTACTATCTTTTAGACATACCCAATCTCCTTATCACATTTGTCTTAACGACCAACGCCCTCTATCGGAACGCATTTACATGCATCCTAAATACTCTTTTTCCTTATTCACAAAATATGATTTGTACTTTAAGAGTAGCGGAGCATGTCAAGTGCTAAAATATAGATCAAAAATGTTATTATTAGATATTCACCTTACATTAGACTAGAATTTTATTTTAATTTTTGAAGGCAATTTTCTTTTTTTTAACCTACCATGATTTTTCTCATATTATAACACAAAATTTAAATTCCACTCCAAACGTCCACCATTATCTTTAACAAAAATCGAAATAAGTATTAACAAAAACTGAAACCGCTAATCAGGAAAGCCTGTATTCGGCCAAGATAACGTCTGCTGGGTCTGCTAGTAGCAATATAAAACGTTGCTTTCCATAACTGATTATCTCACTAGTTAATATTAAGTAAAGGATAAAGTTAAGTAACTTTTACATTCAGTTAGCTGACATAGCCAGCTAAGTCAATAATGCAGAAAAACTATCAAAAGTGAATTTAAAACTAACACGTGAGAGGTGTCAGGTAATGGCAAGTAAACTAGATTATATGATGTCGTTATATCACTTTTAATATTATGTGGTAGCTCTAGTTATTTTATAAAAACATAGAAAAATTGCTTCACGCCTGTATTCCCCGAAAGAGGTAGGCAGATGTGTATTACATAGCCACGGTTCGCCAGCTATGTTTAAATCCCACATAATAGGGGCCGAGCCTATTGCCGTCTACCGGCCACATTTACAAACTCCGGGTTGCTACTGAGAATATTTCTTTTTACGAAAAAGCTTAATGCCACTGCCCGACCCGGGGATCGAACCCGAGACCTCATTATCAGCAGTCGCTCACACTACCGCTGCACCACAGAGGCAGTTATTATTGTTGTAATTTTATAAGTTAGGCTTTACCCAACTTATTCCATGTCTGATGTTGCCTACAAGGATCGACTGGTGTCACATATCACATTGTACAACACCTTTTTTTTGTTAAGGCGGGAAAAAATGTTCCTAACCGCACACCCCGTCGTTCGGGGAAAAGATCAGGGTAATGTGGGGTCTGCACCCACTAAAGAAACCCACCGTGTGCCGTCTCTCCGCCTTTATTGGCGGGCCACTGGAACTATGTTACATTCTTTCGGTGGTCCGCCGGTGGCTTACCCTTTCGGGTACCCTCTACTGAGCAACGCATCCGCAGAGGAGCGTCGCACCTTCGCGGGAGGCCTTGCGGGTGGCGGACGTTCCCCGGTCCATCCACCCGCAGCCTCAGCTAGGGCGACATGAGGCGCAAGTATCTACACCTGCTCCGCTTCGGTCGCTGGCGGCGGTTTGGGTCAGCGGAAGAGTCCTCCTCCCTGGCCCTCTCGGCCTCGTCATTCCGCGAGATAATCTCCTCGCAGAAGGCAGCGACCGCGGCCCAATTCCTGCCACTGCAAAGCATCGCTCTAAAGACGCTAGGCAGCGAGAGGTCCCCCTTATTTCTGCGACGAGTTCACGGCACTGCTCGGCCCAAGTCGGGCACGACTCGAGCGTGTGCCGCGCCGTGTCCTCGTCACAGCCGCAGTGGTGACAGCCCGGAGTCGTTCTCCTCCTTGCGACTATGTGCAGATATCTGCTGATGCAACCGTGCCCCGACAGCATCTGCACCAGTCGAAAGGTAAGGACTCCGTGCCGTCGCCCCACCCACTCCTCCAGCACCGGCTGGAGCGCCCCTACTATCCAAAGACCGGCTCGGGGTGCCTCCAGCCGTGCCCTCTATCTGGCCATAGCAGCTCGGCGGGCGTCGCCCTGCCATCTGGCCACCTCCCTGGGTAGGGGGCGACCGCCTTCCTCCCGCTCTTGCAATGCCCGCCGATATGCCTCGGCGAGCACCTCCGCCTCCAAGTCCCACGAGGGGATTCCGGCCATCGCGCAGGCCACCTCCGTTGACACCGTGCGGTATCCACGTGTGACCATGAACGCAACGACTCTCTGTGGCCTCCACAGAAGAGCCCTGTTCAGTGCATCCCGGGACCCCGCCCACACGGGTGCGTTGTACAGCGCCATCGACCGGACCACCCCCGCATAAAGCCGTCGGCATGCATTGTTGGGTCCACCCATATTCGGCATGAGCCGTGCAAAGGCGGACGCTGCGCCGACTAGCCTCGGGGACAGTTGGCGGAAGTGCTCGCGAAAGCACCACCGCTAGTCCAGCACCAGGCCCAGATACTTAATCTGGGCCTGCACCCCAATCTGGACCCCATCCACTGTGATCGAGGCACCAGCAGGTGGCCGACGTTGGGGCCCATGGAAAAGTAGGGCCTCCGACTTGTCCAGGGCCACTTGTATGCCCCAGCGCTCCGATCCTCCTGACCACCTCCGAGGTCCCTGAGGTAGCCAGGAACGTCGCTTCCTCGAAGTTTCCACCCTGGGCCACGACCAGCGTGTCATCCTTATAGCAGATGACTGCCAGCCCGGGGGGGAGCCGACAGCGCAACACACAGTCGTAACCGATGTCCCACAGGAGCGGCCCCAGGACCGAACCCTGTGGGACACCGCACGATATGGGTATCCTCACAACATCCCCTATGCGGCTCTCATAGACGACGCTGCGACCCTCTACATTGTACAATACCTAGCATATACATAATAACTCTATTAATATATACATATGTATGTGGATTAGTATTTGTATTTTGAAATTAAATTGTACTATTCATCCATCCATCCATCCATCCATCAGCCTTGTAACGTCCACTGCTGGACATAGGCCTCCCTAAGAATAAGGGATAGTGCCGTAATCACCACGCTTGGCAGGCGGGTTGGCGATCGCAGTGGATGTTGTTAATGCTCGAGGGAGTGCTGCTGCCCACTCCCCCGGTATTCCCTCAGTCGGCTCTTACGACTCCCATGGGTGGAGAGGGGTGGGACAATTCTAAAGCCGGCCCCACACGGCTTATACTAAACGGAACTATTCATGTCTCCTTTTAATATTATAAATGTGAAAGAGTTTTTTATGATGTTCAGGTGTTTGGATATTTGCCTGTCAGTCATGCCTAAAAGACGGAGAGAGTTTGAATAAAATTTGGTAGGTAGAGAGATAGAACACTGGTTTAACATATGACGAAAAAACGTTACCTTTTGTTCTGAAATAACAAATTTTTGCATTTGGGCTTATTAATTAAATGGATTTTAATGACGTATTCGAGAACAAATTTTGTTAAAATGGAAAAGATACCTGCGAGCGAAGATTGAACTCGCGACTTGTGCTTGCGTCATGTGTACTGTGAATCAACATGTGAAACTTAACCGTTAAACTATGGCATTTGTCCCCGCAAATGTCAATCTTGTGACACAAATAATATTTAAAAATAATGGCCTTGGTAACAAGAATCTGGCAACACTTTTTTATCATCGGCAAGGTTTCCTGTGGGATATGCGTAAACAACTTAAAATGAATTTGAAATTAATTCGAGACGAATTTGCAAGAAGACGCTGGTAAATAATGTACTAGTAAGACATTTAGGAATGACATTCTAAAACTAGAATCTTAAAGCCTTAAAATGTGAGGTTAGCCTTAATAAGTCATTAATACTATTACCACGGATTGTCAATCCCGGTTATCTTTGGACAGAATAACCTAAGATTATCAATCCGCACTCTCACAGATAGAGTAGAATGTGATTGTGCAGATTGGCAATCTCTCCTCCTAAAATATCCATTCTGTAATAGTAACAATGGACTTCCGCCAAGTGTCGCCTCATTCAATCAATTATCTTAAGTCATTAATGTTTAAAATCCAGAATCTCAGCTACCATAGCCAATATGGTTAGTCGTGGTAATGGTCGTTGTTGAAGCTTTTCTTCTCCCAGCATGAATGAGCTTGTTCGACCGAGGAAGGGCTACCCTCTCAAAGAAGATCAGTGTGACGAAACTGTTGATACTCCTACTGTGGTGTTTTGTATGGTGAGTGAGAGCGCCGGAGATCCTAAATCTTAGTAAAATCCCCTACCTATTATCCTCACCGTTTTCCTAAACTGACCACATTGAACATAGGAATACGACAGTCATTAAAGCCTTACTTTAATATAATTAAATAGGTAATATAAATTGATTAAATTTTATTCTAAACCCGAATGAATTTATATTGTTGGTAACAGGTAAATTAACAAGCCACAGGCAAAATCTCATTTCAATATTAGTAGGTATTGTTCAAAGTTTCGATAAGATCTTTTACATTTACAAAGTTATTTACTCAGAGAAATGATCAGAAACAAAAGAACGTATACAATTACTTAGGATTCTATGTATTTATATAGAAAAATATTTTTGGAAAATATAGAAGATATCATATTACCACACTTTATATTTTATTCCTGATTTTTAAAAAGTTATTTCATCTATAAACATTTTCTCTTTGTATAGTTAAATTAATGTTAGCTATTGAAATCGCTCGAGACTATCAATTAAGCAAGCGTGGTGATTTATGGCCTTGAATTTCTTTATCAGTAGAATATGGACACGATAAAGATTAATTAAACCATTTGAATATTGCAATAAATTGATGAGGTGGTTATTTTTTTATATACTGCGTGGATGGCAAAGAAGCATAATGGCCCACCTGATGGTAAGCGGTTACTGTAACCTAAATACGCTAGCAACACCAGTGACATCATTCGTGCGTCGCCATCTCCAAGAAATGCGTTAGGAGGTACGAAAGACTCTACCAATAGGGTTGGAAGAACTATATTTCCTCATGGCATTCTATCAACATTCCCATACTTTTCTATGGAAATGCTAAAAGTTGACTAGGGATGTAAAATTATTTTCTCTCGAATTGGTATAATTCGGGAGAAAATAACCTCCAAGAAAAACCCTATTCTAACCCATTTGTCTAGTGTGGTATGAGTCCAAATATTATTTTGTAAAAAAGTTAAAAGATTATATAGTGCCGTATATTACAGATTTAATACCTGTACGAATGTTTGTATATGAACATAAAACATCAACATAGCATCACGCCTGTATTTCCCGAAGGGATAGGCAAAGGTGTATTACACTCCCACAATTCGACAGCTATGTTTAATTATCAATATTGAACATCATTATTCGATCGTGGATAATGATTATAACCAATAAGTTAGTTACTAATAACAGTGTTATATTCTCAATAAACATTGCAAGTTATTGAGTCTCGACAGAAAATTGTAGTAGGTAATTAGCTTAACACCCACTTCTGATCAAAACCTTGCTAATTCAATACTATGTGCCAATTCTAAAACAATTTATGACTTAAAGCCATTAAATGTTTTATATCACTCATTTCCACAAAATGTTTTTGCCCTTTTGAAAGGAAAACTTAAAATGACACTAAAATGTCAACATTTGAACGATAACGTGTGAGCTACAGGCGTATAAAGGATATAAAGTGTAACATAAACACGATCATAAAATGTACAAAGTAATAAGGTTTTACTTTAATTGCAGCAAAAATGGACCTTTTATTTTACACAGATATACTTTAGATCTATTTCTTTTAGCAATTGACATGCTCCGCTACTTTTTAAAGTACAAATTATTTGTGAATAAAGAAAAAGAGATTTTTAGTAGGGGCGGGAATCGAACCACGCATCTTTTCCAATCCGGGGAAGTGCTCTAAGCCACTGAGCTACCCTACTGACCTTTCGATCATCTCAAATTTTTAATCACATTTATCTTACGACTAACGCCATCTACCGGCAAGCATTACATGCATCCAATATAGTAAGTTTAATTTTGCAATTAAAATTCATACTATTTGATGGCGCGATTTTTTCAAACATTTTAGATATATTTCTTTTAGCAATTGACATGCTCTGCTACTTTTTAAAGTACAAATTATTTGTCAATAAAGAAAAAGAGATTTTTAGTAGGGGCGGGAATCGAACCACGCATCTTTTCCAATCCGGGGAAGTGCTCTAAGCCACTGAGCTACCCTACTGACCTTTCTATCATCCCAAATTCTTAATCACATTTATCTTACGACTAACGCCATCTACCGGCAAGCATTACATGCATCCAATATAGTAAGTTTAATTTTGCAATTAAAATTCATACTATTTAAGATAAATGTGATTAAGAATTTGGGGTGATCGAAAGGTCAGTAGGGTAGCTTGGTCCATACCTCAAACTTCAGTAACTTCGTTTTTACATTTATATGCAGGAACTCTATGAATAATTTCTATGTGTTGTATATAGGTATTCTTGTCGCAGTTCCGTGTATATCTCTTTATAAATGATCTTTGAAACTAGGGGAAATTGTCAACTTTATAAGATTCTTGACAAGATTTTTTTTATAGTACAAGGGACTTTTAGTGATTTCAATGAAAGTGTTGCAGCCTATGACAGAAAATAAAGAATAGTAAGGGAAAAAGCAAGAAAAAGAGATAGATATTGCATGAAATAAATGTATTAACAATCACCAATTAAATGTTAAGCAATAGCTATAATTGTTATGAACTTCTTTTAATTTATTGTTATATAGCAGTGCGCATTTATTACGTTCTAAAGCATATTGTACAGTCTATCATTAAGGTATTGTCGCTATTGGAATCGTACCTTTAATAGCTGAGCACCCCAGGGCTTTGAGTGTCTTAGAGCGTACGTTGTTATTTTCGTTAGTAGCAGTTAGTAATTACCTGCTTGCCTGTTTGCTGCTGACAGATCCAATTACATTAAAGGGATCGAATCCATTCCATTAGGCGGCACACTTTGTTACTTCAACAAACGTATTGTTTTCAGCAGACGATTATATTGCGATTACCCATAAGTAGGGTTACCAAGCGTTAGTACTTTTTCCATTTTTATACATCAGGATTTTAGAGCTTTTTTCATGATTGCTTTTGGATGAAGCACATCAGACTATGTAAATCAGGTCCAACCCTTATGCCTACCGTGCTCCTACGAAATGTGTTACTATTTTGCAGCAATTTAATTTATGTTTTTAATTTGGCTTAGAGTTTGTTTATGGCTCGGTTCCCGGTTCGATACTCCACATAATAACCATAAGGTTATTCTAAATCAGTAATGAAAACATTTTCTTTCAGTAATTTGTGAACAATTGGTTTACAACGGTTATACTATCTTTTGATTTTACAGTGATGTGAAAGTTATTACATTGATATGAGACACATATTTTAATCACAATTTATTTAAACTACCTCAAAAGTCAAAGTTCTAGTGTTAGAGTTTTGCTTGTTCCAGCATAAATGGGCTGGCTCAGGGAAGTACCACCCTCTCATAGAAGAATAGCATGAAATACCGGTGGGTACTCATACTGTATTTCGTATGATGAGTGAGAGCGCTAGAAGCCTTTCCAGCGCCCTTTCCTTGGTGATGGCGGTGCGCGAGTGTTGCCTCTGGTTTTGCTAGCGTTTAGACCCTACGGTTACCGCTTACCATCAGATGGGCCCGTATGCTTGTTTGCCACCCGCATAGTATTAAAAAACAATAATTGTAGTATGAGTTTTAATAAAGAGTAATTAGGACAATAAGTTATTTGGACAATAAACAAGTGCAGATTTGCTTACAACCTTTTAAAGCGATGTTCAGGAGCCAAGAGCGATGGCGCGGTGCGTTTAAAACTATTTAGGTATGCAACCGAGACACCTCCTTCGCCTCTGACAATCCAACAAGGACTATCTCAAAAGTCAAATGCGACAATGTTATATTGATTTATAAAGTAAATCACATTGCATATTACAAACACTTCCCATTACAAAGATAATAACAAATTATAAAAAGAATATTATTGGGCTTTTTCCTAATAAGAAAAATTCTCAGTAGCAGCCCGGAGTTTGGAAATGTGCCCGGTAGACGTCAATAGGCTCGCCCCCTATTACGTGGGACTTAAACATAGCTGGCGAGTCGTGGGTGTGTAATACACCTCTGCCTACGCCTTCAGGGAATACAGGCGTGATGCTATGTATAAAAGAAACTTAATAGCTAAAGCTTTCTGGTTATACGTATTACTCTTTGGCTAAAGCTCAATTATTTTAGAAATTAAACATCCACTTTTAATTTTTTACTAGTCGATTATGAAATAACTCAAAATTCAGACTTAATACAAAGACACGCTGATATGTAGGTGTAGTAAACATACCACCGAAGGAATGTGACATAGTTCCAGTGGCCCGCCAATAAAGGTGGAGAGGCGGCACACGGTGGGTTTCTTTAGTGGGTAAAGGCCCCACACTGCCCTCTGTTCGTTGCCCCGAACGACGGGGTGTGCGGTTAGGAACATTTTTTCCTGCCTTAACAAAAAACAATATTAGATTGATAAAATCAAAACAAATATTCTATAAATATTGGTCTCCATATTTCGATAATATTTACTTTGATGGAGCTCTTTTGGTAAGAGCTTATACGACTACAATATGAAGGTGGAAACTCTTATGTTTTGGGAGGTTTCTACGATAGCTTAGCGGTGAAAATTATGCTCCGAGATAGAGGAAGACGCAAGTTCGAATCCTGCTCGTCGAAAAAGAGAAATTTTCTATATACACAAATTAATAGTAGTAGAAGAGCTAAAACCTGATCGGTTTAATCAAGTCCGCAGCAGAGCGTCAATCAAGACACCTCATTACCTAAACGACTAGTGATTTTCTTTAGCTGTCCGAACACGTTCAAACTATCCTTTCATCTGGTTATCTCATTAATTAATTGCTTATATGTTATATTTTCTTGTTTGAGTTCGCCAGATTGTTATGTGTGTATATATTTATCAATAAATCTTTGTGTTTAATGTATGTTGTTTCAATGAACTAACTTTGGTAAATAATAGGTACGTAAGTATAGGTAATCAATATTGTAAATAGCTTTTTTAGCTCTGTGAGTATTTCTTTCGCATTATCTGAGTTCAACAGGTTAATATTTCCGTTATTTTCGAGTATATCTTAAATGTTTTACCATTGTCTTATTTTAAACATTTACATTTGTTGAAATTACTTCAGGTTTGTACTATCTATAATCATGGTGATCACCAAAGAGTAAAATGGTAATGGCAGCCGTTCATTAATTACCAAGGAAATCTGTATTGTAAAGTTTATCTTCTTCTTTATAGTGTTTTTTAAGATAATTCTTTTTAGTACATTTAATAATCAATTATAAACATAATATATCCTCTTTTTTATAGGAAAAGACTAGTAAAATGATAAAGAGTACTAGATATATAATAAAATGGCTTCATGTTTAACTCGTACGACTATAAATATATTACACTGTTGTTTAATGTCAACAAGATTTGTTGTTTGTCTCCGAAATACAGGATGCAATACCAATGAAACTATAATAATAGGACCAAATTTAAGGCAAAAAGACTCCTTAAAATCGGATCATTAGCTCTGCCAGAACTAACAAAAATAAAGTACAGGCGTATCAATTTAATTTCTTTTATTTGTAAATTTGAGTGTGGGAATTTTGAAAATATCGAAGCTCTTACTTTACCTAATGCTGAGTTGTGAATATTGCGTTTATATTTATAAAAGCTTATACAATTATTATTGTTCAATATAATTATTACTTATATTAAAATTATTATTGCTATGGAAGAAAAATATCATAATCTTATAATATAGAGCCAGCGTGCTAAGATATATTATCATAAACACCTCCCATTCTGAGCGGAACAATAATGACGATGATGAGATTTACATGTCCTTGGAATGCACGCAACTAAAATCCAAATATTAGGTAAAGATGAATGTATGAAGTCCTAATAATATCATGATATTGGATAGGCATAAAGGCTAAAGGTTTGAAATTAGTTTTCTTGACAGCATAATCTCTACTGAAATATATCACTCCCATATTATTGCGTGATTTGTTGTTCAGATTTCTGCCAAGTAATATTAAAATGCTTTCTAATTTTGTTGTGACATAAATGTCATTACAGTCATGTTAAATATTGGTTTCATTTATATTTTTATATAAAAAACATCAAATGCCATTATTTTGCTTATATTTATTCAATTTAGGTACTAAAAAGATTGATGAATCAGTCTTAGTCAAATTAACAAGATTTTTGTAAATAATAGTCTGCCGTTTTTTTTGTTAAGGCGGGAAAAAATGTTCCTAACCGCACACCCTGTCGTTCGGGACAACGAACAGGGTAGTGTGGGGCCCTCACCCACTAAAGAAACCCGCCGTGTGCCGCTTCTCCGCCATTATTGGCGGGGCACTGGAACTATGTTACATTCCTTCGGTGGTCCGCCGGCGGCTTACCCTTTCGGGTGGGTACCCGAAAGGGTACTAGAGGGTTTATTAGAGGGTTCTAGCGACGCATCCGCACACGGAGTGTCACACCTTCGCGGGAGGCCTTGCAGGTGGTGGACGTTCCCTGGTCCATCCACCCGCAGCCTCAGCTAGGGTAGCATGAGGCGCAAGTACTCGCGTCTGCGCCGCCCCAGTCGCTGGTGGCAATTTGGGCCAGCGGAAGAATCCTCCTGCCTGGCCCTCTCCGCCACTTCCTTCCACGAGATAACCTCCTCACAGAAGGCAGCGACCACGGCCCAATTCCTGTCGCTGCCAAGCATCACTTTGACGACGCTCGGCAGCGAGAGGTCCCCCCCTATTTCCGCGACGAGTTCACGGCGCTGCTCGGTCCAAAAATAATAGTCTTTGCCTGCTGCTCTGCTAAACTAGCATTTGCCTGCAGGCAAACGCCAAGATTTTTTGGTTATACGAGTATCTTAGTTGCTCGCTAGAGTAGTGAGATAAAACCTTTTAACAGTTTTTAAGTGTCCATTTATCCATCTATCCATCAGCCTTTTACCGGCCACTGCTGGACATAGACTTCCCTAATAGAACGCCACAGTAAACGGTCTTACCACCTGCATCCACGGCTGCCTGCGACTTTGACCAGGTCATCGGTTCATCTGGTGGAAGGCCGTCCTACACTGCGCCGTACGATGACCCGGCGGACTATGTCGGTCTCTCTAGTTCTGCCACGGATTTCTCTATTACAGATTTTGTCACGCAGAGAGATCCCAAGTATAGCCCGTTCCATGGCAGGCTGAGCGACTTTGAGCCTTGATATAAGGCCAATATTCTGAGTGGTGGAACGGTGATGACTTATGGAACACAGGTTTTGTCATCATCGGTAACACATACTGGTCGCAGACCTTCGTTTTTAAGCCTAATAAAGAGCTTTTAAACGAAAAGTTTCATAAAATTAGTTTTTGCGTAATGCACGAATAAACACAAAATAGATAAAAAATAACAAGAAATATTTTGTGTTCGAGAAAATAGGGTAATAAAATTATTTCCATCCATCCATCAGGCTTTCAACGTCCACTGCTGGACATACGCCTCCCAAGAGAACCCCATAACGAGCGGTCCCGTCATGGGGGATAATGCCATAATCGCCACGCTTGGCAGGCGGGTTAGCGATCGCAGTGGATCTTGTAAACACTCGAGGGAGTGCTGCTGCCCACTCCCCCGGTACCCCGCAATCGGCTCTTACGACTCCCATGGGCAGAGAGGGGTGGAACAATTCTAAAGCCGGCCCACACGGCATTATGGGGTCACAATTAGGTGACTGTGATTAGCGGTTCAGAACACTTCCCCGGACGCAGGTTTGAATCCTGCTCGCAGTAAAGCTCTCTTTTTTTACTTTCACAAATAATTTGTTCTTTAAAGTAGCTGAGCACGTCAAGTACTAAAATATAGATCAAAACGGCATTTCATTCTCAAATACCTTAAATGTACAGACATAGCTCTGTTACGTGTAGACTTAAGTTAAACTTTGCGAATTTCAGCAATCTGATTAAGTTCGCATATCATTGGTCTATTAACTTATTAATATTAGATATTATGTACTAGATGACCCGGTGAACTTCGTATCACCTACAATTTATTTAATCAGTTATATTATCAATCCTAATCAATCTGAATTGTTTAAGATAATTCTTAAATGAAACTTTCTTGTAATGCAAATGAATTAGAAAGAGTGATAGTAGCTGTCATTTTGTCGCCTATTAGGCAAATACGCATACAACGGTACGAATATTGAATTTTTAAATTTTTCTATTTTTTTTACAGGGTCCATTTTTTTTTACTTTTAAACCGCCCCTGTATTAGAGCGAACAGAACAAAAAAACAATTAATCAAATCGGTCCATCCGTCCATCCATCCATCCATCAGCCTTTCAACGTCCACTGCTGGACATAGGTCAAATCGGTCAGCCAGTTTTAAGTTTTAGCAAGACTCACGAACAGCAATTGATTTTTATATAAATAGACTAGCTGACCCGGCGAACTTTGTTCCGCCTTAGGGGCAATAAATGAGCAGATTTTGGCTTTTATTTTTATTAGGATAATAAATATAAATAAAAAAAACAAGTATTTTAAAGATTCTTTATTGGCCATGTATTTTGGTGCATGGGTTGCACGCTTCAATGAAGCACCTTGTCTCCAAAACATCTCGAGTCATTGCGTAGATCTTTTAATGTTCGGTTAAGTGCTTCCAATGCACGTTTATGCGCGATTATGCATTCGTCCCAGATGATGATTTTCGATGCTGATAAAACTTTCGCCATTGCGGAGTGCTTTGCAATATTACATATTGGTTCTTCAATAGTTTGAAGATTTAACGATAATTTTAATGCTGAATGAGCCATACGGCATCCTTCTAACAATGTGGCTGCTATTCCAGAAGAAACAACTGTAACCGCAATGTTGGATCTCGCACGAACAGCTAAAACTACTGACATGAGAGATGTTTTACCAGTTTCACCAGGGGCATCCAGAAAATATAAACCACCATTTCCATCATAAATTTCCTTCATTAATGTATATTAAACTTCCTTTTGTTGGGGATTCAACAGGGGTACATTCGTTTGAATTACTAAATCTAATGCCTGATGATCATATTCACGTTCCCGTTCCAATTCTCGATTAAATGCGTCATTCATTTCACTATTTGGCATTCCTTACCTGACTAATAAACTACCTCACACGAGGTAACACATTCATGTCTTCGATCAAGAGCAAAGCCCGATTATGTATTTCCTCATTCATATCAAGATCGGGATTTCTTGAACTGACACGAATTTGAATATGTCTAATATAATATGTCTATATCTTTATCCTTGTATTTGTGCCACAGGTTAGATGGGTTTGATGGAAAGCATGTTGAAATGATGATAGAAAATAATGTGCGTATCTGACTTGGCGATGCAGAGATAATTGCTTCAACGATTGTCGTATCCCAGTGGGTATCGTTTTCTAGTAAATTGAGCTCTTCACATGCAGCACGATATGTTGGGAATATTGTACCATTAACAGTCCGTAGTGACTCAAATGACGTTGGCCCACGCACATGTCAGTTGCGTTTTGTTATACCATGTTTTATGTCACGTTCCACGGGAACGGGATCAAATTAAAAAAAATGTATCCTATGTCCGTTTCCTGGTTCTAAGCTACCTCTCTACCAATTTTCAGTACAATCGGTTCAGCCGTTCTATAGTTAATAGTGTAACTAACACGACTTTCTTTTATATATATAGATATACGTTTTCTTATTAGTGTAACGTTTTATGATCTTGATTGTATTATGCTGGTTACTATTGCTAGATATAAAATTGTTAGCTGATGAATTTTAAATCACTATTGGGAGTCGTAATTGTCAAAGCTCAATGCATTTAGGACAAAGCGTAATTTGATTTGTTTACTTCAAGTTACAATGCCTGAAGTAATCACGTATCACTTATTATCACGCCATTTCCCTTGCGGGGTAGGCAGAGAGAACAGAGTGCCAAGTGGCTCTATTCTTGCATACTATTCTCGCTTCCTCAACATTCATAATTCTCTTCATACACGCTCGCCGGTTTCGGAGACTTCTGACTCCACCTTCCTTCAATACATGACCAATTTGGTCTAGGTAGGTAAGTCTCGGTCTCCTTCTGTACCTACATCCTTCCACTTTCGCATTGTATATCTTCTTAGCCAATCGCTCGTCCGGCATTCTTTCCACATGTCCAAACCATCGGAGCATTCCCTTTCGCATCTTTACACCAATACTCTCTTTCATACCTACTCGCTCTCTTACGTCATTGTTACTAATGCAGTCAATCAGCCTTACTCCACAGATTCTCCGCAGAGATCGCATTTCGACCGCATTGATTTTACTCTCATGTTCCTTTTTACATACCTAACTCTCGCTTCCATATAATAACGTTGGTACAAGCTATTATATGGAAGCGATTATTTTTATATTTGGATAAAATATAAGACTATATATAATATATATTACTCTTGAAACGTAAGGCGAAACGGTTATAGTTAGAAGAGCCGCACGTACAGAAGTAGTGAGTGGCAATCAGCAGTTACATTTGTGTTCGTGAACTCAACCACTATATGCATAAAGGTTATGTTGAAAGGTTAAACTTTCGATAACAAACTGTTGCAACTTCGTCATGTCCTTATCATCCCCTTATATATTACTTGTAAAACATTTTCAACTTTAATCTCTACCACGACATTCGTGTTGAACGTGTCGTATGTAAGAGCTAAAATCACCCAACAAATGTACCTATTAAAGAGTGTCTTCAAAAGGACTAATTTCGAATGTTAAAAAGAAAGTTTTTTTGACGCTGAACAGAATGCCTGTTTACAGATAAATTATTCAAGGAAATAAGCTGTTGTATCACGTAATATCATTAAAAATCATTGAGAATGTGCAGTTAAAGAGAACTAATTTCACTAAAAAAAAATATTATTTTCCAAAATGTGAAATGAGACGTTTTGGAAAGATATACGAGTATTTTTTGTTATCTTTAAAGGAGATAAAATTGATATTATATTCATATTAATGCAATTTTTTTGTTTTATATAATAGGTACTAAACCTATTATTATAGTTCTCTGAGAGTGGATTCGACCAAACCCGAATATATACAAGAATAACTATACCGAGAATAATCTATTCCACGATTTTATTCTCTTAGATAATCAAAAGTCGTTTTTCCACGCCATCTGACGTATCGCTTATACTTGGAATAGCTATTCGCGAATAGCGAAGTGAATGTAATACCCAGCAAAAAGAAATTGTTCTACAAACGGGACAGTGTATAGCTTAACTCTTATTTGTCGTATTATAGCGTGAGAAAGTAGCTGTCACGCGCCCGAAACCGATATTGGTTTCGAAAAATGATAGCACAATAAAGATGACGCCATTTTTTTAATTCTTGGATTAACTCCTTATTCGATGCTTATCGGTGGTATAGTAACTATTCCCAAATAGGCTCGCTATTCTTCGAATTGTTGTTGGTAAAATGTAAAATTGATTTATTCTTGAGTAAGTCGATTTATTCTAGGAATAAAATGTATTCCTGTTTGGTCGAATCCGCCCTGAGGCAAAGAAATTGATACTAATAGGTTATTATAAGCACTATGTGAGGAACACTTGATGTATGTAGATATTATAAGAAATGAAATCAAATTTTCATTAAAATGATAATAGCACATAAGCAACATTAAACATTGAACTAGTATCTGGCTTGTTTCCCTTTAATGACAAAACACAGCATCACGCATGTATAGGTAGGCAGAGGTGCATTACACACCTACGGTTCGCCAGCTATGTTTAAGTCCCACGTAATAGAGGGCGTGTGGTTTTGCGTGGTGTGGCGTGTTTGCCGTGTGGGGCCGGCTTTAGAATTGTCCCACCCTTCTCCACCCATGGGAGTCATAAGAGCCGACTGAGGGAATACTCGAAGGAGTGCTGCTGCCCAGGGAGTGGGTATTAACAACATTCACTGCAATCGCCAACCCGCCTGCCAAGCGTGACGATTACGGCACTATCCCCCATTCTTGGGGAGGCCTATGTCCAGCAGTGGATTTTAAAAGGCTGATGGATGGATGGAATAGAGGGCGAGCCTATTGCCGTCTACAAACTCCGGGCTGCTGCTGAGAATTTATATTTTACGAAAAAGCTTTTGCCCGACCCGGGGATCGACCCGGGCATTGAACCCGAGACCTCACGATCAGCAGTCGCTGACACTACCACTGCAACAGACAGGCAGTTATCAAGTTAAAAAAAAACATTTTAAATTATCACTAAAGGCTAACGACATTTAAAAATAGAACATTATGTTGTTGTATTTTAACAGAATTTCATTAAGTTTGTATATTAGCTTCTATATATACTGTTATAAAGCTGTAACATAGCTGTCTGTGCATTTAAGATATTTGAGAAAAAATAACTGTAAAAGGCTATATAGGCGTGTCTAAACACAAACCGATATTTTTACATTTTTTGTCTGTTTGTTTGTTCATGCATCACGCAAAAACTACTGAACGGATTTTGATGCAACTTTTTTTATTTGATAGCTCTTGATTAGACTTAAAACTAGTACATTTTATCCCGCTACTATATCGGGAACCTGAGATATGACCCAAAAACTAGCTTTTGGCTGCGGTGGAGCCGCAGGAAAAGGCTAGTTGTTACTAATATCCTTTACTAATTATGAGTTCCAGATCGTAATATCTCTGTTCCCAAAGTCTCATAGTCCAATGGGACGGCGTTCCGACAAGATCAGAGTGAGGTCAGGCACAACGCAAAAACTACTGAACGGATTTTGATGCAACTTTTTTTATTTGATAGCCCTTGATTAGTCTTAAAACTGGTATACATTTTATCCCCATACTATATATATCGGGAACCTGATATATGACCTAAAAACTAGCTTTTGGTTGCGGCGGGGCCAGAAGAGGACATATTTTGTCCCGGTAAAGTGGATAGTTCCTGTGGGATAATATGTTTTGCTTAGAGATCATTAGTGTGCGTAGGGTGATGTATTTACGGTGGTCCGCCAATAAAGGCGGAAAGACGGCACACGGCGGGTTTCTTTAGTGGGTGAGGGCCCCACACTACCCTGTTTGTTGCCCCCGAACGACGGGGTGTGCGGTTAGGAACATTTTTTGCCGCCTTAACAAAAAAAAGCGTGACGTATTTACAGTAAGTACACGCGGATGAAGTCGCGGACATATTCTATTAAAATTTTATATGAGAAAGTGAGTTTGTCTGTTTATTAGAGATCTTCCTATTAACGCCGTAACTACTTAGCCGATCATCACAAAATTTGACATACGTATAGTCCAGTGTACAGAGAGGACATAGAGATATAAGTTACTGTTTATCCCAAAAAATTGAGGATTCCAGATAGATAGCTATTTTTGCGTAAAGATTATTTGTGCCAGAGAGTGACGTATTCAGATTAGAGGTGGCTAGCTTTAGCTAGTTGTATAATAAATAAAGGTCACATAAAAATATATGTATAAATAGTAACGGTAGAGACGTTGTTCTAATTATTATGACGTGACTGAAAGTTTAACTAACGAGAATGTTTCAGGGACACGCACTAATGCTATATTTCAGTGATGATTATAAATATGAGAACAAATGTTATCCTCTTTTTAATTTAATACGTGTACTTATGAATTATGCTTCTGATATGCTGTTACGGGTTGTACCGTACCAGTACATACTGGCGTCGCAGTTGTAACATAGAAACATAGCATCACGCCCGTATTCCCCGAGGGGTAAGTAGAGGTGTATTACACACCCACGACTGGCCAGCTATGTTTGAGTCAAACGTAATAGGGGGCGAGCCTATTGACGTCTACCGGGCACATTTCCAAACTCCGGGCTGCTACTGAGAATTTTTCTTTTTAGGAAAAAGCTCAATAACATTGCCTGACACGGGGATCGAATCCGAGACCTCATGATTAGCAGTCGCATACACTACCGCTACACCACCGTCGCAGTTGTATGGATAAGATAACCAACTGTTTCAATATACATTTGTCAACACTGAACACAGTGTTACGGTTTAAGTTATGCATTTTGCTGGTTTGTTAAATGAGCCGCTAGCATGAATGCCGCTTTTTCCTACGTGATTTTATTGATTTTTTTTCAGACAATACGAACCACGTCAAACTTTTAAATGTCTATTTAGTCTATAATAGCAGTAGCTTTAGTAAAAGTATTACTAGTCATGTTCTTGGGGTTGATTTGAAATATTTGATAGTGGAATAAAACAATTAGTGTTTTATTTATGTAGCATAGGTCAACTACATATTTTTTTTTATTATATGGCTTTATAGTAATACCTCTTTTCACATAATTATACATGTTTCTTTGCATAGGTATATTATACTTCTTAATAGTACGAGTGTTATAGAACACTATCTTACGGATAACAGAAAAAAACTATTTTCAGCATAGATCTATCATTGCTTTTTCTTTTTTATGATATTATTTTCTTTAAAAGTCCTGCGTTTAAGTTATTATATATACCTATTAAATTAACTTCATTTTATTATTTTGATACAAAATTCTGTCGAGAAAAAAATATTCATGGGTAAAGATTTACTTTCAAGCAATCTGAAATTTCACTATGCTTTCAAAATCTTGTTAAGGCCTAAGCAGATATCTGAATAAGTACCGAGCCACTTTATAACACTAAAATGAGCTTCAAAGGCCAATGACTCCTTTAACTTTGTACCATAAATAGATCGTATGAGGTAGTAAATAAGATGCAATATTGCAGTGCGACACGAAGCGTGATTATCCAGTATCCCATAGAAGTACGGACTATAATGATAGCAATAATTTGACCCGTAATCGGACACGAGCCGCTTTGTAGTCGCCTTGGGAGCCCGAGTAGGATTTTAAGCGCATCCTATTTTGCGAGTCAGTGGACAACTATCTGAAACAACGAGGGTAATTGCCGATTTTACTTTGTTAGCTTAAACATAGCTTGTATTAAATGTGCTGTTTAGCTAATGATAGTTTTATTTTTAATTCTTTAAATAAGACAATAATTAGCTTTGTATTTATATTTTAGCATTTGACATGCTAAGCATTTTATAGGACAATTATCTTTTGTGGATAAATTAAAATGTATCTGCGTCGTATCCAAATCCGAGAGATATTCCTTGGCCGTTAAGCTACTACAACACTATTTAAAGAATTTAGTTTTCACATCTGATATCTTGTTAAGATCTATACCATTGGAATTTATTTGCACATATTTTTGTTTCGATATGTCCACCTTCTTTATACAAGCCACTATTCGATTATAAGTGTTCGCTAAAAACAATGAAAGTAACTATGAAGGCGTTTAGAACATATGCATACTATTATGTATCAATGAGTACAATATGGTATAAATAATTGTTTATATAATAAATGACCCAAATATCGCGCATTTTTAGGGAACCACACCAGTCTACCAATGGCTTAGTGGATATGTAAATCAAAAATAGATGACATACCATGAACGCACACACAGTGAAATACCTGTCATATGCTTGTAGCATTATTAGAACGAAATGTGTAATTTATATAATTCTTTTAGACTAAATTATAGATATTATGCATAAACCAGCAGTTGCTCGCGACTTCGGCAGCGATAGTTTTAGTTCGTAGAGATATGGATTTGTAAATCATTGAAACACATTATTCTAAGATATGGATAAATTAAAAGTAAGATTCTTAATTAAAACCCTAAATCTTAATGTTCTTTTAATCAAAATTTTCCCGCTCAGCTATACCTCTGCCGTTTTCTTAATTTGAATACTATGTACTCGTACTACCTCAGAAACCATCTGTATTGAATAATTATATATATATCTTTGCCGTGTGGGGCCGGCACCAAGAATAGCTCCACCCCATCTCTTCCTATGGGAGTCGTATAAGCCGATTAAGGGATTACCGGGGGACCGGGCAGCAGCGTTCCCCTGTGTACTAAAAACATCCACCGCGATCGCCAACCCGCCTGCCAAGCATGGCGATTATGGTAAAACCCCCATTTTGGGGAGGCCTATGTCCTGCAGTGGACGACGATAGGCTGATGGATGGATGGATGGATAGATATCTTTAAAGAACAAATTATTTGTGAATGTGTGGAAAAAGATAATTTTACTGCGAGCTGGGTTTGAACCTGCGTCCCTTCCAATCCGGGGAAGTGCTCTAGATCGCTAAACCATTGCAGTTACCGACAGCCATACACAATCTCCACATCACATTTGTCTTTACGACCCACGTCACCTCTCGGATGCATTATTTTGCATTACATGCATTATTCCAATATAGTAAGTTTAATTTTGCAATCAAAATTCATACTATTTGATGGCGTGGTTTTTTTAAATATTTTTATCTGTATTTTAGCACTTGACATGCTCAGCTATTTTAAAATACAAATAATTTGTTCTTTAAATAAATATAGATATCTATTCAGTGAAAAGGAAGGTAATATACAAATAGCCAGTCTGAGTAACAAAGTCTATAGGATATAGTGTAATCTTAGTTATGCACTTTAAACGTACCTAGGCATACCTTACCCCAAACAAAATTAAAATGACACTAACTTTAAAAGCCAGCGTATTAGTAGCAATGTAAATCGTAGTAGCCAAATATCCGAAAAGTTTGGTCTGTGATTGTTCGAGGTAGTTACAAAAAGTATTGAAATACTTGCATTAGCACATATATCAATTAAAAATAACATCTAATCTTTAGTAAATATTTGGTTAATACTGACAATTTTAACAATATACTACGAAATATAAATGAAATCAGTACGAAGTTTAAGAAAAGGGACGTTACGTTAATGTTTTAGAGCAACTTTTACACCTGATACCTGGAAATTGGCTATCGATCTAAGGTAGTGGGTATGCGTACATTCATATATCACTACACAATCCCAGACCATGGGATCTTAGAGTAAGAGTATAGGATTTATATAATATAGCCTATCATACGCCCGCTCATTAAGATTGGTCAAGCCGTTCTTGGGTTATAAAGTTACATTCATACATATGGACAGACAAAAAATTTAAAATGGCAGAATCGGAATCAGCTAGTCCTAAAATCACTATCTATAACAAAATTTGAGAAAAAAATAACAAATTACAGACAGGGTTCACAGATTTATGTAGTAATAGATGTCATTGCTAATCCCCTAATTTGAGTAGGTATAGTCATATATTTAAATTAGGACACGGATTCACGAACATATATTACTGTATTGAAAAATATGATGGTCACAGAACACGAACTGATGTATTTCTGCGTTCATGGTATATATTTATACCTCCTCGTATTTTGTCACCAGAGATCCATTTATCCATTAGATCTGGTTCACATATTGCTACAACAAGCGGTCATTTTAAACATTTTTGGATTTACCTAACTACTATGACTAAAATATTTCAAACTAATTCAGTCCGCGACTTCGTTCGCATGGATTTCGAAATATAGATAATATACGAGTATGTAGCTCTACGGCATCCTAAGGATCTTTATGCAAAAATTGCTACCCCACATTACATCAATTTTTCCAGGGATTTTCTATAAATATGGACTATATGTATGGTAAATTTCATGATAATCAGCTTAGCAGTTATGGCATGCAAGTGTAACAAACAAACGCACTTTCGCATTTATTAGTAAGGATATCTTAGGTTGCTTTTAGTACTATGTTTTAAACGTCGAGGAGGTATTTTAAATTAGCGTATATAGTATTAATTGTCAAAATCCTTTAAGCTCTGTTTAGCTAAATGATAAACTTGTAGCGGTAATTAAAATAATTTGCCGAGACGAGAAAGCGAAGTTAGTAGTGACACGAATGATTTAGTGACCTCGTTAATGGGTTAACTTCGTCAAACTTGGGCTTGCGTACTGAGACTCCTTGTTATCCCGCCATGGGTGTTTTGATGTCATTTATATATTTGTATTACATATTACATTACACACGAGCGTTACCGCACGTCAAACGCACACTACGGCAGCTGTGAGCAAACAGAATACGAACGAACAGTGGAACGAAGCGTTAAACAAAAAGTAGAAATAATCTCATCTACTGGGTACATTCGATTTACATTAACTACAACGTATGATTTTAGTATTCTTTTTCTATGTAAATTAATGTCATGAGAATTGCCTTTTCATTTTATTTTTGAAAGTACACATAACCATATATATATTTTTGCCCCGTTTGGTGACAATGTTCCGGTCTAGGAGGTGGCTATTTATTACCATATGTGCCAAAGGAGAAGACTGATAAGATTAAGTATATATAATACTTATGAATTAAAATAAAATCTGGCCAATAACATGCAATTAACTGCAGGAACATATACCTTGCGAATATCCTAGATAAAATTTGATTTGTCTTTGCTTTTTAGACACCTGATACCCCTCCATCTGAACTGGAATAACATTTATATGTTATATAGATCGAAATATGTTAGAAAAGATTTCTTACATAAAACCCGTTGACCCAATGTAAACGTAACTCAGCGGTGAGCGCGCGGGACACGCGGACAATAATGGCCGCCATAATTTGCCTGTAATGGGGCTTACACTATCGCACTGTCAGCTCTACCAAAAATAAGCTTCTTTCCCTTAAATCTTTTCGCGGAGATGAAGCTCTTTAGCACACTTTTAGTGTACGTAACATGTTGTACTGTTAAGAAGGGGAAATTTGTAAGGTTTTTATAGTATCGCGGGCTTTATCTATGAAAGAGTAAGTGGTAGGTGTAAAAAAATCACGGTAGTACCTAATTTAGACCCAACTTAATATTTTGCTCATTGATGTCAGTTAGTAATATGTAGTTGTAGTAAGCATAGGTATCAACGGTTACTGAAGGAAAAACCTAACAAGTATTTTTACACGAACCGAAATTCTAAGATAAAGCGAGAGGCTTTATCTTAGAATTTCGGTTTTTAAATTAAATTAAAGTCGGCATTTTAAATTAAATAAAAAAGTATAGTAACGATTCGGGTGGTATTAAACAGACTGTTACGAAATGTGCCTGCAGAATGTCGTAATTAATATACTTACAAATAATATTATAGTGACATTCCATTCTCGGCCGCCACAACACGCTAGCGACAATGTGCTATCGATACATTTATATGTAATGTGAACTAGGAACACTCAGTCTCATTGTAATCCCACCTATCTCAGGTAGTTTTCTGTTATATTATTTATAATATTATCTGCATTTAACTACATAGTTTTCCATATTTTCACGACACCCATCGGAAAGAACGCTAAGATCACACACCTTTATGTAACACGAGATTTTATAGAATAGGTACATTAAGGTTTTCAGTTGCGAGAGCAAAATTACCTAACTAGTATGCTTTTTAGTGTAAGCTCGTCATTAGGTGAAACAGTGATTAAACATTTAGCTTTTAGATCTATACTATTGTAAATCTGAAAGAGCTTAATTCTGCTGTTTTGGTGATATTTAGGGTAGTACAGCCTCCTATTTTTTAAAAAGCTTCTGAGAATATTATAATGTTTAAAAAAATCCAAAAAGGTTTACGAACGTAAAATATATTTGTATTCATGAAGTTAGGCCTTCGAATGACTTTGACGGATAGTGTGAAGATTGAGTGTTCGCCAAGGGATTTCTATCTATTGTGAAACGGACGACACTAATATGGGGCTTCATGTTATCACGTTTAAACAGGATCCATCATGGGACTTACTTGACATGTGTTGTGGCTCTTTAGTTCTAAATTTACAAGTAAGAAGTTGTAGTATGAACAAGTAATTTAGACTCTCCATTAAAGAAAGTTAGGTACTGATAGTTTCCACTGAAGGAATGTAATATAGTTCCGATGGCCCGCCAGTAAAGGCGCAGAGACGGCACACGGCGGGTTACTTTAGTGGGTGAAGGTTGCACACTACCCTGTTCGTTGCCTTGAACGATGGGGTGTGCGACATAATTCCAGCCATAATTCCAGCCTTAAAAAAACTCCTGATAGTTTGCCACTGAAGGAATGTCACACAGTTCCCAATTACAGGTGAAGGCACACAGCGGGTTTATTTAGTGGTTGAGGGCCCCATATTACCCTGTTCGTTGCCCCGAACGATGGGGTGTGCGGTTAGGTAAACCACTAACCTAACCTTAACAATAAAAAGGTACTGACAGTTTTCTTAATGTTAGATGTCATAAAAACTGCATTACCGAGCCTCCCCTGGGCTTTATTCTTGTGATTTTTCAAAAAAGATAGGTAATAGACAAACAAAAGCAAAACGTAATATTGTTGAACGCTATCTCGTATCTATGAGATGATGCTATACCTAATAATGTTATTATTTTTTTAACATAAAATATAGCGTTATTTTCAGATATATACACCTATGTAGATAAATGTCTATACTCATTTATATAAGTTTTTAAAAGTCTATATATGTTGTAGGTCAGAACATGGGTATAAAGTGTGCTCAGTTGCAATGTTCTTGAAGCTTCATGAAGCTCTATCTTAATTAATCTCGAGTCGGCCGAAAGACCACAGTCTTTATTACAACCTTCACACTTCGCTTAACAGCTTTTGGGATTCATTCAGTTCGAAACATCTGCACGGATAGCTCCACATTGGATCGTATTCTTTGTTCACATTGCGAACAATCTCGATCTCCTACAGAACTAATTGCTAATATTTATAATATAAAGGTTGTATTTTTTGAAAATTTTGTGTTGCTACAAATTAATCCAAACCCTTGCGAAATTAATACAATCTTGGGGGATTATTAATAGTATTAAAACAATGAAGAAATAGGCTATTCAACGAGTTGTGAAGCTATACTTAGTTCGATTTATGTTGTAGGTATTTGGATATTAGAAGTTCTTAATAATTGCTTGCCCGTAGTTTGGAAATGTGCCCGGTAGACGTCAATAGGCTCGCCCCCTATTACGTGGGACTTAAACATAGCTGGTGAGTCGTGGGTGTGTAATACACCTCTGCCTACCCCTTCGGGGAATACAGGCGTGATGATATGTTTTTTAATAATTGCGTAGCTACGATGAAACTTTTTTTATAACTAGCTTTCACCCGCGGCTTCGTCTGCGTGGACTTCAGAATAGTGTCTAAAAGAAAAATAGATAAATAATTCATGCGTATCTCACAGGAACTTGTTATCAGCCAAAACATATTCATTTATATTATCCTTGCATTGATCATTAAAAAACCTTTTTTATCCTTGCCATAATATACCAAATATTCTTCAAACCCCATTAATCAAGGGCAAAGATGCAACGGGAATCATGCATTTTGCCGGGCTAAAAAGTAACCATTTTAACCTGTCTCATCTACCGGTTTACCCAATTTCATGTCAGTTTATTGGTGAATTTCGTTAGAAGTTTTGGATAATTACGTCTTTCTATTAAAGATTTTTTAATATAATAAATTTTTATTGTTTTCTAATTTATCTGCTAAAAGTAATTTATTATTGTAAGCGCATAAAGCTAGCGCCGAAAGCGCTAAAAATGAAGTTGCGAGCTTTACATTGAAAAAGCAAAATCTGCTTGTTCCCGGCTCTTTAGGGAAGACGTACTAGATGGTTGCAAATTCGAGAGAGTTATACTAGATGGCGCCGCTAAAACCCGGTTAACTAGAAGTTTGCAGATTCTTTAACAGGTGGCGCTTTTATCAGAAAGCGTTTTCATTCAACTTTTATGTAAATCTGCACTTATCTGCATCCAATATACATATTATTTTGTTCTTTTTTTTTATAAAAATATTATTCTTAGATATTCAAAATATTATTCTTAGATATTTTGCAGGTTCGATGAACACGGCTAGCACAAGAAATCTACCAGGTTTTGAAAGTGAAATAATTCTCGTGCCCGAGTTGACAAGATAGGTAATTTCAAAACTGAAATAGGTATCTATCTATTGTTATTTAAATTGAAATCATAATTATGTAAAAATTAGGAACTATATAAGTACGTAGGTAACCGTAAAACGGGGAGATGTCATGCAGTGTTTTATTAAGATATGACCATGTTGTATAGGTACCTATTGTGTCGATAAGTAGCTATAGTTATCTAGAAGTTTTCAGGACAAGCTTGCCCTGACTGGCCCTCTGATAGTAGCTGTCAATATAGGGCCCTCGTGGAAAACTTTTCAAAATTGGAATTCCAAGGTTCAGAGAAACGTGCCGGCTCGCAGCGTTTGCCGCACGCTTCGTCTCTCAAAGGAAATTTGGTAACGGGACATGTACTTACGCTGGAATTGAATTACCTACTGTGGCGTAGATTATTGCATTTACAGAGCGTGAAATTGCTAAGTACTGGAAATGAAAAACATTCAATTATTCCTTTTTAAGATGTCTATGATCTCTAGAGACAGAGGATGGCATTTTACATAAATATCTGGGGCAGTGTTCCGTTCGGTCACAAGCTTTCTTCTTACGTATTACCTATTGGGCGTTATTTTTTGCTGAAGGTGAAAGATTAAACATACATCTATACCTACTTTACCTCTATTGGGTTTATTGTACCTAACGAATACCTTTTTTTTCTTTCTTTGTTATTGCCTGTAGAGGCAGACGAGCCACGGCCCATCTGATGATAAATGGTAACAGTCGCTCATGGACTCAACTATACCGAGAGTATTGTCAAGCCGCTTCTCACCATTTTATTTCACAGATATAAAATGAAAGAATTAACGGTTATGGTACCTACAGCCAAAACGCAACGATGTGCTTCATGGCCGGTCATACGGGAGATGGTGGTACCAACCCGCTTGGGCCCGATACCAAGTGAGTACTTCCACTTGGTACCCAGCCCTACCATCAGTCATGCAATGGATGCTAATTGCTTACTTCCCTTAGTCGCCTCATGCGACACCCGTGGGAAAGAATGGGGTGTACATGTAACTTGTATTCTTAGTCCGTCACCACACTTGCCGTATAATTGGTAGGTATATTGTTAATAAAACAATAGAGTTAAGTTTTTATAAATTAGAATTAACATAGCTTCAATGAAAACTAAATCTACCATTATGAATAGGTACCTACCATTATATAGTGATTGAGCAGCGCCATCAGCCTTATCAAAATAGGTACCTGAAATAAGTATTTACAAACCTAATAATGAGATGATCACAAGTTTTAACTTTAAATTCGCAGAATGATACTTGCATTTTTTATGTATTAATATATCTAGGGAAAAGATCTGTTCTAAGGCTGAACGTGCAGGATACTTTCACCTCCTTAATCAGAGTATTACCTACTGTAAACGTGTAAACATTTAACAAAGGTAATCTGAGTATTACAATAACTTTTAATAAAGGAATTATTTTAATCTTTATTATATTATTTGTCTAATATTTTACTCGCAGTTTTTAGTTTAAACAACTATGCTTCTCTGGGGAGAGAGTGGTTTCCCATCTTAGGTGTATTAAGGCGGTAATCGGGTACTTTCTTTCCTCGGTAAACAATGTACTATTTTATACTCTTCGGCAGTCTCTTTTGATGATGAAAATCGTTGATCCCGTCCATCCATCCATCAGTCTTTCAATGTCCACTGCTGGACATATGCCTCCCCAAGAAAACGCCACAACGAGCCGTCCTGTCATGGGGGATAATGCCGTAATCGCCACGCTTGGCAGGCGGGTTGGCGATCGCAGTGGATATTGTTAATATCGAGGGAGTGCTGCTGCCCACTCCCCCGGTATTCCATCAGTCGGCTCTTACGACTCCCGTGGGTAGAGAGGGGTGGGACAATTCTAGAGCCGGCCCCACACGGCACGATGATCCTGTTTTAAATATTTGGAAATAAAAAAGGCACAATGTCAGGACTCATTTGGCAGTTTGGCTGTGTGAGAACTGGAATTATTGCGATGCATGATGATACGACGTTTACGGTTATTTTTACGGAGTTTTTAAATTACTTACGGCAAGCAATAGTAATATACCAATCACTGTTCAGGGTCTAACCATTCTCCAAAGGAACAGTAGTGACCTGTCCAGTTTTATGAAAGAAAGGCCATCATGTGCTTAGTCACTTTGCACGCCCGCCACACTTGTTGGTTTCAACTCATCTTGAAAGAACCACTTTGTTTTGGGATCGATTCCATTACGTCACCTGTTACTATGCCCCACAACAGAGGCCCCTCCGTTGAATCTCGTGGTAGGCCACGTGCCGGTTTAATTCGATCATATGGCATTTATGATTTTGATGTTCACAGTGGTGGACGGGTGACCATAAAAAAAATCATCACTGAAATTGATACAAATGCGTTTGAATTCTGCATATTAGCTATAAGTAGTAATATTGTATGGTGCTTCATTAGCAAAACTAGTTTCAAACTGAGAGAAGCTCTGTTGAGCTGTCGAATTCCACTTAAAATAGTAGAAAATCATAGGTACTAATAAAATTTTCATCAGTTCTCGTATATCTGTGGTGATGTAGACACGTGATATCTAAAGTTACACTACAACGTAAAAACAGTCAGATGAAACCAACTGTATTATATAGCTAAACAGTTTAATTATTATATGTATTTCAAATATAATTTCAAATATTGCAATTAATTTTTAAATATTGTTTATGTTAAGTGGCGAGTTCCAAAACATATAGTGCGGCCTATGTACAAAGTGTTAAATATGTAATATGTATAGTTCAACTAACACAGGTAAGTCCTCAGTTTGAGCAAAATCTGTAGCGCCCAAAATGTGACATCGAAATTGACCATATTGACATTACATTTTTTTCAAAAAGAGAAAATTTAGTATTTATTTAAAAACCGCACACAAACTAATTTTATAATAAAAAAATAGTTATAAATAAAAATTTGTATGATCACTTGAACGTACTTTACACCAACAAGACTAAAACTCATTCAAGTGGTTCAACATTCCACTGCTGGCAACGTGGCCAAAGTACTGGCAGCATTATCTCGCTGGAAAGCAAGGTATCCTTTGGGCCTAGGTGGCATCCCATACTAACCAGCGTCCCGTAAAAGGCCGGGTGCTCTAAAGATGCTTGATGATGTTGATGCTCTGATGTTTACGCTTCCAAATGACCGATGGATGACATTGTTCAAAGTGCCGTGACGAGCTAAACTGGCCGTTTTAGCTCGCTTCTGAAACATGACAGCCCATAGAGACTCAAGCTATCTATTTTATCTGTGTATGTGCATTGTTGTCAAACGACGCATGGACTATCGATACGTAATGAAATGGCTATACGAAATGTGTTGTTATCTAACAACTTGCCTAATGGATTTAATGATAGAGCCTTTAACCAAAGACCAGACTCCCAAAGAGAAACAGCTAAGAGACTCTTTGAGGCCACATCAGTTTTAAAAAAATATTTCGTAGCAGCTGAAGTTCTTTCTTTAAAAAAAGAATAACTCAACTACATTTATATAGTTGAAACTGTTTAAACTTAACTTGAAAACAATATGTTTCGGATTCCTACTGCTCTGTGTCTCGTTTTTTAAAATGTTATAACAAATGAAATATATGGAAAAGGATAATAAGGAGAGGATAGTTAGGATACTAAGGAAAGGGCAGGAAGGATGTAAGGAGTAGATATGTATTTGCCCGTGAAGTGACGGACTAAGAATACAAGTGTCACCACCCCATTCTTTCCCACGGGTGTCATATGAGGCGACTAAGGGAAGTAAGCTATTAACACCCATTGCATTACTGGTGGTAGGACTGGGTACCAAGTGGGAGTACTCACTTGGTATCGGGCCCGAGCGGGTTGGTACCACCATCTCCCGTGTGACCGGCCATGAAGCACATCGTTGCGTTTTGGTTGTAGCAGGAGATAGCCGTTTATTCTTTCATTTCGTATCTGTGAAATGAAATGGTGAGCAGCGGCATGACAATACTCTCGGTATAGTTGAGTCCATGAGCGACAGTTACCATTTACCATCAGATGGGCCGTGGCTCGTTTGCCACCACATCAAATAAAAAAAAAAAGATAGGGATGGGGTTTGGGCCTCCGGTGCTTTCACTCACTATACGAAATATAACGGTGCCCCAACCAGGCCGGCCCATTCATGATGGGATAAGCAAGGCTCCACTCCCTCTTAGAAACTGTTAAACATTTATTGCTTTTTTATTTCAAATAAACTTATTTATTGCTGTAGGTGTTTAACCTTACAATCTGACGATTATTAATATAAAGTCACAAGTTGAAATGGTTTGTAGAGAGCTTATGAATGAGACAAAGCGTAAGCAGCTTTATTGGACAGTAGAAATGAGTCTAAAGTTGCATTGTAGGGATTAAGCGCAACTCAATTAACTGGCACAGAGTCCGTGCCTGGCTCGGCTCGATATCAGATTAGCTCCTCACTGGATTATATCAGTGACGTCATCCCGCCATATACTAACAATATCCCACCAATTACAACATTAACAGCCTGCTTGCATCTGTTTATCCTAATGAGTACAGTGATGTCTCCATGGTACGGGGGTTCATTAAATGCATTAATCTCTGCATCCCCCCTAATATTATAAATGAGAAAGTAAGTTTATTTGTTTAATTGTTTTTTACACTTTCACGTTGTTAAATATATTAACAGCGCCATCTGGCGATAGGTGGCACCAGACCTTCTAGAATACATAACGATATCTATACTATTATAAAGCTGTAATAGAGCTGTGTCTGTACATTTAAGATATTTGAGAAAAAAATGACTGTAATAGGCTACATAATGCGTGTCTAAACACAAAACATTTTTTTTTAGAATTTTTGTCTGTCTGTTTTGTCTGTTTGTCTGTTTGTTTGTTCACGCATCACACAAAAACTACTGAACGGATTTTGATGCAACTTTTTTATTTGATAGGCCTTGATTAGTCTTAAAAACTGGTATACATTTTATCCTGCTACTATATCGGGAACCTGAGATATAACCGAAAAACTAGCTTTTGGCTGCGGCGAAGCAGCTGGCAAAGGCTAGTTGTTATTATATTATTCGAATTTAAAGAATGTTCTAGGCGGCTGTTGCTGCCACCGGACGCTGGGGGCGCTTTACAAGCGATATACTTATAAACTCGGGTAGAGTTTATGTTCCTTGCTTATAAAGCACGAAATTTGACGTTTTTAGTTCTGGTCAATATACGATTATGCGCGATTCTCTTCATAGTCCCACCATTGATGTATAAAAAAGAGAAGATACACAATCAGGCACGAAAAATGTCCACTATAAATGATTGCAGATTACGCTTTTCTGCACTCCTTTCGTTTAGTATTATTTCGACGCGCGAGTAGACGAAGCGTGTCAAAATGTCTAATTGTTCGATGAATAAATGCCGAAATAGTGCATTAAAAGTACAAAGAAAGGATGGCGTTTATTATTTTCGGTAAGTATTAATAGACAGTATTTTTATTTCATACATATTTTGTTGCTTTAGAGTCGCATTTTTTAATTTTTCAATGTATTTTGTTTCAAATTATCGACGATGGCCCTGTATGAACCAGTCAAATAGATTAAACACAAAGTGAAAAATGTGAAATCGAAAATAACAGTCACGAGCAGGATTCGAACCTGCATCTCCTGGATACCGTCCAGATGCTTTGCCAATTCAGCCATCGTGACCCTTGCTCCTGACTGCTAATTTCGATAACACTTTCATACTTAACGTCTTTGGGTGACGCCTGCACCATCTGTCGGAAGTATTTTCATACATTATACCGACCAGGTAAACTTAATTTTACAATTAAGATTTTACCTAATAATGACGCAAACCCTATAAATATTTAGACAGTCAAATAGAGTATGTATTAAAACAAAGGCAGTCTCGAACTATGCTCATACTTCAACGCATTTTGCTCACTTTGATCGCATAATACGACGTTCTCGGTTCTAAAAACGAATAGAGTCACCTTGTTCAATGTATTTTTTTTATACATATTAAGTAATTAGTTGACATTGTTTTATTTAAAAAGTTTTAATATCAATAACATTGTCATTTATATGATCATTTTTATTTTAGTTTTCCTAGGGACCCAATCAGATGATAAAGCTTGCTCTAAATTATTTATAAATATGTATTCTTTTATTTTAATTAAACGGCGAGCGAATTCGAAGGGCACAACTAGTATTTTATAAGATGATCATTTAAATTGTTGAATTTATGGCTTTTATGCTTCAATAATGAATGTTGAAATGTTGTATTATGTATAAATTATGGTTTCACATACTAATAGATTTAAAAGTTTTTGGTGGTCCATGTTACGCTAGTGAAGGTGAATATACTGTATGTAATAAAACTGAGGATATAATAAGACGAGAACAGCGCATATGTGATCAAAAAACACAACATATTTGTGTTCCTTAGTTTTAAAATGTACATTAAATTGAAATATATTTTCTGGTATTGTTACACATTCCCTTCAACAACCTGCTCTTTTTAATCATATATAAATTAGTCTTATAAACGCTATTATAGAAAAATTTATAGATGTTAGTTTACATTATATCGCAAAAAAAATCAAAAGAAAAGCCGAAATCTAATTCAAAAGACAACTGTACAATAAGCTTCATTTATTTCAAGGAAATTGATTTACTTACTACTGTATTGTCAATGTTTATTATGACGCCATTCATCTAGACTAGAATAGATCTGGGTACTACTAATAATATTAGAATTAATATATTGGGAATACCACTTAATATAAGAATTACTATATTGGGAATAAAAACTAAAATTTATATTTACGAGTTTTATTTTATTTATATATAAATAAATATTCTACCTAAAAGCATATTAATACGATCAGATAAAAGTATAAATATGAGTTTAGAACACATTTATAAATTAAACAAAATTAATAAACTAAGTAAATGTTCATACCAGAAAATTATAAAAAAATATTCGTCTCCACTCCGTCCTTGTCCTGCCCGCAAATTTCAGTCGTAAAATTTTATTGCTTTTTGCATAATACTTTGTAAATACAACTTTAAACCATACGTGTAAGGTTGAATTTTGGTAAGAATGCATTTATATCATAACTATAACTACTTATGTACAACTGGTGACAGTTCTGGACGTTTCTTTTCTTCGAAACTGTGTATTCTATGGTTTAATATCAATGAGTCCCACCGAAAAATTTCTACACACGTAGTTACAGAAATACTTAACCAATCATCATGAAATTGCATACTGTATAGTATGTAGCCCAGAAAGGGACATAGGGTACTTTCATCCCGGAAAAACTAAAATTTCCCGTGGGATAGCTATTTTTATATAGAGATAATTACTGAAGCTAAAGTTAGTTATTTTATCAAAGGTATACATTGCCAAGGCAAGATCTTGATTTAAATTCAAGCCTAAAAGGGCAACACCTCTAAATCAGCAGTATTCGACCTTACTCCTACGTTATTACTATAATTTAAAATCTCTATTCATTAATGAATCCAGAGGCTTAAGAAAATTGCACGAAATAGTCTTTAAGTATAAAGGTTATACTTTAAGAGGTATTTTCCATTTGAATAATTTGAAAATGCGTTAACAATGTCTCTGTGCTCAAAAGCCTGAGAGAGCGACGCTCGTTAAAAAGTTGTTCAAAGTGGCTAGTTAATATGTAGCAGTGGATATTAGATTATTCAGGGAGATAATCTAATGTTCTTAAGTGTCGTACGAGGGACTATGCCAGACATTTATTGGATTGAGTTAGTGCCTATTAAGTACATTATTTCAACTGTTTACTGAACTATTTAGCCAGGGTCACTCTAAGTTGCTACTTACACATATGTCTACCATTATTCTCAAGAGAGAAATGAATTTTGAATCATGGATATGTAAACCTAGCGGTAGAACCTTGCCTGTGAATGAATGCGCCGGCTTAATCAGGGAAGTACTACCCTCTTATAGAAGATCAGCGTGAAAACACGGTAGGTATGGTTGTGTTTTGTACAGCGAGTGAGAGTGCCGGAGGCACATACCCTCTTTTTATATTTATCATATTCCTTTCCCTCCACCACCTCAACCCTTTCCTTAGAGATGGCAAGGCGTGAATGATGCCTCTGGTGTTGCTAGCGCCTATAAGCTACGGAACTGCTTACCATCAGGTATGCTGGCCACCCGCGTAGTATAATAACTGCTTTGTAAAAGAACAACATAATACGTTAGGAATAACTCATCTGAGTCAACTGGTTATTATTCATTTTGATTTCCTTAATCTATAGATTATATGTACTTACACCGATTAATATAAATTTTATTTAAAAAAAGAGTGCAGTTACCTACTTATTTTGTAAACATTGAAATTATTGCTATATAGTAAATGGTAAATGATTAAAGTTTTAGCCTTATTTTATTGACATTCATAGGTACGAACCAGTTAGTCAAGACCATAGATTTAATATATAGATAAATCTATGGTCAAGACACACTATTTCACAGAATTATTTATTTATATACCTAGGTAGATTGTACGCAACGCAATAATATAAATTACAACGTATACAAGCCATGTTAAGCCACCATTGGTACTGGATAACTAATTTTGCGTGTGTCATAAATTAATTAACTCCTAATTGTGTATTGACCATCTGTCTATGGTACAATAGACATCACGTGCCAGCCTAGTGCCTGCTTAATTCGTGTGTTCAGTCAACCATGAAACACCGAATAATTTACATAGACAAAATTATTCCCCATCTAATAACAGAATTTGTATCAATCGGTATAAATTAACATTTAATTTTCGTTACAGAATTTTGGAACGTTAATTGCGTATGAATTTAATGTTTTGAAATATTTTGGTGAAGATAATTTATATTTTTTTATTCAGTATCTGCGTATTTAATAGGCTCATCGCCAGGGCTGCCTTTAAAATATAAGAGCCCTGGGGCCTTTAGGACAATAGTATCCATATAACCATTACAAAGTTATCAATTGCTGATTTCCCAGAAACAAGTATATCATCATTTATGACACCAGAGGCATTACTCGCGCGTCATCAACTCCATGGAAAGGGATTTGAGGCGGACTGCAAAGATAATAAGGAGGGGATGAAGAGAGGATTCAGGCCGTGCGTTAAGGCTGATCTTCTGTAAAAGGGAGAATTTCCCCGATCGAGCCAGCTTATTCATACTGAGCTCAAGCAAGGTTCTACTCTCTATTTTTAATTTTTAGTCTCCCTTTCACGACAAATAGATACCTATCTGTATAATCCGCAAATATTTTTTATAAAAACATTTTCATACCTTTGTTGCATTAAATGCCTCGGTGGTGCAATGGTGGTGTGTTCAACTGCTGATCATTAGATCTCGGGTTCGATCCCCGGTTCAGGCAGTATCATTAAGCTTTTTCGTAAAATGAAAAAATCTTAGTAGCAGCCCGGGCTTTGGAAATGTGCCCGGTAGACGGCAATAGGCTCGCCCCCTGTTATGTGGGACTCAAACTTAAGCTTGCGAACCGTGGGCGTGTAATACACCTCTGCCTACCCCTTCGGGGATACAGGCATGATGCTAGGTTGCCGAGTGCGGTCGACATAATATCATATAAAGGAAGGATTCCTTTTTGTTTAAAAAGAGTTAACTGAAAATAATTAATTTAACTATTAAGTATTTATTGACATTGATATAAACTGTCCACAAACAATTTGAAGGTATTAGCATCTATAATTTGGGACAAATATTTGACATGGAAAATTAATGTAGAAAATTTAAGAAGTGCTATTAATCAAATATAAATACAACTTCAAGAAAGCTTTTGTTTTTTATGTTAGTACAACATTAATTAAAAAAATAAAACAAATACTTAAGATATTAAAGATTTTTATTATATTATACCAAGATTACCAATTTAACATGAATTCATGAAATGCAAGTATAGCCCAGTTTAGGTATATTTAGTTATAATATTTACTTCGCTTATATAATTCAACTCGACGACTACGTCGGACGGGCCTCGTGGCGTAGTCGGTATGGTAATCGACTTCCGTGCACGAGGTCGTGGGTTCGATTCCCACTCAGGACAATTATTTGTGTGATAAACACAGGTATTTGTACTGCGTCTGGGTGTTTTCTATCTATTATATGTATGTATTTACAAAAAAAAGTAATATATATTTATGTATTATATCCGTAATCTGGTACTCATAGCACAAGCGTTAAACTTACAGGGTGGGTCATGAATTTGTTTAAATTGAAATTTAATTTTCCGCGTAAACTTGCGGTGCGAGGTGCGGAGGAACGCCTAGTCGCTAGCTCGTTTCTCGAAAATTTAGTCACAATGGATCAGTTCACGGGACCGCAGCGCGCCTTTTGCGTAAAGAATTTTTACAAGAACATTGATTTGCCCATTATTGTAAGGCGCATGTTTCGTGTCGAGTACAATTTACACGACTTAAATCAGTGTCCGAGTGCAGTTTAATAAAGAAATGGGTGAAGAAGTTTGAGGAGACAGGATCGATATTAAATGCGAAGCAAACTGGCGGCCCGTGGACTTCTCGGAGTGATGAGAATGTGCAGAGAGTTTCAGCTTCAGTTCGACGCGAACCAGCTTTATCGACACGCAAACGTTCGGCTGAATTAGGACTATCACGGACATCGTTACGCCGTATTATGAAATTAGATTTAAAATTAGACCTATACAAGCTCCAGTTAGTGCAGGAATTACAGCCTAATGATTTAAATTTACGCAAGTCCTATGCCGAAACAATGTTGAGAAGCTTCAAAAACTTCAACAACATTTTGTTTTCCGACGAAGCACATTTTCACCTTAACGGCCACGTTAATAAACAGAACTGTAGATATTGGAGCAGCGAAAATCCTAAAGCTAAACATGAAAGGCCCCTTCATTCACCAAAGTTAACTGTATGGACAGCAATTTCAGCTACAGGGATCATTGGACACTATTTTTTTTTAAATTTTCGCGGGCGTACCATCACCGTTAACTCTACTGAATGTGTAAAAATGTTACGTGAGGTTTTAGCCCCACAGCTACAGGAATTTGCTCGCTACAATCGAAACATGTGGTTGCAGCAAGATGGATCCACTTGCCACACCTCAAACGAGTCCTTGCTGGTAGTTAAACAAATGTTCTCGGAAAAACTTATTTCTAGGAGAGGCGACATCATGAGGAGGAGGAGTCCCGATTTGACGCCAGCAGATTTCTTTTTATGGGGATATTTGAAGAATTGTGTATACGCTCACAAGCCATAAACACTGCTTCAATTAAAGCTTAAGATTAGAGAAGAGATATCTTCCATTTCACACTCTCTTTGCCGAAGAGTTTTTGAAAATTTCCGTGTGCATTTAGAAGAATGCTAAAGATGAGATATCGGTCATTTAGACGATATTATTTTCAATAAGTAATTTCCCGCCTATTAACTATATTTTAAATAAACAATTTTACAAATAACTCCTATGATTTTATTTTTATTTATTTTTAAAATGTTAACAAATACATGGCCCACCCTGTAGTTTGGGACCAGAGGACGTTGTGTGAAAAATGTTCGTGAATATTTATTTATTTATTATGTATTTAACTATCGAGCAGAATAACCTATCCATACAATAGACTTATCAATTAGAAATATTTTTTTTACGATTTTATATAGGTATTAGTTATACCTCTACCTTTTAAAGAGACTTTTTTATGTTAAATTAAAGGCAACAAACGCCTTGCACTAGAGAATAATCCCTGTATTGCAGGGAACAAACATACAATTGACGGACACAAACTCAGACAACCATTTGTGGATCACACAAATAATTATCCTGTGTGGGAATCAACACAACGCTTTTCACGGAGGGTCGGTATCTGAACCAACCTGCAATTTGTGCTGTCAGTTACCACATATATAAACCATGCCTATCATATGCCTTTACTTCAAGTACGTAATGTTAAATCAAATATTTAATTTGTATAAACTTCAGGATTGGTCACATTTATACACAATTAAACAATGTCAAAAATTAATGTATAGTGCTAAGCATGTCAAATGCTAAAAATATATATAAAAATATCTAAAATATTTATACACAACTTTCATTTCAGGACAGATGCATGCAAATATCAGCTCGAAATTCTTGATTTCTTAGTTGTACTTGTTCTCATGTTCACGATTCTCACGAATAACATAAAACGACCAAACTTTTAGAATCACTAAAGGACTTTGGTTTTCTCTCCGTATTATATACCGTTTGTTTCACTGGCAGCACACTCGGGAATTGTTTCATATGGTGCCTTTATCACCTTTCTAGCATCGTGATACTTGTCGTTGTAGTACTGCTCATCCGTGCTATATGGTAACGACAGCTGTAAAATTCACTCGCACTATTACATAGGTGTCTATATTAATAGAGTAGCCCTACTTTTAAACTTGAACCTTCTAGACTAGATGAATCAGAGCGTACGGCAGTGCGCCAGGCCAAATATTAGCAAAACACCAGCCTTAGCACAGTTTCTATATAGTTATATCTTACACAAAGCAATTCAGTACGTTTTCAAGCTTCCCTAACCATATTTTTTTCAAGCTACCTCCAAAACACATCAAGGTTAGGTAGCTCAAAATATTGTTAAAAAACAAACAGATCTATACCCTAAATATCCCACTACGAATACGTAGCCTACCAGTTTCCGATTGTAGCTGCTGACTGATAAATCCATGTATTGACTTATCTTGAAATTCATAAAGCACTTCTAGTGCACTCACAAGTATAATATTCACAATGGCAGGTCTTGATGTGCAAGTGAAAGAATAGTAGGACATTGGGATTTTTTAACGAAACTTGCGGCTTTAGCCTTTTTTTTCTTCGAGAAAAATTCTTGGCCCTTTTTAATGTGAATGTTTCCCGTTGAAACGAGACGTGTCGGGTGGCGAACCACATCGCCGCCATTTGGAAGATTGTTAATAGAAATCTCCATTCATCATCCATCACCCACGGTGAAATGGTAAATGTGTTTATATGATTTCAACAATGTATATTTGATACCACGCTTGATTTGGATATGGGTCACATACATTCTGTGCAAGAGTATTTGATGAGCCGTGAAAACAATGTTAAGGTAAGGGGAGAAAAATTTGTTCCGAGGGGTTTAAATGTTTAACAGAGCTTTGCATCTGCCCACGACAATAGACAAGTTAAATTTAATAAATTTCATTTTAATAACTACTAATTATTTTTCTGGGTTCTAAATGTAAGCTTAGTATAGCTTTAAGGTTTAAATGTTTATCAGAGCTATGTCTGTACATCCTTTTATATTTTGTTTTGGTAAGGTGCGAAAAATTTACCTAATCGCACACTGCAACGGACAGGGTAGTGTGTGAGGCGGCTACAGATAAATGATGGCACAAACACATAGAATATTTTTTTACCCCGCCAAGTAGTTCCTATGGGATACGCATAAACGTCTCTGTGGGCCAAATTTATCCACATAGACAAAGTCGCGGGTGAAACTAGTTTAAGATATTTGAGAAAAAATGGTTGTACCTATCATCTATTTAAGGGTCTTTCAACGCAAAACTATTTTAGTTAGAATTTTTTCTGTTTGTTTGTTCGCACATTACGCAAAAACTTCTGAAAGGATTTTGATGAAACTTCTTTTTATTTGATAGGTAGCTACCTAAAGAGTTAAAACGAATCACAATTATTAAGTCTAGTTAAGAGGTCTTGTTTAGACTTAAAAATTTGGATACGTTTTATCTCGCTGCTATATTGGGAGCCTGAGATATAATCTTAGAACTGCCTGCGGACAGGCGCGGGGTAATTAATTTTAACATTATGAAAATAATTAACGTTAGTTAATAACTAGACTAGACTCTACCCGCGAATTTATTCGCATGGGCTTCAGAATATTAATACATCTTTTTATAATATTAAAGATTTCACTGGAACAGTATGGTTGAGTCCCTACTCAACATCAGGGTGGTTATCTGCTCAGTTATAGCTGTAACAGTTATACATACACACACACATAGACTCACGCCTGTTTTCCAGAGAGGTTGGTGGAAACAACGGTTAGACACTTCTCATAAAATAGCCTTTCGCTGCTCACTTTTCGCTCTCGCGTATGGATGGTTCCTGCAGGATAGTTATTTTTGTTTAGAGGTAATTAATGTACCGTAAAGTATCGTATCTATATTATAAAGCCCGCGAGGACGACGTCACGGGCAGAATCTAGTTTTTTTAAAACACAACAACACCCTGCACTAGGCAACAAACCATATATCGTAGGGGACTTTGCAAACATACAATTTAATGGATACACTACACCCAGACTCAGAACAAATATTTGTGGATTACGCATTGAATTTTCCTATGTGAGAATCGAACAATACACTCGGTGCAAAAGGTCGGTGATTAAACGACTACGCCATCTGTGTATATTGTTTATTTCTTTTTGGTGTGTGTCTTTTATTTTTGTGTGTTAATTATAATTAAAAAAACGGAAGGTAAGTTGTAAGCAAGCTTCATATGAAGTTTTAGATTAAATCAAAAAGTAAGTATTCATAAACCTTATTATGAGGCTATCACTTCTTTCAGAATACTGAATTTGTTAATAAATATTATGAAGATAAAATGTTGGCATCAAAAAGATCAGTAAGAGTATTTTATGAAATCCCAAAAAAATGTCTGAAAAATGCTCTATAAAGCATCGGCGAATCTATATTGAAACCGCTCTGTTTGTTTTGCGAACGCGAAATGAGAAATGAGTGCAGTAAACCTTAACAATTGTCTGTCTCAAATACGAACCGAGTATTTACATTAGACGCAGAAAGTAATTATACTACAATTCCCTCAACATTAAATGAAATGTTTAATTAGTCAATTATTTTGTTTTTAGATTTGACTGTGTACCTGATGTACCTACGTACGTGTTTTATTACTGATGGTATCTGAAAGTTTAGAGTTTAATTAATTCTTCACTGACCTCTTCATAAACTTTGTTATCTACTATAGATATAGGGAAGCTAGCTATATTATCCGCCCTAAGGTTTAGTAAGCACTAAAATAAAATGTATAGTATAGATATTTAAATTAATTATAGAATTTTAAATATATTGCTTAATTAGCTACAATTCTCAGTTGAGAACATTTTAAAAACAATTTAGCACCAGGTCGTTAAATTGTACCATAAGGTCGCTAAATCGTACTTGTGTTAATACTATTAGGAAAATAATAAAAACAACAGATCATTTGCATTATTCGTTTTAATTGCATCGAAATTAACATAGTCTCTTAGTTACTAAATTATTATTAATTAATGTTAAGAATTAAAATTAATTATTATTATTTTAGAATTACAGTAATTTCAGTTTCATTAAGTATAATTATAATTTCAATACCTTCAAGTAATTCTTAACTTTAAAATCATAATCATTAAGCCCAAACATGTGGGATGCCATTTCTAGAATGTGTTTCACCAGTATTTTTTCCACTTCTACATGAAATTTGGTTGGCCTTTACTAATCATTGAATTATTTGCAAACTTTTTTCTCTTCATATGGTTTAGGAATTATGTACCTATGTCCTAGAAAAAACGTTAAGACCCATTTCCTTTTTTTCTAGGCATTCTAATGCTTTTTTTAGGTTATCTTCTGCCTCTGTGATGCAGTGGTAGAGTGAGCGATTGCTGATCATGAGGTCTCGGGTTGAATCCCCGGCTCGAGCAGTGGTATTGAGCTTTTCCGTAAAAAAAATATTCTAAGTAGCAGCCTGAAGTTTGGAATTGTGCCCGGTAGACGGCAATAGGCTCGCCGCCTATTACGTGGGACTCAAACATAGCCGAACCGTGGGTGTGTATCCACCTCTGCCTACCCCAGGGAATATAGGTGTGATGCTATGTTATGTTTATATTCTTCTTTGCATTTATAGAATTTTATCATCACTTCAATCTGTAAAAAATACGTGATACAGATTAAATTAAATATAGATATACTTTTTTAAAAAACAGGAACGAAGGTCACCAAATCGTGCCGGTAGAATATAGCAAACTCAAAATGGTACGATTTACCCAACTGCCTGAATATCAGAAAAAGTAAAAAAAACAACATAGCCTAAAAGTTTTAGATGTTTATTCAATGCTCATAAAAGTGAATTGATTTTTACAATCACTGAACCCTACACAAATTTCTTCAGCTTACCTTAACACACAGTCACAAAAGGCTAATAAACTTTTACACGTAACAATTCAGTGATTTTTATAATAAAAAAAGTTAACAATTTTAAACATGTCCTGCTTAAACCTTGAGGTAGAGCCTTGCTTATCCCAGCATGAATTGGCTGGCTCGATAGGGGAAGTATCACCCTCTCAAAAAAAAACAGCGTGAACCAACAGTAGTGGTACCTACCTACCGTTGTGTTTCGTATGGTGAGTAAAAGTGCCGGAATCCCAAACCCCCTCTCTATCCTCTTCTTGTTATCCTTCCTATCCTCTCCTTAGTATCCTATTTATCCTCTCTTTAGTAGGTATACTTCCTATTGCCTTTCTATGCCTTTCCTTGGAGATGGCGACGCGCGTGTGATGCCTCTGGTGTTGCTAGCGTCTATAGGCTACGGTAACCGTTTATCATCAGGTAGGTATGCTTGTTTGCCACCCACGTAGATTAAAAAAACAAGTAAATTAATGGCAACAAAGATTAAATTTAGCATAAATACTGAATAATACTTATGATTATCTCTTCATTATTTATGATGTTTCCAAGTTGAATTATTCTGCGCGGTATTACATAAGTATAATGTAATTCTATCTAAGGACAACATATTTACGGCAATATATCATCATTCTCCTGCCTTTATCAAACTCCTTCTAACCTCTCAATATGTGGTGCCAACTGCTAATTCCTACTGGCAACGGTATCGAAATAGAGTAATATTGTTTGGCACTCTATTTACATACAAACGTTCTGTTGTAGCCAGAGTAATATACAGAACCAACAAATCTACAATAAAAAATGTAATTAAATGCTAAGGTATTTGAGGACCTTGTGATGTGATGTAAATAAGGGACTGTGTATAATTTTTATGTGTAATCATCAATCTTTGTGTAAATTTATATGGCTAAGCATGTCAAATGCTTAAACAATATATAAAAATAATAAACTTACGTTAATAACGTTAACACATTTTTTATGTTTTCTTTAAAAAGCGCGTAAGCCTGTTTTGTGTTATTCACGGAGTACACTGTACTCCGTGGTGTTATTATGTTTTAACATGCCGGTAACAGCAACTTCGCATACCTACTTGTTTCACAAAAATAAAGGACTTAAAATTTTATTTAACCAAAAAAAAATCTATATTTAAAGTTCATGTTAAATATTGAGATATTTTTATATATATTTTTAGCATTTGACATGCATAGCAACATACATTAAACACAAAGTGAAAAATGTGAAATCGAAAATAACAGTCACGAGCAGGATTCAAGCCTGCATCTCCTGGATACCGTCCAGATGCTTTGCCAATTCAGCCATCGTGACCCTTGCTCCTGACTGCTAATTTCGATAACACATTCATACTTAACGTCTTTGGGTGACGCCTGCACCATCTGTCGGAAGTATTTTCATACATTATACCGACCAGGTAAACTTAATTTTACAATTAAGATTTTACCTAATAATGACGCAAACCCTGTAAATATTTAGATATTTTTATATATATTTTTAGCATTTGACATGCTTAGCAACATACATTAAACACAAAGTGAAAAATGTGAAATCGAAAATAACAGTCTTGAGCAGGATTCGAACCTGCATCTCCTGGATACCGTTCAGATGCTTTGCCAATTGAGCCATCGTGACTCTTGCTCCTGACTGTTGTCTTCCGACAGATGGTGCAGGCGTCACCCAAAGACGTAAGTATGAATGTGTTATCGAGATTAGCAGTCAGGAGCAAGGGTCACGATGGCTGAATTGGCAAAGCATCTGGACGGTATTCAGGAGATGCAGGTTCGAATCCTGCTCGTGCCTGTTATTTTCGATTTCACATTTTTCACTTTGTGTTTAAATAATAATTCATGTTAAAAATACCGACACTCCTAAATAAAATTTCACTACTCATTTATCTCTCTTTAGATAGGAAAATCTAAAAACCCTGAACCGCGCTTTTAATTAAATACGATGAATATTAAGTATACAATTCTAATTTTTATGTTTCTGTCTTTAAAAAAACGACATTCTTAAACATTTTTTTCCATCCTTTTCCGTCTATTAAAACTGAAAATCCAAGAAACCATGAAACACAACACCTCATTATTTATTTTTGATTAGGATTCCAAGTATAATACAACCGATACCATACAAAATGTTACCCCTCTATTTCCCCACACGTGCAGTCATATTAATTTACTCTCAGTAATTGTATTTCAAATTCACATGTTTCTATGTAGAGAGAACGAAGACTTTCATACATTATTGTAGTGGTTAGAGCCTAGCTTATCCCAACATGAGTGAACCGGCTTGAGCGGGGAAGTACCACTCTCGCATAAAAGATCAAGGTTAAACAATGGTAGGTACTCCTGCCGTTGTGGCTTCCCTATCCTCTCCTTATTATCCTTCCTATCCTCTACTTAGTATCCGTTCTTACTTTTCCTTATCGTTCTTCTCCACCTCCTGTCCCTTTTCTTGAAGATGACGACACACAATTGATGCCTCTGGTATTGCTAGCTTCTATAGGCTACGGTAATCGCTTACCATCAGGTAGGCCGTATGTTTGTTTGCCTTCCACGTAGTATAAAAAATAAATTTTTGGGACAAAAAGTAGCATAAATATGCTCTTCATTGTCTGGACTCTCTGTAGAGAAGAAATAACAAACAAACTGAATTTCACAGTTCGTTAGTTAAGTTAGTTACTTATAATATATTATAAGAGTAAGTTAGGAATTGTTACGAAAGCGCGGCCAAACAACAAGAAAAAGATTGCTGTGGACATTAATTATTAACGAGTAGCTGGTATAAAATTAAGTCAATACAAGAAATAATGTTGGCAAGAGTGTTAATGTGGGTGGTACCGCGGCGCAATCCTGCGGATTAGGTCTCCAACACGCAGACCCTCTAGCAAACTTCCTATTTATTTACAGTCGCTATCCAAACGACTTGTAGGCTCTTTGTTACAGTTGTTCTTTTCCGTTCAGTGTTGTAACTGCTTTTATAAAATATCGCACGAATTTACTGTTTGAACAAGGGATTACACTACAATCAGAGGTGGTTGATCTATAATTAAATGGTACCTATTTTTTTAGACACAATACCATACATTAAAGAAATAACTCTTATATCACGAGGTACTTTACACACACACAAATTACACCCAGACTCAGAACAATCATTTTTGTGGATCACACAAAGACTTGTCCAGCGTGGGCATCAAACCCCAATACTCGAGCGGGAGCACTGTATCTAGAGTAGTCCGCTATCTGTTCAGTCATTTTTTTAAGATAACACCTTGTTTTTTTATTAAGGCGGGCAAAAATGTTCCTAACCGCACACCCCGTCGTTTGGGGCAACGAAGAGGGTTGTGTGGGGCCTTCACCCACTAAAGAAACCCGCCGTGTGCCGTCTCTCCGCCTTTATTGGCGGGCCACTGGAACTATGTTACATTCCTTTGGTGGTCGGCCGGTGGCTTACCCTTTCGGGTACCCTCTACTGAGCGACGCATCCGTACACGGAGCGTCGCACCAAAATTCAATTCAAATTCAAATTCAAAGGTACTAGGGTGGCATGAGGCGCAAGTACCTGCACCTGCGCCGCCCCGGTCGCTGGCAGCGGTTTGGGTCAGCGGAAGAATCCTCCTCCCTGGCCCTTTCCACCGCTTCCTTCCGCGAGATAACCTCCTCGCAGAAGGCAGCAACCACGGCACAATTTCTTTCGCTGCTAAGCATCGCTCTGACGACACTCGGCAGCGAGAGGTCTCCCCCTATTTCCGCGACGAGTTCACGGCCCAAGCCGGGTACGACTCCAGCGTGTGTGGCGTGTCCTCGTCACAGCCGCAGTGGTGACAGCCCGGAGTCGTTTCCCTCCTTGCGACTATGTGCAGAAATCTGCCGAAGCAACCGTGCCCCGACAGCACCTACACCAGTCGGAAGGTAAGGACTCCGTGCTGTCGCCCCGCCCACTCTTCCAGCACCGACTGGAGTCACGTGAAAATCCAGGCTCAGAACAACCATTTGTGGATCGCACAAATAATTGTCCCAAGTAGAAAACGAACCCAGCTATAGTCTATGATTCTGACATTTTCATTGCGTTACAAATTCATATAATAGACAATCTACCTATTACTTACTTGTTATTATTTTACCGATTTTTTTTTTCTAATTTTAATACTTTTTTATAGATTGTCATTCTCCATATTTATAAGTGCCTTACTTCATAGAGAGAAAGGGGTACATCGCTGGTTAAAGCTTTGCTTTTATATACTCTGCCTTTATTGTCTACTTCTATCTATCTCTGACCTTTTTATCTGTATTTTTAGCAATTGACATGATCAGCTATTTTTAAAGTACAAATTATTATTTGTGAATGAGGAAAGAGAGAACTTTAGCACGAGCGAGAATCGAACCCGCGTCCCTTCCAATCCGGGAAAGTGCTCTAAGCCACTGAGCTACCGTACCGACCTTTCGGTCATCCCAATCTCCTCATCACATTTGTTTTTACGACCCTCATTCAAAATAATTTGTACTTTAAAAGTAGCTGAGCATGTCAAATGCTAAAATATATAGGTCAAAAAATCTTTGTTTCTTTATTTTTGTTCGATTGCTCTTAATAACACTTAAAAAACTGGTATACTTACATTTTATCTCACCACTATATCGCAGACCTGATATAATAATAATTTAAAATTGTTTTGAGATATAACCAAAACACTAAGACATTTTTAATGTTATAGAATATTGTAATGTTTCAAAATCTTATTTATTGTCCCCAGATGTGCTGACATGATGTTATGATTACATTAAGAATGGAACGGCCAGGTCGTCGCACTAAGGCTGGCTCCCTGAGCGGTTTATCTGGGGGGCTGCCAAGCGCCCCATCAGCGACCAGTGGTGTCCGTCGTCAACGCTCGTTAGAGTGGGGGGGCGATAGGTACAGCAGTAGTGACGATGATCGCCCCCCACAACCCCCACCTCTTGCTGATAGGGTGTTTGCTTCTCTACTGGCTCAAGCAACACAACAGTTTGATAGTAAGTTTTGTACGTTATTACTTTTATAATATTGAAAGTCTATGAAAATGAAAAATAAATAATAAAAAATAATGAAAAATATCCGGTATCTTGTAAACGTAAATATAGCTTTTAAATGTCTGTACATAAACCGGTTTGATCCAGTTCAAAGATAAGTGTCTGAGAAGATTAAGAGATTAAGAAGAGGGTTCCGAGGGTCAGGTTTTTAAAATTTTGTTTTATACCATATTTTGTTATTTTTCTCCCCAGGGATAAGCAGTGCATAACCAGATTTTGCCTATGTAGCTTATCAGTGATGGATTATGTCTAAGGCCTCGGTCACGAACTCAGCGGCAACGGCGCGTTCCAATGCATACATTTGTATGGAACTGTTCTCAAAGGCAGCGGCGCGGGGAGCGGACGGCGAGCAGCATACGAGCGGTGCCTACCGATCTAGCGGCGCCCGCTTCCGCATTGACGTAGTGGCGTTGTAGAATTCACATCTTTTGCCCACAATAAATCAAAATTTAGGAAGGAATTAATATCAACCAGATGTTTTCATCGCGGTTTAGACATTTCGTTCGCTAACAAAGAAACTTTTAATTCGCGAACAAAGAAATTTTTAATTTTTTAAATTTCTCGTTACAACACTACGCTGCTCTAACGCCGTGCGATCTGCCCGCTGACTTCGAGACCGAGTACGGCTTTGTCGCACCGCTACCCGCGCCGCCGCCGCCGCCACCCCGCTCTCGCGGAGTTCGTTACCGAGGCCTTAGTTCCCTTTTATTTTGAGAAGGAGACCTATGCCCAAAAGTAAATGTATAATGGCTTACAAAATTATTTTTATACTACGTGGGTGGCAAACAATCTTACGGCCTATCTGATAGTAAGCGGTTACCGTAGCCTATAGAACTGCTAGCAACACCAGAGGCATCACTGGTGCGTCACCATCATCTCCAAGGAAAGGGATACGAGATGGAGGATAATACGGAGGGGATAGGAAGGATAATAAGGAGAGGGTAAGAGGGGCCTAAACAAGGCTTCCGGCGCTCTCACTCACCATACGCAACACAACGGTAGGAGTACCTACTGTTACCTCACGTTGATCTTTTGTGAGCGGGTGGTACTTCCCGATCGAGCCGGCCCATTCATGCTGCAATAAGCAAGGCTCTAATACTAGAGACTATTAATTAGAGGTGAACTTATTAGTCTGCGGGGATAATTCCAGACTCCGTGTTGTTAGCATTTTTCATACGATCTAGTACAGTTTTATACTGAATAATAGTAACAGTTAGTATCTCATGCTGATTGATGAGTAAGCTTTCTTATATAAATGAAAAAAAAAATAGCTGGAAAAAAATATTTTTATCGTACTACTTTTGAACAAAAATTACGTTATGAGCACAATTATATAAAAATTGTATAACATTTAAGGGCTCAAGTGGCGTAGGATCAGCTAAGAATTTGTTATTCACACAGTGACACGGTCGAAGGTCCACGCTGAGCCTTAACAAGTGGGATCATTAGTGGAGCTCAGAGGGCGGATGAGAGGGGCGGAAGGGCGAGGGGCAGCAGGATCATGCCAATTGATAGGGGAGCGTCCTGTGGTGAGCTTATGAGGAAAACTTTGCTCGTAAACTCAACATAGCCTTCGCTCTATGGCCATCATACTCGCAAACTAAGGATTTAATGAAGTCGTGTAGATGCACAACTCTTTAACTTTTTTTAAAGCTGTTAAAGATTTGCAACATAATTTACTTTAGGATCACTGTTCGTTTCGTGTCTCCAATTTCTTTTGCACAAAGTGTATAGAATTCCTTATGCTATTTTAAATCAAGATTATTTTAATACTATAACAGTTTCAGTCTTAGAGCCTGTCAGTGTGGTGACGGACTAAGATTACAAGTACCACCATCCTATCCTTTCCCGCGAGTGTCATACAAGGCGACTAAGGGAACTAAGCAATTATCATCCATTGCATGACTGGTGGTAGAGCTGGGTACCAAGTGGGAGTACTCACTTGGTATCCGGCCCGAGCGGGTTGGTACCACCATCTCCCGTGTGACCGGCCATGAAGCACATCGTCGCGTTTTGGCTGTAGCAGGAGATAGCCGTTTAAATTTCATTTCATCTGTGAAATGAATTGGTGAGCAGCGGCTTGACAATACTCTCGGTATAGTCGAGTCCATGGGCGACGGTTACCATTTACCATCAGATGGACCGTGGGTCGACTGACACTACATGCAATAAAAAAAAAGAAAAAAACTAAGGGAAGTAAGCAATTATCATCCATTGCATTACTGGTGGCAAGGCTTGGGTACCAAGTGAGAGTACTCACTTGCCATCGGGCCCGAACGGGTCGGTACCACCGTCTCCTGTGTGACCGGTCATGAAGCAGGTCAGTGTGTTTTGGCTGTAGTAGAAGATAGCCGTTTATTCTTTCATTTCATATCTGAGAAATGAAATGGTGCACAGCAGCTTGACAATACTCTCGGTGTAGTTGAGTCCATGAGCAACGGTTACTACTTACCATTAGGTGGACCGTGGCTCGTCAGCCATCATTAGTAATAATAAAAAGCCTTCTCCCCATCACCATCTCACAGAAGATCAGCGTCAAGCAATGGTAAGCAGTGGATGGTTAACCCCTACACCCTATTATCCTTCTAATCAATTCTGTATCACTCTACTTTTTGACCTCCTATCCTGGGGCTGGTGACGGGCGAGTGATATCCGTGGCTTTCGTGTTGCTAGCGAACACAAGCAACGGTAACCGTTTGCCATCAAAAGAGCCGTATTATCCTTCTAATCAATTCTGTTATTCTCCATTATTGTAGTAGGTATAAAAAACTTTTAACTTTATCCTATGATGATGTCCGCTGTTTAAGACATGGTACAAGATTCTTTCGAGTTCTATCGCCGTAATAGTTGCTAACTCCAGGAAAATTAAATTCACCACCAGTCATAACAGGGATAAGAAATGCTCTTTTCTGTCATGTTGGTTTATAATTAGGATATATTTATCTTTAAAGCTAACTGGTAAGATGTTACGTATATTTTCAAATACTTTCAATAGTCTCCTTTACAACTTCCTTTAGGTTTTTTTTTTTAATCAACAGTTTAAGAAATTTTAATTGCAGAGTTTGTAATTTATTTATGAAGTTTTAAATATTAGTCCGTAACTATCGAGAGCTTAATTTATCACTAATTCGACGAGACTTAAATATGGACATCCTAACTATTAGGTATAAAAGAGCTATGTCTGAGCATTTAAGATATTTCAGAAAAAAATACTATTTAGGCTATTTAGGCGTGTCTGACACAACACATTTTTTTTCTAGAATTGTCTTATTGTCAATTTGTTTGTTCGCACATCATGCAAAAACTACCCAACGGATTTGATGCACCTTTTTTGTTTGATAGTCCTTGATTACACTTAAAAACTGTCATGTATTTTATCCTGCTACTATGTGGGGAACCTACGATATAACCTAAACACTAGCTTTTGCATGTGGTGGAGCGACGGGAAAAAGGAATTACAATAATAGCTAAATTGATCGGCAGAGCGTGAAGAGTTCTGTAGACCTGCTTAAAAAATCTATTTTCCCAAAATAGCTTTTACGTACAAAGGGTAGATATTTAGATAAAATAACTTACATACATATACTCAAGTGTATTTCCCAGAGGGTAGCGAGAGATAGCGGATTGCCACTTGTAATAAAACACCTTTCCACTGCCCAATTTTCACAAATAAATAACATTGACAGGTAACAATAACCTTTCCAATCAGTCGTAATACTGTATACCTACCTACACATATATTTTGATTCACTTTAAAATCTCTCTAAATGCTTGGAACATATTCCATATGTAGCTTTCTACTGAATAGAAAGGATTAGCCAAGGTTCAGTCATGATGATAACCCTTGTAGAGCCATTCATACTTGCAATACTAAACTTGAACCTTGTCAAAACGAGAATAAAGTTCGTTTTGGACGATTTCACGCCAACAAAGGTTTAGATCGAGCTTATGACGAAAATTCGTGTGTCGCCCCGATGAAAATAAATGGTAGTCGTTGGGCCAATTCTTGTATTGATTTAAATGTTATATAATCTATACCACGCGTTATGTTTGACAAAACATAGGTTTTAATTAAAGTTTGTACTTGCTTATGCTTATTTATTTATAATATTATATTTTTTACAAGTGTTAAATTGGCCAGAGCTAGGTGCTGCTTGATTGCAACCGTCATCGCCGCTGAAATTTGATCATAGAATTATAAACTAAAAATACTCACTTCATTTTGTACATATTTGACTGAGCTAGTAATATAGCGCATGTATGTCATTTAGATATTGAATCGCATCGATTATATATTCAACAAAAACAGTTTTTTCGAAAATCCAAGAAATTATGACAACAAGTGCAAAAATTTTAAATAGCAAATTACGTTGATTTATTAGATAGATATTAGGTAGGTAGGTACGTAAAAACTAGAAGCCCGCTTTGGGCAGATGTCCTTTTTTATGTTAAGGCGGGAAAAAATGTACCGCACACCTCGTGGTTCGGGGCAACGAACATGGTAGTGTGGGGCCCTCATCCACTAAATAAAACCCCCCGTGTGCCATCTCTCCGTATTGGCGGGCCACTGGAACTGTGTTACATTACTCCAGTGGTGGGCTGATGTCCTGACAGAAACAATTGGAGTAATCAGGATGCCCATAGGCACAGGAGCACGTGTTACGGCGCAAAGCCGTAGAAGCCTATTTTTAGCAGATATTGCATTAATTGTTTTCATAATAATTAACACGCATACTGAAAGAAATATATATGCTCTCTTCTGACAGAATATATGGCCATAGCCGTAGGGAGCTGTTAGTTGCAGGTTGCGCAAGATCGCTAATTGTAGAGCTCACTTGAGGTAATCTATTTCTAGCAGTGGATGATTAAAGGTTGGATGGAAGAAAATCTTAGTACATGGATTTCTTAACGAATTTGCTAAATCAATTGTATTAATAATTGTTTATTTATTCAGGTACAAATGCCTTAATAACACAACAAATTAGTAAACCATATAAAATAGACAAAAATAACAATAAAATAGTGTAGAATAGAATAAAGTAAAACTAGCTGACTACTTTAAAAACTGGTATACATTTTATCCAGTTACTACACCGGGACCCTGAGATATAACCCAAAAACTTGCTTTTGACTGCGGCGAAGCCGCGGGCAAAGGCTAGTACTAACATAATAATATAAAAAGATTAACCTCTGCAACAACTTTATTTTTTAGTATAAATTTAAATATCAGACGATAAAATTATGCAGTGCTACAAATAAGTTATGCTTGCGACGCTCAAACAGTTGCTCAAAATTAATTTAGTTCTGTGGACAGATATGAAACACTATGAGTAAATCTCAAACACTGGCCCATAAATCTACCGTGTATGCACCTGTATGTATTTATCTGCAAATGAAAGTAAGTTGTTTTGACACTATGTCGGTCTGTCAATTTATATGATTCTCAGCGAATAAATATCTTATCTAAAGGGCTGTAAATATACAGCTACTAATAAGTGTAATAAACTAATAAGTTTTTTATGTTAGGGTGTCAAGAAAACCATTTACGGAGAATTCTGTAAATATTTAAAACTTGCCTTTGCTTGCGGCTCCGCCGCAACCAAAAGCTAGTTTTTAGATTGTATCTCAGGCTCCCGATATAGTAGCAGGATAAAATGTATACCAGTTGTTAAGTCTAATCGAGATCTATCAAATAGATAAAGTTACATCAAAATCCGTTCAGTAGTTTTTGCGTGATGTGCGAACAAACAAACAGACAAACAGATAAACAGACAAACAGATAAAGAGACAAACAGACCAAAAATCTAAAAAAAATTGTTTTGTGTTCAGACACAGTCTATACGCCTAATACAGTCATTTTTTCACAAATATCTTAAATGTACAGACACAGCTCTGTTACAACTTTATAATGGTATAGAAAAGAGGATGAATAGTTATTATATTATTAAAAGTGTGGTCATAATGTTGATAAGCCTAAGGAGAATTCTATTTATTGACCTTAGACAAGCCTTTGACTTAAATGTAATGGATATCAAGTTAAAAGAATTTTCATTAATGATCAATACTAGCAAAACAAGAATATTAACCACATCAAAAACCCAAATAAGGACACATCGGGAAATAGCTGTAAATAATAAAATAGTACAGAATGTTATTATATGTTTTAAATATTTGGGAAGTATCATTACATCAGACGCAAGATCCACACCAGATATTAAAGCTAGATTTGCACATCCATCCACCCATCAGCCTTTTAAAGTGCACTGCTGGACTAGGCCTCCCCAAGAATGGGGGATAGTGCCGTAATCGCCTCGCTTGGCAGGCGGGTTGGCGATTGCAGTGGATGTTGTTAATACTCGGAAGAGTGCTGCTGCCCACTCCCCCGGTATTCTCTCAGTCGGCTCTTACGACTCCCATGGGTTGAGAGGGGTGGGGCAATTCTAAAGCCGGCCCCACACGGCATATAGATTTACACAGGAAAAACAAATATTTAAAAATAAAAAAGTATATATTCACAATCAAAAAATGTAAAGAAAAGTTCATTAACACATACGTCTGGAGTTTGGCATTATATGGGTGTGAAACGTGGACACTCACTCAGAGATATAGAGAGGCGTTGGAGGCGTTTGAAATGTGGTGTTGGAGGAGAATGTAGAAGATTAGCTGAGCAGATATGATAACGAATAAGGACGTATTGGAAAGAGTAAAGAAAATAAGAAAGTTAATAGAAACAATACAAAACAGAAGAGGAAGGACGATAGGCCCTCTCATACGACATGACACCTTTTTAAAAAACATCTTAAAAGATAGAAGGAAAGCGGGGAAGAGGGAGGCAAAAGGAAAAGGTGCATGAACCAAATAAAAGAAAAGGCTGGCTGGTGTCTAAACACAAAATATTTCTTTTTTAAATAGTTTTTTTTTTCTCAAATATCTGTCGGACTCTGTTACAGCTTTATAATAGTATAGAAATGAAATCGTGCAAGTAAAGTAAGTTTACTCGAAATTTTGATATTTTGAGAAGCTCTATTGTTTGCTTTTCATAGCTTAACTTTGGAACGAAGGATTATTTACCTTAGCCACTGTGTGTGCGTATAACATTATCATAAAGGAATATCATAAAGGTTCATGTTATTGCGGCTCCGATATCAGTATAGTTTACCGCACTTCATCATGTTACGTATAAGGACTAAAATAGTGTTATATTATATTCACCTTTGTGCAGCAAATTTTAGTAAGATGAATACAACCTGAAAATTACTTTGTAATACTAGATATTTTTATATACTTTTTTAGCATTTGACATGCTTAGGCATATACATTAAACACAAAGTGAAAAATGTGAAATCGAAAATAACAGTCACGAGCAGGATTTGAACCTGCATCTCCTGGATACCGTCCAGATACTTTGCTAATTCAGCTATCGTGACAATTGCTCGGGACTGCTAATTTCGATAACACATTCATTCCCAACGTCTTGGGTGACGCCTGCGCCATCTGTCGAAAGGATTTTCATGCATTATACCGATCAGGTAAACTTTATTTTACAATTAAGATTTTTACCATATAATGTCGCAGCCCTAGAAATATCTATATATTTTTATATACTATTTAGCATTTGACATGCTTAGGCATATACGAGTACATTAAACACAAAGCAAAAAAAATTATTGGCAAAGCATCTGGACGATGTCCAGGAGATGCAGGTTCAATTCCTGCTCGTGACTGTTATTTTTGATTTCACATTTTTCACTATGTGTTTAATACTTTGTAATACTGTTCGGTTTTGCGTAAAGCAAGATTTGTAACTTTAGTTTATGTTTTGTATTTTTATTTTTGAATTTCAGCGAAGATTTAGTAAAATAAATTGAAAAAAATGTGTGAAAGTAATTGAGAACGGTTTGTTGCACTCGTAGAAAGAATGAATGCACAAATATTTTCTTAATTAAATTAAATTGTCCTAGTAACACTTTCCACCCCAAGATATTAACATTCTTCATCCATCCATCCATCCATCAGCTTTACAATGTCCATTGCTGGACATAGGCCTCCCCAAGAGAACGCCACAATGATCGGTCCTGTGCCGATCGCATCCAACGGCTTCCCGCGGCTTAGACCAGATCGGCGGTCCATCTGGTGGGGGGCCGTCCTACGCTGCGCGCTCCGATACGTGGTCGCCACTCGAGAACCTTTCTTTCCCTACGGTTGTCGGTTCGTCGAGCGATGTGGCCTGCCCATTGCCACTTCAGCATGGCAATCTGGCGGGCTATGTCGGTCACTCTCGTTCTCCTACGGATCTCCGTATTACGGATTCAATCACGTAAGAAAATACCAAGCATAGCCCGCTCCATGGCCCACTGAGCGACTTTTCTTAATACGAGGCCAACATTTAGAGACCACGTCTGTGTTCCATATGTCATCACTGGTAACACACACTGGTCGTAGACCTTCGTTTTTAGACACTGCGGAATAATGGACGAGAAGATCTTCCTTAGCTTCCCGAACGCTGCCTAGCCGAGCTGGATTCATCGATTGACCTCTTTCTCAAAGTTGTGCCTACCTAACTGGAATGTTTGTCCCAGTTAGACATAGTGGTCGACAACTTCGAGAAGCGCACTCCCGCCTAGGACCAGTGCTGAAATGACATGGACATTAAACATGACTTTCGTCTTGTCCATGTTCATTTTGAGATCCACTAGTCGGGAAACCCTGCTGAGATCATTGAGCATGCTGCCAAGGTCCTCCAGCGATTCTACCATGACTACGATGTCGTCGGCATATCGAAGGTGAGTGATGTATTCGCCATTGATGTTGATGCCAAATCCGGTCCAGTCCAAGAGCTTGAACACATCTTCCAATGCAGCGGTGAAGAGTTTCAGGGACATAACGTCTCCCTGTCTGCAAATGGATCGGTTTTGTACTCCTGTCCTGAACACAGACTGACATGATGGCGTTTCTATACAAGCACTTCAGCACTTAGATGTACCGATAGTCAATTTGGCACTGCTGAAAGGACTGCAGCACCGCCCAAGTTTCGATCGAAACGAAGGCTTTCTCATAGTCCACAAACGCCAGACACAGAGGCCGATTATATTCCTCGGTTTTCTGTATAATCTGGTATAGCGTATGGATATGGTCTATAGTACTATAGCCTTTTCCCAAACCGTCTTGTTCGGTCTTGGCTGGAAGTCGTCAAGCCTGCGCGTGTCGATTTGTAATGACCCTTGAGAACAACTTACAGACATGGCTCAAGAGCGAGATGGGTCTATAGTTCTTTAAGAGGGTTCTGTCAGCTTTCTTGAAGAACAGCACCACCACGCTTCTGGTCCACGACTCTGGGCCGTCGCCCCCGAGAACGACGGAACAGCCTCTGAAGAGCTTTTAAGACCGGCTTGCCGCCTGCTCTGTGGTGATTACGCCGTCTCCCGGTGCCTTTCCGTTCTTTAGTTGTTTGAGAGCCATTCCGATCTCGTACAGGCTGACGTCCAGGATATCTTCGGTAAAGTGCCGAGTTAGTTTGGATTTGGGATCTTGGATCAAGCCGACAACAGGACTTTGGTATCTGTACAAATGTCCATAGAACTGGTGGATCTCTCTCAAGATCTCATCTCGGGATGAAATGACAGTGCCGTCGTTGGTCCTCAGCTTAGGCAACTGGCTTTGGCTGACAGACAGATCTCTTAAAAACACTTTCGAGCCTTGGTTCCGCTTTATCGCCTCTTTAATGCGCATAACATTAAATTGGCGAATATCGTGTCGCACAGCCTTGGAGATCTGTCCGTTTAACCACCTCAGGCAGGACCTATCGTCTGAAGACTAGACTGTCATTTATTTTCTCCTTTCCATGAGCTTGAGTGTATGGTCCGAGAGTTCACGAGTCCTACTAACGCGACGGGCCATGAAGTAGGTCGACCCGACCGCGTGAACAGTTTCCACGAACCTGCTGTTCAAATCGCTCGCTGATTCGCACTCATCTAGACATTGGAAGCGATTTTTTAGTTCGAGCTGAAAGCTCTCGAGGTTCTGGTATTGGGCAGGTGTTGCTCGAAGCGTAGACTTCATCAAGCATGACCTCTCGACTTTCGTGCTAATATTCAAGACGCCCCTAACTAGTCGGTGATCACTCCCAGTTTTAATCCTGCTGATCACTGAGACATCATTGAATATGTGTTGTTTGTCTGACATGATGAAGCCAATCTCGTTTTTTACTGAACCATCAGGGCTTATCCAGGTCCGTTTCCGCTGGGGCTGCTTCCTGAAGAAGGAATTCATCATGTAGAGGCCTTTCTTCTCCAGAAAATAACCCAGCATCTGGTCCCTGTGATTCCTCTGCCCGAAACCATAGTGCCCCACTTTCAGCTCATCGTCTGTCCTTTTGCTTAGTTTCACATTAAAGTCTCCCATAACTACCGTGAAGTAGGTTTTAGACGAGTGGATGGCCTTCGAGATATCGTCATATAGGGCCTCCACCTCGTCGTCGGAATGTGTCGAGGTCGGTGCGTAAACCTGTATGAACTTCAACGAATACCGTTTGGTTATTCTGAGTATAAGGTACGCTACCCTACTCGACACACTCTCAATCCTCTCTACGTTGCCTACGAGAGACCTGCGAACGATAAACCCGACACCTCCTTGGGACTGGTGGTCACCCTTCCGGTGGAAGAGCATGTTCCAGGACTGGAGGATTGTCGTGCCCTCACCCTCTCTTCGGACTTCTGACAACCCTATAATATCCCAGTGGATCTTGCGCAATTCCTCTTCCAGCTCGATGATACTCTCGTCAGTCCGAAGCGTCCGAACGTTGAGCGTTACCAGGGCCAGAGGTCGTTGTTTGTCTTTCCGCAACCGGAGATTCTTCGCACCCCCTGTTCCGCCGTTATTGGGCCCGCTACCGTTAGGCTACGGAATAGCGGAGCTGCCGTGACTGGGGGCCATTTTATACTGTGTGCTCGTCATGGGGGATAGTGCCGTAATCGCCACGCTTGGCAGGCGGGTTTACGATTGCAGTGGATATTGTTAATACTCGAGGTAGTGCTGCTGCCCATTCCCTCGGTATTCCCTCAGTCGAGTCTTACGAATCTCGTGGGTAGAGAGGGGTGGGACTATTGATTTTTTGGATGATTCTAAATCCGGCCCTACACGTTCTTACGATAAATCAATTAACAGTACCATAAACAGGAAAAAAATATCATTAAATATATGATATTTGAATGATCATGTGATGCAATGTAAGTATAAGTCATTGTAAAGAATGATAACAAGGAAAAGTGCATGGTACCTACCCGTTCATTAAACAAGCGCATTGTATTTCAATCTAAGAGTCCGTTTTGATCGTTCACACACCCACATTATAACTTTATGTTATACAGTGGACAAATATAATGTTATAACTGCCTCTGTGGTGCAGCGGTAGTATAAACGACTGCTGATCATGAGGTCTCGGGTTCGATTCCCGGGTCGGGCAGTGCTATTGAGTTTTTGATGTGAAACATCTAATGCGGAGGGAGGGTAAAATCGGCTGTTAGCGCGGCGACGCTTTTATTTTACTTGTCCCGTTCAAATCTTGCAAGTTAAATTTGACACACTTGCCGGTTTCCGATTGTGTTGAAATTTTACACGCATATGTATATCGCGTGACAATGCAATATTATGATGACATGGATCTGATCTGATGATGGAGCTGGAAGGTGGACATAGGAACTCTATAATTAAACGGCGCAACCCCATCGAGTATGGGCTCGTATGATTCGTGTTGACGAGTACTTTATCTCTAGATGGTATCCAGGGTCTGATGATGAAGCTGGAAGGTGGCCACAATAACTGTATAATGAAACGACGCAACCCCATCGAGTTTGGACTTGTTTGATTCGTCTTGATGAGTACAATGTCTTTAGATGGTATCCAAGGTCTGATGATGTACGAGTAGCTGGAAGGTGGCCATGCAAAACTCTGTAATTAAATGGTGCAACTCCATCGAGTTAGGCATCGTTTGAAATGGCTTGACTAGTACTCCAGTCCTAGATGATATCGAGGGTCTGATGATGGAACTGAAAGGTCACCGCAGTAACTCTGTAATGAAATGACGCAACCCCATCGAGTTCGGAATCGTTTAATTCGTCTTGACGAGTACTTTGTCTTTAGATGGTATACAGGGTCTGATGATGGAGCTAGAAGGTGACCATAGGAACTCCGTTATAAAACGACATAAGTAATTCCATCGAGTGTGGGCTCGTATGATTCGTCTTGACGAGTACCTACTTTGTCTCTAGATGGTATCCAGGGTCTGATAATGGAGCTGTAAGATGGCCACAGTAACTCTGTAATGAAACGACCCAAACCCATCGAGTTTATACTCGTTTGATTCGTCTTAAGGGAGTACTTTGTCAAGTTATTATCATTTTATTTCTACAAAATAATGTCGATGTTTTCACATATGGTAGACGTCACGCGACGTCTAGTTTTTTTTTCTTAAAAAGAAAAATTCACAGTAGCAGCCAGGAGTTTGGAAATGTGCCCGGTAGACGGCAATAGGCTCGCCCCCTATTACGTGGGATTTAAACATAGCTGGCGAATCTTAGGTGTGTAATACACCTCTGCCTACCCTTTCGGAGAATACAGGCGTGATGCTATGTTATATATAATGTTCACTGCGTCAGTCATTGCTGTTTTGGGACCTCTAAGGTACCAGATATCCTCAAGTTTACTTTGATTTCTCTATAAATAGACTACATTGGTATTATACTTGAATAGTCACTTTGGAAACGGTTATGGGCGAATATGATAATCACGTATTAATACAAGCAGTTGCCCGACTTTGTCAGCGATTGCTTTTTTACGTTTTAAATAACATGTATGTATTTATTTAGCGAAAGGGCAGGTAAGATACAAACAAACCACTGAAGTAATGTAACGCTGTGTCTGTGTGGTGACGGACTAAGAATACAAATGTCACCACCCGATTCTTTCCCGCGGGTGTCGTAGCAGGCGACTAAGAGAAGTAAGCAATTATCATCCATTGCATGACTGGTGGTAGGGCTGGGTACCAAGTGGGAGTAGTCACTTGGTATCGGGCCCGAGCGGGTTGGTACCACCATCTCCCGTGTGACCGGCCATGAAGCACATCGTTGCGTTTTGGCTGTAGCAGGAGATAGCCGTTTATATTTCATTTCATATCTGTGAAATGAATTGGTGAGCAGCGGCTTAACAATAATCTCGGTATAGTCGAGTCCATGGGCGACGGTTACCATTTACCATCAGATGGAACGTGGCTCGTCTGTCACTACACGCAATAAAAAAAATAAAAAAAAAATAAACGTAGTTCCAGTGGTCCGCCAACACAGACGAAGTGACGGCACATGGCGGGTTTATTCAGTGGGTGAGGGCCCCACACTACCCCGTTCGTTACCCCCGAACAACGGGGTGTGCGGTTAGGTACATTTTTTCCCGCCAAAACAAAAATACACGTTTTTGTTAAAGTACAAATTATTTGTGAATAAAGAAAAAGAGATTTTTAGGAGGGGCGGGAATCGAACCACGCATCTTTTCCAATCCGGGGAAGTGCCCTAAACCACTGAGCCACTGAGGTTTAGGGCACTTCTCTTTTTCTTTATCCACCAATAATTTGTACTTTAAAAAGTAGCGGAGCATGTTAATTGCTAAAAGAAATAGATCTAAAACACTTTTTTTTTTTCATATATTATCATAAATTGAGATTAAAAAAATAATACACACGGAGCTTACAGATTTATACAGTAGTATAGATAATTTCCACAAACATGTTTTTTTATCGCTGCATATATAATATATATTTCCTCTTATTCTAAAAGAAGAAAACGACGTAGATGTAGATACACTATTTTATGCAAAATGTATTGCCTCTTGCTTTAAAGATAACAACGTCGGTATAAATAATCGAGCGAAAATTGTTGGATAACATTTAAAAAAACCAAAGATTCCAATGGAATCTACGGTTCTCGTAATTTAAAAAATAACATATAGGTGCAGAAACATATACGTACTATACCTAATGTTTTGTATAATACTCTGTAGAACGGAGGCTTTTTCAATAAACAGCTTTCAGCGATTCAAGTGGACGTCCATTATTCAATATAAGATTTTATTAAATTCCCAGCAACATCACCAATTTATTGGAAAAATTATTCTGTTGGAGATTTGAGACTGGATGTGTTATTGCTTTATATTATATAAGACGACATTTATTAAAATTTAAGAACGTGTAGGTACACACGTATGACGCATTTTCACGGGGTTTATGGTTTCTTATTAATTTTTCTATTATATTAATTAGATAAGGAGCATTGACGATTGTTAGTTGATACGTTTGGAGCCTCGCCTTTATGTATTAGACAAAAAGAATAATAAATACAAACATAAAAAAAATAATTCCCATGTTTTTATAACGGACAAAAAGTATAAAATAGTGCGTTATAAAAACATGGTACATTATTTTGGTACACTTAGATGGTACACTTCTGAGCTATGGTCCAAATTCCAAATAGGTATCTAGCTCATCGGGAAGTTAGTTTAAAATCAATTACAAAATTCCACCCGGGCAGACAAAGTCGAGAAAGCGAGTTAATAAAAACATACATGGTAAAAATCATAAAACATTATCTGTCATAATATGGATGTTACTATTTTCAGAATTATATTAGTAGATAGTTAATAAAATGGATTTTAGGTCATAGTCTTTCCAATATGGTTAAGCAGACTTGACAAGCTGACGAAAAAATGCGTGTTCAAATTTGTCCGTGTGGTGACGAACTAAAAATACAAGTGTCACCACCCGTCTAAAGGAAGTAAGCACCACCCATTGCATTACTGGTGGTAGGGCTGGATACCAAGTCACCTGTTATCGGACCCGAGCGGGTTGGTACCACCATCTTCCGCTCGGCCATGAAGCTATGGTGGTCAAGTATAGCCACACATAATCCATGACACACTTGCAACTCTACTGCCCATCTCAAATAAAAGGTTTTAATATCACCACAAAGCACTTCGGTGTGTTTTGGTTGTATCAGTTGTTACCGGCCGATGCACCAGGGGTGTGGTGCCGGATTACCTCCTAGTGGTGCACCTCGGGCAACGTCGGCAGTTCCTTCACTCAATCAAATAGGTATATTCGATATTCTGTTTCAACTGTATAGGAAGCCAAATACAATAAACAACAGATACACAGAGACTGAATAAAAAACCTACTTAATGCAATTTAAAATAAAGATTTTTTGTCTCGACTGTGGTAAACGGACATCTTTGAAATTACTAAAAGGATTTTAATAGGGTTTTTAGGGCAGATACCCGACATGATGTTGTAGATTTGTCGAGCGCGAGCTGGCCTTGGAGTAGAATAGGTACAGGCTTTGTTTTATTAAAATCACGTGCTAGGAAAAAGTCATTCTTATTTAATTACATGATAATACTAAATAGATGAAGTCACGAGTAGCAGTTAGTTTGTAATAATAAACAGTGTTCGTAGTCAGTGTAAATATGTACTTCATTGGATGTAGCCATGCTCGTATGCTAGTTCGGACAATCGCCGTTATGTTGATGACAGTCGTATTCGATATGTGCTGATGGCTACTACTATAGAGATGTATTTAGCGTAGCATTTTCGTCATGCTTGCATAGATGTTCAGTTGTTATGTATGAGGTAACGTGATAATTCAAAGAAAAAAAAATTATACAAGACATTTTATTTATTTGTATTTTAAGTACTTGACGTGTTCCGGCAAATTAAGTGCGCTGAATTGCACATTTCCGGTCTAGGTGACTCGGTGACGACTAACGACGTCTGGGAGGCCATTGCTTTAAAAACCGAACGGTTTCAATGGCGAGGGTTCCGTCTGGGCTTGGCAGAGAGGCTCCTCGTGGGCGTGGAATTTATCCCAAAAAGCAATAAAATATTATATTTTCATTCAATATAGAAATTACAGCAGTCTACAACTACTTGAGCCAGTGACTAACTTCATTAGATTATTAATATGTAGGTACCCATGTAGGTGTCTGCTGGAATTAGTTAACGGACTAAATTAAATCACTAAGAGGTACATTTACTTTGTTTACACGATAAGAGCTTATGTAAAACGTCAAAGGCCCAGTTAACAGAATGTGAAACCACTATCAGTTCATATGATCATAGGCTTAATATTGTTACATTGTATTTAATAATTATATTAATTTATAGTTGCAAGGTTCACAAATGATAGCATAATTTGGTATGTTGTGTAAGTAATTAACGACGAGAAAGCCTGCTAGCATGGTAGTTTAGATATTGTTACTAGACCTCGGTTATATTCTATAATATTATAGTATAATATTATAGTATAATATAACCTTATGAAGGAAACAACTCTGTTAGATACCTACTCAATTATGATGTACAAAAAAAATTATACTCGAAAATAAAGTGATAACTGTATGCGTATTGGTTTCGTGGTAGCAATTTGAACGTGATTGTTCATTCAGTCGTATAAATAAATGTTCATTTAACTCTATGTTCATCGTACTTTCCTTCATTGTTAAAATACTTTTAAAGCCATATAATGACTGTGGGTGGCGGAGTAGGTATATTATAGTCATATATTTTAAATGTACAAGTAGGTACTTTATCTTTGTAAACGTAGGTATACTTTTGTATGACCACTGAAGGAATGTAATATGATTCCGGTGGCCTGCCAAGAAAGGTGGAGAGACGGCACACGGCGGGTTTATTTAGTATGCCCCACACAACCCTGTTCGTTACCCCGAACGACGGGGTGTGTGGTTAGGTACATTTTTTCCCGCCTAAACAAAAAAAAGGTATACTTTTGTATAGCTAATGTTTTTTAAAGTAGAATAGCTTACAAATTTTATTTAATTGACAAGTTTAGAATTGATAATTAATAAAAAATAAATAAAGAAAAACTAGACGTCGCGGGACGTCTATCAGATGTGAAAACATCGACATTATTTTGTAGAAATAAAATGATAATAACTTGACAAAGTACTCCCTTAAGACGAATCAAACGAGTATAAACTCGATGGGTTTGGGTCGTTTCATTACAGAGTTACTGTGGCCATCTTACAGCTCCATTATCAGACCCTGGATACCATCTAGAGACAAAGTAGGTACTCGTCAAGACGAATCATACGAGCCCACACTCGATGGAATTACTTAAGTCGTTTTATTACGGAGTTCCTATGGTCACCTTCTAGCTCCATCATCAGACCCTGTATACCATCTAAAGACAAAGTACTCGTCAAGACGAATTAAACGATTCCAAACTCGATGGGGTTGCGTCATTTCATTACAGAGTTACTGTGGTGACCTTTCAGCTCCATCATCAGACCCTCGATATCATCTAGGACTGGAGTACTAGTGAAGCCATTTCAAACGATGCCTAACTCGATGGAGTTGCATCATTTAATTACAGAGTTTCGCATGGTCACCTTACAGCTACTCGTACATCATCAGACCTTGGATACCATCTAAAGACATTGTACTCATCAAGACGAATCAAACAAGTCCAAACTCGATGGGGTTGCGTCGTTTCATTATACAGTTATTGTGGCCACCTTCCAGCTTCATCATCAGACCCTGGATACCCTCTAGAGATAAAGTACTCGTCAAGACGAATCATACGAGCCCATACTCGATGGGGTTGCGCCGTTTAATTATAGAGTTCCTATGTCCACCTTCCAGCTCCATCATCAGATCAGATCCATGTCATCATAATATTGCATTGTCACGCGATATACATATTCGTGTAAAATTTCAACACAATCGGAAACCGGCAAGTGCGTCTAAATATTTATAGGGTCTGCGTCATTATTAGGTAAAAATCTTAATTGTAAAATTAAGTTTACCTAGTCGGTATAATGTATGAAAATACTGCCAACAGATGGCGCAGGCGTCACCCAAATACGTTAAGTATGAATGTGTTATCGAAATTAGCAGTCAGGAGCAATTGTCACGATGGCTGAATTGGCAAAGCATCTGGACGGTATCCAGGAGATGCAGGTTCAAATCCTGCTGGTTTCAATCCTGGTTTGCGTCATTATTAGGTAAAAATCTTAATTGTAAAATTAAGTTTACCTGGTCGGTATAATGTATGAAAATACTGCCGACAGATGGCGCAGGCGTCACCCAAAGACGTTAAATATGAATATGTTATCGAAATTCAGTCAGTCAGGAGCAATTGTCACGATGGCTGAATAGGCAAAGCATCTGGACGGTATCCAGGCGATGCAGGTTCAAATCCTTCTCGTGACTGTTATTTTTGATTTCACATTTTTCACTTTGTGTTTAATGTCATACGCTAAAAATATATATAAAAATATCTAAATAGTAATATATGTATTATATCTGTAATCTGGTACCCATAGCACAAGCATTAAGCTTAGGTTGGGACCAAAGGACGTTGTGTGAAAAATGTCCGTGTAAAAATAAAAACATACATACATAGAATGCTAAAACCATAACTCTTCCTTTTGGCTTCACCGTGGTCGGTTTTTTTTGTAATTGCTATCATGAGATATCTATTTTTACGTAGACATAATATATGTGCCGTAGAGTGATGTGATGTGAGTATTTATATTTTGAAGTCCACGCGGACGGAGTCGCGGGTAAATTTTAGTTTTACATAAAGTATATTTATTTGAATTTAACTTATATTTATCGAATAAAATAATTCAATTCGTATCAGAATAATTATTACCTACATATTATATCTCAACCATATACGTATAATAGAAATTCCGAATCTTTAAATTACGACTAGTGTGGTACACGAAAGAACTTTTGAATCCGTCCGAATATGAGCTTCATATTCGGGTGAATAATTTACACTGCATTGCAAGTCTACATTGGGGTTTGCTCTGACATGCAAATGACGGCTTTTTAGGTTGTTACCAACATTACCTCTGCAATGGGCACTAATCTGATTAGTCTCGACGCTTGATAGCATTTACAGAGCTTTAGTACACGCCTATGTCAGGTCGAAAATGCGTTTTCGGAATTTGGTTAACGAGGTGTTTGCTGACCGTCGTTGGCCACGATTCTTATACATTTATTTGTCAGAGCGCACGGTAGTGCGCCAGTCCAAGGAAAGCCGTGCGTATCTTTAAACGAAGTATTCCAGTACGTTTTTGAAGCTCCCCTTACTAAAGCATTTTGCAAACTAGACGTCTGAAATTTTAATGACATATTAAGGTTAGATATACGAGTAGGTAGATAAGCGACTGTAAAAATGTCTATAGGTTACTGAAGTGATAACTTCAATGTTTCCAATTTTGGTTACTGACTGGCATACTAATTGATCGTCAAAATTATAAAGCACTTCCAGTGTATTTAGGAGTCTGATATTTGACAAGATTGGTCTTGGTGTATGAGTAAAGGAAAAAATATGACTTTGTTATTTTTTTTCACAGCATAGCTAGTTTTTTAATAACTCTGTACAGGCAATATTAAATTTAAACGTTACACTTAATGCAAATATACAGGGTAATTTTTTAACCAGTGCGCCAACTTTTTTTGGGGGTTCTATATCAAGTAATTAACACATTTCCGTTAATTGTTTAATCCGATTTTTTAAATTTTTTACCCGACTTGAAATCAGTAAAATATGGACACCAATCTTACGAGCAGCTAAAAGCTTTATTTTCTGCATTTTAATGGTCCTAAACCCATGATATAATATGAATGTATAAAGAAAAAATATGATGGTATAAAGGAAAAATTGGAACTACTCTTACAAGTAACTTCAGGTCACGACCTAAACTTAAAAAGTTTATTTCGAATTTGATAAAATTAGCGGTCAGTAACCCGCACAGATACCTACGCGTCGGCGCATTGACCAAGCGCCGATGTAAGTATTTACGGAAGCGCGCACGTAGTGTGACAATAAAATCTGTTTCAAAAGTAAAACTTTTCGTTAGCGATAACTTTATTTTTTAGTACTAAGACATATCAAAATAAAAAATACGTGTTTATTAAAATTTGCTTACGTTTATTCTCTCAAAATTTGCGCAGTGGTTAAAAAATTACCCCGTATATATTGAAAACATATTCCTTTTTCTTCGTTGGTCTTATTTGGGGTCAATTATATATTTAAGTATTTTCAACAAATTTGTACGATAGTTAACTAATTTTTGTAATGATCGAATTACTTTCAAAAAGTTTTATATAAAAAAAATTTATTGCTCAATGCTAAAGTTATTGTAGTTTATTTTTGAAAAAATCTCTAAACTGACGTTTATTATAATACACACAGATTATGAATATTATGTAAAATAATTCTGCTTACGAAAAATCATGAGGCGTCTGGTAGTCTCCATTTCATTTCGTATTTTTCTCCTTACACAAACGGTATCGGCGCTGTTATTAGAGACAAGACCAGTAAGTACGCAATATCTCCGGCCGTGCTCACAAGAATCCTCGGAGAGACTATGCTCCGTTATTGCATGGAAATTCTTCCGCGTGCAACTTCATTGAGCGACTTTCTCCTGTATAAAGGTTTCCGCGCAATGTTCCACAGTTATTGTTTTTCAAAAGCGGCTGGGCCACCTGATATTGCCTTCCCTGAATCACAAGCAGTTAGGTTTATTCAATTAAACTTGTGTACGCGAGGTTGTGTTGCTGAGGTAGAAATTCCAGTCAAGTGAGAGTAGGGCAATAAGAACATTGAAATTTTATGGGGTGGATGTAATGGTTATTGTTTTTACCTTACCGTGTATAACTCTTACATTAGGTTTATGTTTATTTGATAAGTTTATGTACTGTATATATACGCGATTATTTTGAAAATAGCGTTTGTGGTGTCTAGACATGCACAACGGCTATGTTTTGAAATATTTATTTACCTTTTGCAGAAATAGGGTTGTAGTAACGACATTTAAATACTCCTACTAGAAATTCTAAAGTGCATTCTTACTCACAAGTCACATAAGTAAGTAGGTATGGTTAAGTCCATCCATCCATCCATCAACCTTTTAACGTCCACTGCTGGACATAGGCCTCCCCAAGAGAACGCCACAACGAGCGGTCCCGTCATGGGGGATAATGCCGTAATCGCCACGCTTGGCAGGCGGGTTGGCGATCGCAGTGGATGTTGCTAATACTCGAAGGAGTACTGCTGCCCACTCCCCCGGTATTCCCTCAGTCGGCTCTTACGGCTCCCGGGGGTAGAGAGGGGTGAGACAATTCTAAAGCCGGCCCCACACGGCCAATGGTTAAGTAAGTTATACTTAAGGCGATTCACCGCAGGAAAGCGCGAAATACTGTTTTACTAGATCAAATAGTTTAGGTATTTACTATTCAATAACGGTGTAATAAAAAATATGCGAGATACCTAAGGATATTGTCTAAGGAATGTGCTAATTTGTTACACGATAGGATGTACTTTACTCGATTATATTTAATCCTGAAAACAAACTGAAACAAAATCTAAAACGAGTTATTTGTTAAGAAAATTTCAAACTTTTCACATAATATTTATATGGGCACATTGCTCTATAAATACTACAGAGAACCTGCTAAATTTTAATTTTCAACTGGAGTCCTTTAATTAGTAAATCAAATTTCATTAATATTTATCCCAAAACTTGAAGGATGTCTAGCGATGCGATGACATACCGCGACGCCCGCTACCCCGTCAGTCGCATTCGGGCGCTTGCCAACGTTGGGTTAGTGTCAAAATTTTCTAAAATTTTGACATTAAACAATTTGTTTTCGTAATATAATAATGACACAGACTAACAATATCAGTATTAACAAGTGTATACCTATATTATGTACATACAAATAATTTTCTTTATTTTTTTGTTATTTTAGATTTCACTTATTTGACACATATTAAATATATTAATATCATGTAGTTAATATTCTTATAAAAATATAATTATTCATAAAAATGTTTTACCTAAAAAAATAACTTTATTTAATTTACTATTTTATATTAGGTCAAAAAAAGCAGTCATGAGTTAGACACTCGTATGATTCCTTCATTTTTTTTTCAACTTTAGGAATTATAATTGCACCCAAATTTCCAATCACTTCACATAATATACAAAATCTACTACCTTCTGCTACCTAACCGTTTCAGAATATTTCTTTACACTTCAGTTGATGTTTAGTTTATTACATACCAAGACAAGACATCAGAGACCACTTGCAAAAAAACCTGATGAATTAGTATAATATAAAAAAGTATAATATTGCGCAGTGAGTAACAAATTTAACATTTACTTCATTCTCTTGTGATGCGCTTGCAGGATGATCACTGATCAAACATTAAAATCTGATACTATATAAATATGCTTAACATCTTTTTGCAATGCATCCAAGTAGAATAAATACAATAATAAACAAAAATAAATATGGAGATTAGGTTTTGTATTTTTTATTTACGTAATCTAGGCAATGACGAAAGAAAGTCGCGTCAATTTTACTAAAGATTTATTTCATCAATGAGCTGCAAGTCTCGAAAAACAAAGGCGAAGGTATAAAAGACGGATATGCTCTCGTTGATGTATATGTTGTTGGAGCTTGGTGTTCAAGGTCTTATGGAAGTTATTTCCGGCCTCGCCAACTCAGGGACTGTATCAATTATAGGCAAAGGATTTGGAGCAGTTTCCTACATGGCAATAAAGAATAAATATTGCGCAATTTATGCCAGCGTTGAAAAGAGAGGGCACGACCCAAATGAACGATGTGTTACAAAAACTATAGAGGATATTCTAGCGCTATGGAGGCAGATATTACATTATCTGTGAAGCTTTTAACGCCTGGAAAGAAACCTATAATCTATGGGGTTATATACGCAAGTAAGAAGAATTTTCATCAACTTACTTCAAAATTATAGAAGCAAAACCATACGAAAAACACTTGGAAGAAAAAATGGAGAAGAAAATTGAGAATGTTTACATGAATAATGCACTGTTTACCAGAAATTTTGATTCACGACAAATTCGTGGCGTGGCCATTGGAGATTTAGCAATAGAGGATATAAAAGAAAATGTTTCCACCAATTTCCCATAACATGACGTCATAAAAACAATAAATATACCTATGTTTATAAGCCGAATTTAATATACACAATGAAGAACATGATGCAAGAATTCAGCCCTGTATAAGTATTTAGCCTAGATATATAGATTTAATGAAAATTGATCAACTTATTTAGATATATTTTGTATATATTTTTAGCATTTGACATGCTTAGTACTACACATTAAACACAAAGTGAAAAATGTAAAATCGAAAATAACAGTCACAATCAGGATTTGAACTTGTATCTCCTGGATACCGTCCAGATGATATATATAAAATATATCTAAATATTTATAGGGTATGCGTCATTATTAGGTAAAAATCTTAATTTTAAAATTAAGTTTACCTGGTCGATATAATGTATGAAAATACTTCCGACAGATGGCGCAGGCGTCACCCAAAGACGTTAAGTATGAATGTGTTATCGAAATTAGCATTCAGGAGCAATTGTCACGATTGCTGAATTGGCAAAGCATCTGGACGGTATCCATGAGATGCATGTTCAAATCCTGCTCGTGACTGTTATTTTCGGTTTCACATTTTTCACTTTGTGTTTAATTGATCAACTTATTTATAAATTGTAACGTATTCATTAGTTAAAGCATCTTTACTTATCTTTCTATATTTAACTACAATGTCGCTCCTGTTTGGTCACTGCTACCATTCCATCGCAGGTACAATTTTATAGCAGGTTCTCTCCAGTCATTGCTTCCGCCTGTATGCTGCTTCCACTCATCGTTTTAGTAACATACCAGATCATCGTGTTAGTAACGTACCTACTGTTCCCGCCGAATCTATTCGGTGCTTATTTCTTTTTTTTTTAATATTTATAAATGTAGTTGTTCTTAATTTTATCTTTATAAACTGGCTGCGCGGCTGCGAGCATTAGTACTGGACCACCGTCGGTTGCGCCCAGTCACGGATACAAAACTCTGTTCTATCGAGGAGTTTTTATACACCACCGCATTTCCTGGAGCAAGTGCTACCTCAGCACGGCTTTGTCCACTAATATCGAAGAACCGCAGAAGATCGAGACCTCGTATATGAAGGGAAGACTGCGCCTGACCGGTTCCAGGGCTAAGGTAAGTGGTCGTGCAGCCTCCCTTTGTTTTTGTTAGATCTTTTCCCCCGCTACAATAAAATACCTACCTATGGAGATACAGTAGACCGAAAACACTCTTCGCGTCTACACCTAATTAACAAAATTTGTGAAGTAATTAACACTTATTCTCTTATTTTTTATATGTATAACCTGACAAAAACATATTTTTTATATTACATTCGTAATTCGTTGTTAATATTACTACTGAAATAATTGTATACTGTGGGCTAGTGCTAACGTCAGGAAGTGAATGAACAGCCCGCAGCAAAGAGTTTAGTTTATGTTCAGCAGATTTCAGGACGCGTGGGCTACGCGTCCTGAACCTCATTTCCTGAAATCTTAGCTTGCGTTGAAACACCTCGCCTTAAACATATCTACATATTTAATATAATATGTATTTTTGTTATATCTCTGGTTTCTGATATAGTGGTGAGATAAAGTGTAGGTACGAGTATATCAGTTTTTAAACCTAGTCAAGAGTTCTCATACAAAAAAGTTTTATAAGTTTAAAGATCTAAAAGTATTTAATAAAATAAAGAATATTTAAAGACTCTAATTTAGTTGTATTTTTAAATAACTTTAATGTACTGACATAACTGTATTACAGTTTTAAAATCGTCTATAGCTAGAAACCTATGATTCAATTGGTATGTTCTGCGGCTAAAACGGCGTCCGTAGCAATAAATATGACATTACCACGCAGTGCTGTGAAAAGCTTTACCTTACTGAGAGGTAATTTAGTGAAATTGAGATAAATGTGGGACACATGACAGGTGGCTTTGTATATGCGGAGGCATGACGGCGAAATCATTCTCGGTTATTGACACGTTGCGCGCCGAAACTAGCTGTATATGCATAGTGTGGAAACAAATCGCGAGATTGATTTATTATAGCCCACCATGATATTATGTTACATGTGCTAGAACAAATTATTTGTGAATGTAGAAAAATAGAAATTGAGTGCAAGCGGGATTCCAACCTACGTCCTTTCTAATACGGGAAAGTGCTCTAGACCACTAAGCCATCGCACTGACCAACGGTCGTTCCCAATCTCCACTACACATTTATCTTTACGACTATATGAATTGTGAATTGGAATAAAAAAATGTCTAGATAGAGCCTTGCTTATCTCAGCGTGAATGTCCCGGCTTGATTGGAGAATTACCATCCTCTCACAGAAGATCAGCGTGAAACAGCCTATATCCTCTCCTTAGTATCCTACGTTCTTACTATCCTATCTGCCTCCTATCTCTTTCCTTGGAGATGGCGAGGCGCTAGTGATGCCTCTGCTGTTGCTAGCATCTATAAGATACGGTAACCACTTACCATCAGGCGGGCCGTATGCTTCTCTGCCACCCACGTACTATAAAAAAAAACTATCTGTAAGATAATTAATACAATAGACGTATGTGACATGTGTCTTTCCCGCACGTGTTCTAAGAGGTTAAAAGTAGTTTAACAATAATACAATCTTAACTATAAATGGATTGACTTGGTTTATTTCTAAATCCATGGTGGTTTCATGATTGGCTCTGATGATTGGGAGGCCACGTCGTGTGCCCTCTACCCGCTAGAAAAACTAAAATGTGTTATCTTATTATACTAGCCTTTTTGTTACTTACTTACTTACTTACTTATCATCACGCCATTTCCCTTGCGGGGTAGGCAGAGAGAACAGAGTGCCAAGAGGCTCTATTCTTGCATACATCTCTCGCTTCCTCAACATTCATAACTCTCTTCATACACGCTCGCCGGTTTCGGATACTCCTGACCCCACCTTCCTTCAATACATGACCGATTTGGTCTAGGTAGGTGAGTCTCGGTCTCCCCCTGTACCTACATCCTTCCACTTTCGCATTGTATATCTTCTTAACCAGTCGCTCGTCCGGCATTCTTTCCACATGTCCGAACCATCGGAGCATTCCCTTTCACATCTTTACACCAATACTCTCTTTCATACCTACTCGCTCTCTTACGTCGTCGTTACGAATGCAGTCAGTCAGCCTCACTCCACAGATTCTCCGCAGAGATCGCATTTCGACCGCATTGATTTTACTCTCATAAGCCTTTTTGCATACCCAACGCTCGCTTCCATATAATAACGTTGGGACAAGCACTGCGTTGTGTATTGCGACACGTGCCCTCTGGCTGAGGTGTTGACTGCCGAGAAGTTGTTCCAATGCTCAGTTCACTCTATTTCCCGCATTCACTCTTCTCTCTACATCAGTGGTGTACCTTCCATCCCGGCTGAATCCACATCCAAGATATACAAATTCATCCACTTGTTTCACCATTTCTAATTGCTACTCTAACATCTGTTCTGGCTTCTTCTCTTTCAAAAACCATTATTTTGGTTTTGCTCACATTCACACGTAGGCCCCTTTTCTTACAATCTTCTGCCATTACGTCGACTAAGGTTTGCAGGTCAGCCGCGGACTGCGCTAATAAAACCGTATCGCACCGCATCATATAGCAGACAGTTAACCACTGAGTCGCCCATCTGAACTCCCACATTCATTTCTTTCAACCTTTGTAGGCATTTATCCAGATATATGATAAACAGTCGGGCTGATAGAACGCAGCCCTGTTTAACGCCGATATTGACATCAAACCAGGGTGACATTCCATCATCCAGCCGCATTTGAGCTCTGCAGTCCATGTAGTTGGACTGCACCGCTTGTAGCAGTCTACCTTTAACACCATACTCCGGCAAAATGTCCCAAAGTTCCTTTCGTATTACCGTGTCAAATGCTTTCTCCAAATCCACAAAACTGCAGAAAACCCTCTGGCCTACAGCCAGATGCTTCTCCACAATGTTGCGCAGAGAAAACACTTGATCCATGCATCCCCTTCCACACCTGAAACCTCCTTGTGCCTCCCACAAAAATTCATCAGACACCGTCCTCATTCTCCTTTCAATAATCTTATCATACACTTTGGCTGCCAATCTGGTCAAGCTTATGGCTCTGTAGTTTGCACAGTCATAACGTGAACCCTTGTTTTTAAACAAGGGCACGATGACCGCGCTTCTCCAGTCCTTGGGAACCTTTCCTGAGCTCCAACATAAATTAAGAAGCATCAGGAAGGATTTCCAGAGACATGAGCCTCCAAGCTTGATCATCTCAGCAGACACCATATCAATACCCGCTGCCTTACCATTTTTCAAACTTCTAGTCGCCCTTTCAACTTCATCCATACTAATGTCATCAGAAAATGTCGGTACTGAATGCTGATCTGTTAGACCACATGTGGCACCGGCATCACCCTAAACATCCGCATACATGTCTCCAAAATATTCACGCCATCGGCTTAACACATCTTGTGTTTGCGTAAGAATGTCTCCACCTTTAGACCTTATTTTATTCATTCTGAAAGCTGACCAACCACTCCGAGATTTCTTCACCTCCCTCCAGAAAATTTGGTGTTACTCTCGAAGTTTTTGGTCTATTTTTAGTATTTCTTTCTTCTTTTCTTTCATACTTGCACTCAGGTTCAAAGAAGATACATAGTCCAGCCACGCTTTCTTCTTTTGGTCTAAGGAAGCAGCTACTTTCGCACCCACCATACATCACCTTTCACTTTCCTATGCTTCTTTGAGCATCCACATACTTCTTTCGCTGTATCTACCATACTATCTTTCAATACTCTCCAGCATTCTTCAATGTCAGATTCCGGCTGGCTATTGTCAGCCGTTCACGGACACCCTCTGCATACTTTGCTCTTACACTCTCTTCTTGCAACTTTTCAATCTTTATTCTTTCAAGCCTTCCGAAGTGGACACGCTCTCGCCAGTGTCTCCACTTTCTGAACAGACCACTAAATTTTGCAATAACGAGATAGTGGTCCGTGTCGACAGTGGGACCCCTGTAGGTTCTTGTATCCAGAATTTTACTTCGGAGGTGACTGTCTACCATAATTAAATCTATCATACTTCTCTGTTCATTCCTTCTCCATGTATACATATGGATGTCCTTATGTTTAAAAAATGTGTTTGACACAATAAGGTTTCTCTCCATATATACATCCGCAATGAGCCTACCTGCATCATTCACTCTCTTATCACCAAATGAACCAAGCACTTCCTCAGTCTGGGCGCTTGGTCCCAACCCATCCATTCAAGTCTTCGCATACGATCACGCGTTCACTAGCTTCTGCCAAATCCAGAACTTCTCTAACATTATCCCAGAACTTTTCTAGATCAGATGCCACCGAAGAGAAGATGCCGGCCTTCTTGTTACTTTTGCCTTTTTATACTAGCCTAGCCCGCGGTAGAGCTGCTGGCCAGCAGCATAAACTGGTGTATTGTACCTATAACTAATAAAATCTCCCAGTCTCTAGTCTTTATAATTGTTTTGACATCTTCAAAAATCATTGTCATATTTCGGTCAATATACCATACACTTAAACCTTTCTCAAACCACTTACCATCAAATAGACAATGGCTCGTTTTGCAATAAAATATATCTGTAGATGATTTACTTTTACAATATATCATATTAATATGATTGGGACTGAAAGGTGTTTTCTTTCACTTCTTAAGGAGTCTCAATTAAATTTCTTTATACACCGGCAATGTCGAACAGTTCACAATATCTAATTAAATAAGATTGCGTCTAGCACGGAATAATGTCATGTGAGCCAGATATGATTGCCCTGAAGCATGAAATTCGTATCTAATGAAAGCGGGCATTACCCTCATCAAACAGAGATTTATGTGGCTTCGCAAATTAAACTAGCAGTCGTCGTACTGTCAATGCACCGTGGGGCTTGTGATATTCGGTGTGCGTTTGTCGCAACCGTCATGCGGGCTCTTATCGCGGCCACACTCACAGATAAGCACGACCTTCCACTAATGCAATTGAATTTACTGCGTAGACTTCTTCCCTCTTTCAACTGACTTTTGATTAGGCGTAATCGTATTTTCTTTCCGAGATTCTGGAAGTCATAATACTCGTAGTAAGAATACATGTAAATACATATATGAAAATACACCACGATTGTTATATACTTAAATGTTTGTAATTTAAAATTTTACGTATTATTTAAAGCAATATTTTATAAATTTCAAGCAATATTTTATAAATTTTAAACATTATTGAAATTGAATATTATATTCAGCTTTTGTTCACTACAGACTTTCAAATTCGTTAGTTCTGTCGTTTATATTAAGACTTAAGTAATATTGCATACATTCCTGAAATGAATGTTTTTAAAATAACTATGAAAATCTTCAGAATAACTCAACTCTTAAGTGTATAAATATCCAAAATTATTCCCTTTATCATTCAAAAATAATTCATCTACTCAACTTTTTCTTTTATGCTAAAATTCTTTGAAGTCGAGGAAAGCTCCCAAAAAGTAATTTTATTAATTACGAGTCAGGAATTCAACAAAGTTCCAAGACGAAGCGGTCCTTTTCTTTCGCAGAGCGATCCATTATCTTATGAAGATTTACAAATTCCTGCGGTGTGCGTCTCGCTCGTCGCACCGCACGGCTTCTGCAAGATTTCCCTCTTCATCGGTGTAATATGATCCTAAATTAAAAAAAAAATGTTCTTCAACTTTTTATTTAGTAGTACCCTATCTACATGAATGTAATTTAAAACTGGAGAATGCGAACGAAAATATTTCATATTTATTTTTATTCATGTAATTATTTGTATTATGTTTGTATATTATGTACGTCTATATTAAGGACTTTTTGGTTTATTTGTTAATATATTATAATTATTAGTGCTCCGATGGTTCAGACATGTGGAAAAAATGCCGGACGAGCTATTGGTTAAGAAGATATACAAAGCATAGTGGAAGGATATAGGTCCAGGGGGAGAAAGAGCAAGAGAAGAGCAACAGAGAGCCTTTTGGCACTCTGTTCTCTCTGCCTACCCTGTAAGAGAGATGGTGTGATAATAAGTAAGTAAGTAATTAGTATGTAATTGTATATTATTATGAAATGCCTTTTTGTAATGTAATACATCTCTGCTTCGCCCCAGGTAGATTGGTAGAGAATGCCCGAGGCACTAAGTCCCCCTTGTGTATTGTGCAAAAGAGTTAAAATAAATAAATAAATATGGACTGAGCTTTTTTCTAGGTAAATTAAATAGCGCATGCTTAGTTGAAGCATTTAGATCTAACTTGAAATGCCCACTTTGAGACCAAGTCAAATAGCAATGTGGATAATATTCTGTTGGTAAGTTGAAACGCTGTCGGCAGCGGTGCGGTTGCCTCTAAGGAAACAAAGGGTAGAGGGGTGACCTTACTGCCCTACGGCCATTTTCTTTGTAAATGTTGGCGTAGTTCTCTTTGTCGTTTTGTTCGTCGGGAGGTCAGGAGAGGGTACAAGCTCATTTACCCTCTTTACCGGAACGCTCGTAGTTGACTCCGTGAAACCGCAGGCTGGCGGTACAGGTAAGTAACTTTAACGGGTCATTAACATTGCATTGGGTTTTATTTGCGAACTCGATCATTATATTAATGAGATTTTCCAGTGTGTTGAGAACCAACTCTAGCATACAACTTGTTCCTAACTCATAATGTAGGTAGTATGTTCTTTGTGTAAACATGTAAATTAAACTTTCTACATTAACACAAAGTTCATCCTAGCAAAAGGTAAGGTTGATGGAAGTAAAACATCAGTGAATATAAACAAAAATATCTAGTTACAGTATTTTAAATTATAGTAAGTGCCATAATGATTTTTATAGATTTTTACATGATATACGAATAAACAAACACATGAAAATTACAAAAAATATCTTAAACAAAACTCTGTTTCAGCTTTATAATAGTATACATAGATAGATATAGATTAATCAATAAAATAAATATTGCAATAAAATTTTCACAGAATAATAAACGGTTATATACAAAATTTTACTATTTTCTAAGAGAGAAACATATTATGCTATAAAATCCATCCATCCATCCATCAGCCTTTCATGGTCCACTGCAGGACATAGGCCTCCCCAAAATGGGGGTTTTACCATAATCGCCACGCTTGGCAAGCGGGTTGGCGATCGCAGTGGATGTTTTTAGCACACAGGGGAACGCTGCTGCCCGGTCCCCTGGTAATCCCTTAGTCGGCTTTTACGACTCCCATAGGAAGAGACGGGGTGGAGCTATTCTTGATGCCGGCCCCACGCAGCACATAAAATACAAGTGAAATATTATATATGAATAAGTAGAGTCTTGTCCGTATGGTAACGGACTAGGAATACAAGTGTCACCACCCCATTATTTCCTACGGGTGTCGTATGAGGCGACTAAGGGAAGTAAGCAATTATCATCCATTGCATGACTGTTGGTAGGGCTGGGTACCAAGTGGGAGTACTCACTTGCTATCGGGCCCGAGTGGGTTGGTACCACCATCTCCCGTGTGACCGGCCATGAAGCACATCGTTGCGTTTTGGCTGTAGCAGGAGATAGCCGTTTATATTTCATTTCATATCTGTGAAATGAATTGGTGAGCAGCGGCTTAACAATACTCTCGGTATAGTCGAGTCCATGGGCGACAGTTATTATTTACCATCAGAAGGACCGTAGTTCGTCTGCCACTAAATGCAATAAAAAAAAGTACATGTTAGTCGTGTGCATATATTTATGTTTACATTTTGCACAAACAACATTGAAATAAATAAATACCAAGTTTATATTTCGAGGGTCGGCACTAGTTGCAAAATATAATAAACAGGGTTGCTTTATTTTTGAAATGGGTGATGAGTATTAGGGCTGGCAGCAAAGTGCAGAGATTAGACAGTGCGACCATCAATTACGTACGTAATCCGGAGCACGTGCGTACCGCTCAACGTAACGTAAACCTATGGGGATTATTGAAATTTTCTCTTTACAAACACACCTACATAACACATCAGTTATTTCGTAGCCATGTTTAAATAGAATTGCAAATGAAGAGATAAGGAATTATGTGAATTAAATAAGGGTGGCAATAATTTATAAAATTAGCATAGTTTAAATGCTCCGTAGCCTATACGTTAGCAACACTGGAGGCATCATTCGCGCGAAACTAAGCAAAGGGCTATGAGGTGGAGAGGAAAGGTACTAGGGACAGAATGGGAAAGTAAAAGTAATATGTAGAGGATAACTCCTCTCCGGTTTAGGGCCTTCAGCACTCTCATTCACCATACGAATACCTACCGTTGTTTTACGCTGCTCTTTTAAGAGAGCGTAGTATTTACCCGATAGAGTCATTCATGCTGCGATAAGCAAGGCTTTACTATTATATAGTGTTCATCAATCTTCTATATACATATATTATATAAAAGAATTGCTGACTGACTGATATATCAATACACAAGCCAAACTCTTGTGGCCAGGACTGTGAAAATTTACATATGGGTTTCTTTAATACTGTAGGTGAGCACTAAGAAAGGATATTACGCAAATCTTATCCAAATTAATCCGTGTGGCGACGGACTAAAAATATATAGACGGGTGTCGTATGAGGCGACTAAGGGAAGTAAGCAATTATCATCCATTGCGTGACTGGTGGTAGGGCTGGATACCAAGTGGGAGTAATCACTTGGTATCGGACCCGAGCGGGTTGGTACCACTATCTCCCGTGTGACCGGCCATGAAGTACATTGTTGCGTTTTGGCTGTAGCAGGAGATAGCCGTTTATTCTTTCATTTCATATCGCTGAAATGTAATGGTGAGCAGCGGCTTGACAATACTCTCGGTATAGTTGAGTCCAAGAGCGACGGTTACCATTTACCATCAGATGGGCCGTGCCTCGTCTGCCACAATATGCAATGAAAAAAAAAAATTACATAAAACACATAATAGGTCCTCAATAAAGGAGAAGCCGCGGGTGATGAGCTAGTAGATTGTATACTATTCGTTGGGTATATCTATAGTATCTTTTCTTCGGTTATAATTTTACGTTTATTAATATCCTTTATTAAACTCATTACAAAACTATACTCTTGTTATCTACTACTCTTGTTATTATATTGTTTAGGCGTAACATTTTGTCACGACGATCTAAACTTCCTATAAGTACAACAATTTTGACAACAATTGTTGTACGAAGATTCATATCTTAAACACGATATAGTACGCATAAACTTCGAATATAATATGACGAGATAAATGCTATTTTTCTTATATTTATTTTCAACAAATTAATGTAAATATTGTCACAGTAAATACGAAATTTTAACAATGAAATTGCAATTTTTACATTATTACCGAAGGAATGTAACATAGTTCCAGTGGCCCGTCAATAAAGGCGGAGAGACGGCATACGGCGGGTTCCTTTAGTGGGTGCAGGCCCCACACTACCCTGTTCGTTGCCCCGAACGACGGGGTGTGCGGTTAGGAACATTTTTTCCCGCCTTAACAACTCTACCCACGTACGATCTACGTAATACGAACAGCTTCAACTCAGCATTATGAAAAGGTTGCTTAAAGAAGAAGAGAACATAACATAAACAATTAACCGAAGGTAATAGAAAAAAAGAGAGAACTAGTATTTTGTGATTAATCCTCCTATTTTTGCTTTTATTGTTTTGAGTTGAAACGTCACCATAATTTTAATTCAACACAAAACGATTATGTTTAGGTATGCACCAGATTACACACACCATAATTAGTTTTGCCACATATATTTGTTTAGTTCGTAATTTAGGCAGTGCGTCACCGGTCGTTATGATCCCTGGCAAGTAACATCAGCACGAGTACTCGTACTGTTCGCGTGAATTCCTTATCTGTGATATTTAAATTTCAGCTGGAATCTTAAAATAGTTTACTTTAAATGGAGCTTGTATATTAAGTGTTGCCATCACGCAATTCTCGGGAAATAGCTTTAAGTGGTTTTAGTACCATCTCATTTTATTTACATCAAGAGGTATATTTAAATTCCACTGCTATAAATAAAGGAAATTATGTATTTTGTGTAATGTATTCAAGAATTAAATAGATTATTTAGTATTATATTTACAATATATTATTATTTTTATGCACTTAACGTGCTTGTCCATGTACCATTTACTACTTATATATACTATTATAAAGCTGTAACTGAGCTGTGTCTGTACATTGAAGATATTTGAGAAAAAATGACTGAATTAGACTATATATGCGTGTCTAAACACAAAACATTTTTTTTAAGATTTTTTTTTGTCTGTTTATCTGTTTGTTTGTTCGCGCATCACGCAAACACTACTGAACGGATTTTCATGCTACTTTTTTTGTTTGATAGCTCTTGATTAGACATAACAACTGGTAATATATCGGGAACCTGAGATATAACCGAAAAACTAGCTTTTGGATATGACGAAGCCGCGGGCAAAGGCTAGTATAACAGAAAGTTATAGCCACTAGCACACTGCTTGTGGCTATAACTTTCTATTTCACATTTTCTCACTTTGCGTTCAAGATTGTTACAGTATTCGTCACTAATATCCTGCATGCACTCAGTTATAAATAGGCTGGTGAAATGTTGGGATAAATCATTATGTTTTATACTATACATTTATGAACTATGAGTTATAGTTAAACACCCTGGGTGAAGTTGTCTAGAACACCGCACAAGCTTTAATCTTGTCTAAATAATTAAAAGTAGTGATTGGTATATGCCAGTATTATATTATATATGTACATAACTTATCTAAATATCGCCGATAACATTTCTAAAAACAAACAGGTATAATGAGAAAGGACAGACGCAGACGTTGCGGGTGCTCAGAGGGGGTGGGGAGGCAGCAGGCCCACGATCGCTCTCAGGGGCAAACAACCGACGATTGAATGTGAAACTTTAATTCAGGTCATTTTCATTGCAAGAGTAAAGGAATCTATTATTTTTCCCTAAAGATGACTAACACTCAGAAAATGGATCTTTAAACATGAATTTTATAGCTTTCAAACCTTCATTTATTTATGCAGTTCACGGCAAGTTCCAAGGCTTTCCTCGTAGATACGTCTCCTGTTATTCTAGATTATTGCAATTCTTGATAAGATAGTAGAGAGATGAAACATTTATTTGTGCTTGAGACTGTAACTAAAATAAAAGTGTTGATAATAACCTTAATGAATTCGCTAATATGCAAAAGCTAATATTAAAAATCATGAATTATTACAATTTGATTTCATAAATTTAGTACTTATCTACCTTTATCTCCAGACTGATATTTTTTTGGATCTATCCTAAATTTAGCTTAAAATTTAAAGAATACGTAACCATATCTTCGTATAATGTTAGCTACTATAAAGATAAAAAAATAGTGTTTATAATTATTATCTCTGAGAAGTTTTAAAGAACGCAAATTTACTTGAGAGACGAAATTTAAAACGCCAGTGG